>CM051022.1:12258303-12530803 GCA_027704905.1 Muraenolepis orangiensis | reverse complement strand
GAGGAAGGGATGGAGTGGATGTGGAAGGGATGGAGTGGATGAGGAAGGGATGGAGAGGATGAGGAAGGGATGGAGAGGATGAGGAAGGGATGGAGTGGATGAGGAAGGGATGGCGTGGATGAGGAAGAGATGGAGTGGATGAGGAAGGGATGGAGAGGATGAGGAAGGGATGGAGAGGATGAGGAAGGGATGGAGAGGATGAGGAAGGGATGGCTTAGGATAGCGTTCCTCATTTATTTTCCACCAAGTCAGTGGTCCCTAATAGGGCTGGGCGATATGGACTTAAAACTATATCACGATATTTCATGGTATTTGTTGCGATAACGATAAATGACGATAAATGACCAAAAAATAATAATAATAATCTTAATCCTTACCATCATCAAATACGTAAGGGATAATGAACGGAACGCTCATTAATAAGTCGGTAGTCGGTCCCGACTTATTATGATTTACTTCCGCGGAGAAAAAAATTGTTCTCCGAAGTTGAGGCGTTGCTTGGCAACTGGCGCAAACAATTCAACAATTCTATCAGCAAGTCAGTATTTTCCGTCAGGAAAAGTGAACGGGACTACTCGCGGAGTGATATGATGAACGGGACTACTCGCGGAGTGATATGATGAACGGGACTACTCGCGGAGTGATATGATGAACGGGACTACTCGCGGAGTGATATGATGAACGGGACTACTCGCGGAGTGATATGATAACCGTGAATAGAAGCCAATTCCAGCTCCTTTTTCTTCTCGATTAACTCCTCCTCGCCTACGTTTGGAACTCCGCCTTCCGCCATTGTTGTTCTCCTTCTACACGCCCACGTTTGTCGCATATGTAAACACGTCATTAATTATCGTCATTACCGCGGTATGACAAAATACTTATCGTGGGGAGGACTTATCGCGATAAACGATAAACGATACGATATGGCACAGCCCTAGTCCCTAATCAGCCTTGGTTCGGTCCTCCAAGTATGTCTTCATTTCATGGTTCTCAGCTTCCGTCTGCTGCTCTTCACCAGAAGACATCAGCATTGATATCTCCTAATGCTTCTCTGGTGCAGGCTCACTGTCCTCTGCGCCGCCGCTGTCAGAATATATATATTTTTCTTTCCTGGGATTTCCTTCCTGCGAACGATCCAATGAAAACTTGATCGACTAATGACTCTTTGGTTGATTAATCTGTGGTCGACTAATAGGGGGCAGCCCTAAAAAATGTTGGTGTGCGGTTTGATGCTTGGCGTGTGTTCAACCGATAGACCATGTCCATTTTCTGAGCTTGGTGCTTTTGAGCTGATGATGTCCTGTCCTCTTATTTACATCTAAACCTGGAGGATTGAATCCTCCTTTATTGATTGATTGATTGATCCTGTTTATACACGTACACACACACACAGTGAAATGAGTTCTTCTGCATTTAACCCATCGTGTTTGTATCGGGCGAAAAAATAGTCATAAAAACATACATGTATGTACAAGAGTTATTTTAGACGGGATTTCAGCTGCTCCGTTTGCCGACTGAAAGGGGAAGAACTGAAACTATGAAACTAAAGATCGTGTACATTCGACGATTGTGACAAATAATGGCCCATTTCTCGCTAGAAATGTTATCAAAACATATTTAAATGGCCATTTTTTTTTGTTGCATTTTTCCACTGAGAATACGCGCGGAAAGTCGGCCATGTTGCTTTGTGTTCCCGCTGCAGCGGGACGCACATTGCGCACCGATTGCTGTTCGTACGATTCCTACCAAACAAAGTTTGTGTTTTTTTCGCAAGGACTCCTACGAACCGGTTCACGAGAATGCGTTGCCCTGTCATAGATCCATTTTGTGATGCCAAGGTTTTAAAAACATTGTTTTATTGAATATTTCTAGCCAACAAATTGAGTGATTTATGTGTCCGTTTAGCATCCAGATGGAAGATATTTTCAATATTCTGTTTCAAAAAGCAAACCACCCAGTGGTATCTTCCAAATATCTTCCCATCCTCAAATGACAACTTTTCAGCCCCATATAGTTAGTCAACGACTAACCTTTTGGCATCACCCATAAAATGGGGACGATAGAGGCCCCACATGTGCTTTAAACAGAAAGGAAATGTTTTGAACAAGCTAGTCCCTGGAATAAGATTAATTTGTAGTGGGTTGTAGTGGAGAAGATAGACTTGTTTGTCTAAAGATAATGGTGTATCTTATCGTGTGTAAAAGCCACTTGCCATTAGCAAACATTGACCTCACATGTTGTTTTACAAGATAAACAACAGACACCTGTTCTGGGTTTACTGGCTGGTTATTTAGCTAAATGTATTTAGTCAAACTAGTTTTTTTGTGTTTTTTTGTTTTTGTTATTTACCCATCATTTAGACGACTAAGTTATTGAAATGTTTTAATGTTGCATATTGTTAATTCATTTTCCAATCGTAATCCTCTTTCTGTCTTTTCCGTAAGGTACAACCACGGAGAGATAGAGAAACTCAAAGTGTGAGTGTCTTCATCTGGGCCTTCTTATATCAAACCATATCTGTGTGGATTAGTACATGCAGCTAAGTGTGTGTGTGTGTGTGTGTGTGTGTGCGCGTGTGTGTGCGTGTGCGTGTGTGTGTGCGTGTGTGTGTGTGCGTGCGTGCTCCAAGGCTGAGGAAGAAGCACGGTAACGACTGGGCGACCATCGGCGCAGCGCTGGGCCGCAGTGCCTCCTCTGTCAAGGACCGCTGTCGACTGATGAAAGACACCTGCAACACAGGTACTCACACACACACACAGTACTCACATACTCACACACACCACACACACACACAGGTACTCACACACACACACAGTACTCACCACACACACACACAGGTACTCACATACTCACACACACCACACACACACACAGGTACTCACACACACACACACACACAGGTACTCACACACACACACCACACACACACACACACACACACACACACACACACACACACACACACACCACACACACACACACACACACAGGTACCACACACACACACACACACACACACACACACACACACACAGGTACTCACATACTCACACACACCACACACACACAGGTACTCACACACACACACACACACACACACACACACACAGGTACTCACATACTCACACACACACACACACAGGTACTCACATACTCACACACACCACACACACACACACACACACACACACACACACACACACACACACACACACACACACACACACACACACACACACACACACACACACACACACACACACACACACACACACACACAGGTACTCTCACACACACACTCACACTCTCTGGTTCGGTAGACATGGATGACCTCCAACACGAGGGACCGGGACCACATTGTGTATACGACCATCTACTGTACATCCATCCATCCATATACTGTACATCCATCATCCATATACTGTACATCCATCCATATACTGTACATCCATCCATATACTGTACATCCATCCATCCATCCATACATCTACTGTACATCCATCCATACATCTACTGTACATCCATCCATCCATCCATACATATACTGTACATCCATCCATATACTGTACATCCATCCATATACTGTACATCCATCCATCCATCCATACATCTACTGTACATCCATCCATACATCTACTGTACATCCATCCATCCATCCATACATATACTGTACATCCATCCATCCATCCATCCATATACTGTACATCCATCCATCCATATACTGTACATCCATCCATACATCTACTGTACATCCATCCATCCATACATACATATACTGTACATACATCCATACATATACTGTACATCCATCCATACATATACTGTACATCCATCCATCCATATACTGTACATCCATCCATACATATACTGTACATCCATCCATCCATATACTGTACATCCATCCATACATATACTGTACATCCATCCATCCATCCATATACTGTACATCCATCCATCCATATACTGTACATCCATCCATATACTGTACATCCATCCATCCATATACTGTACATCCATCATCCATCTACTGTACATCCATCCATACATCCATCCATCTACTGTACATCCATCCATCCATATACTGTACATCCATCCATCCATCCATCCATATACTGTACATCCATCCATACATCCATCCAGATACTGTACATCCATCCATCCATCCATATACTGTACATCCATCCATACATCCATCCATATACTGTACATCCATCCATCCATATACTGTACATCCATCCATATACTGTACATCCATCCATCCATATACTGTACATCCATCCATCCATATACTGTACATCCATCTATCCATATACTGTACATCCATCCATACATCCATCCATATACTGTACATCCATCCATCCATACATATACTGTACATCCATCTATCCATCCATCCATATACTGTACATCATCATCCATCCATCCATATACTGTACATCCATCCATCCATATACTGTACATCCATCCATACATCCATCCATATACTGTACATCCATCCATCCATACATATACTGTACATCCATCTATCCATCCATACATATACTGTACATCCATCCATCCATATACTGTACATCCATCCATATACTGTACATCCATCCATCCATCCATATACTGTACATCCATCCATCCATCCATATACTGTACATCCATCCATCCATCCATATACTGTACATCCATCCATCCATATACTGTACATCCATCCATACGTCATCCATCCATATACTGTACATAAACGCAAACTTGGAAGAACAACCTGACAAAATCTTGCCAATGGTGGCAAAGTCAAAATGACACCAATAAGGTGTTAATTCATCAATATATCTAGAAATATATAATAATATATAGAAATGCTGTGAATATGGAGCTATGGAACTGTGGTGGGCTGTAGAAATCACCATTTCTCTGTAATATTTGGTCTGTAAAAACTGACTATTTAGTTTCTTTTAGTGTTTTTCATGTATTTTGTTCTCCGTCTTCCCCGTCCAGGCAAGTGGAGTGAGGAGGAGGAGCGGCGGCTGGCCGAGGTGGTGTACCAGATGGCGGGCGTGTCTCCGGGCGTGGCCGTCACCGGGGGCGTGTCCTGGGCCTCGGTTGCCGAGCGCATGCGCTCCCGCTCGGAGAAGCAGTGCCGCTCCAAGTGGCTGAACTACCTCAACTGGAAGCACAGCGGGGGCACGGAGTGGACCAAGGAGGACGACCTGGGCCTGGTGCGCAGGTGAGCTGAACCACTGGGTGGCGCCCTGCTCAATAGGTCTATCGTCAGTTTGGTTCCACTTCACCCATAGGGGCCGCTATCATTTGCGGTCAAAGTTAAACACTCAGCCCCGCCACCCAAATGGATGCAAATGTCTGAAACTTGGTATATTGGCCTTATTTCACATGCTGAATATTTCTGAAAATGTTCTGTTAAAGAACCACTGGAATTAAATAAAATGGCTAAGTTATGCGAGACTCAATTCCTTTAACTCTGCTTCAGAACGTCTCCTGGGGGACTTGGCACTCAGAGGACACCCCCCTTACCTGGGGAACAACATGTGTGTTCCTCTTCAGGATCATGGAGATGCAGGTGGAGGAGGAGAACGAGCTGCGGTGGGAGGAGCTAGCCGGGGGGTGGAGCAGCGTGCGCTCGCCTCAGTGGCTGCGCTCCAAGTGGTGGAACATCAAGAGACAAGTGTCCAATCACAAGGATATCCCCTTCAGCCGTGAGACCTCCCGCAGCCAATCACATTCCACCAAACTAAACCTTTTGTGCTGAGGAAAATTCAAAAAAAGTTGAATATGAAAGTAGAACATTTTTATAATTGTACAGGTTTGGAGTTATATATATATCGATATCTATATATCGATATATATATCGATATCGATATATATCTATATCTACTGTATCTGATATCTAGATACGATATCTATATCTACGTACTGATATCTAGATATCTAGATATCGATATATCTATATCGTATGATATCTAGATATCGATATCTAGATATAGATATCTAGATCGATATCAGATAGATATCTAGATATATATCTAGATAGATATCAGATAGATATCTATATAGATAGATATCGATATATCTATATAGATATCTACGATATCGAATCTATATCAGATACGATATAGATATAGCTGTATATGGGGCGGCAGGATAGCTCAGGCTGTAGGGACTTGGCTTGGGAACAGGAAGGTTGCCGGTCCCTGAAACACCTGGTCACTGCCTCAGTGCCCTTTAGCAAGGCCCCAGCCCCTCCCCTGCTCTCCTGTATATCCTATAGCTGATCAACCCACTGCTACTCATACTAGGATGGGTTCACTGAGAGGAACTCATTTCACTGTGTGGACATGAGACCAAAAAAGAGGATTCAATCCTCCAGATAAAGATTTCGTTCTGATGTTATTGACCACATGAAATACCTTTTTAGATATATTTATATATATATATATATATATATATATATATATATATATATATATATATATATAAATGACTGGTATTTCATGTGGTCAATAACATCATATGAGAAAGGGAGTCTCATAAAGACTGGAACGGTTTCCTGCATTTTCCTTTGTAATATACATGAACAATATTATAACATTTATCATATAACATTGTCCATGATTAGTTAGTCTGATGACTGTCTCTCTCTCTCTCTCTCTCTCTCTCTCTCTCTCTCTCTTCAGTCCTACTGGAAGTTCTGCAGGACCTGATGGAGACCTCCCAGGCGAACGCGGGGCCGGGGAGTCCCGCCTCCTTGGGCCAAGTGAGAGTCGCGCGATTGGACGAGAGCGGTGCCATCGTCGGGGGCGGTCCTAACGGTGGCGATGGAGGCAGCGATGACGGCAGCTCGATGGCCGCACTGCAGATCCCCCTGCAGATCACACACCTCGGTGAGTCAATGTTTAGTCTAGTTCAGGGCAGGGTGAGTCAGCGTTTAGTCTAGTTCAGGGCAGGGTGAGTCAGCGTTTAGTCTAGTTCAGGGCAGGGTGAGTCAGCGTTTAGTCTAGTTCAGGGCAGGGTGAGTCAGCGTTTAGTCTCGTTCAGGGCAGGGTGAGTCAGCGTTTAGTCTAGTTCAGGCCAGGGTGAGTCAGCGTTTAGTCTAGTTCAGGGCAGGGTGAGTCAGTGTTTAGTCTAGTTCAGGGCAGGGTGAGTCAGCGTTTAGTCTAGTTCAGGGCAGGGTGAGTCAGCGTTTAGTCTAGTTCAGGGCAGGGTGAGTCAGCGTTTAGTCTAGTTCAGGGCAGGGTGAGTCAGTGTTTAGTCTAGTTCAGGGCAGGGTGAGTCAGCGTTTAGTCTAGTTCAGGGCAGGGTGAGTCAGCGTTTAGTCTAGTTCAGGGCAGGGTGAGTCAGCGTTTAGTCTAGTTCAGGGCAGGGTGAGTCAGCGTTTAGTCTAGTTCAGGGCAGGGTGAGTCAGCGTTTAGTCTAGTTCAGGGCAGGGTGAGTCAGTGTTTAGTCTAGTTCAGGGCAGGGTGAGTCAGCGTTTAGTCTAGTTCAGGGCAGGGTGAGTCAGCGTTTAGTCTAGTTCAGGGCAGGGTGAGTCAGTGTTTAGTCTAGTTCAGGTCAGGGTGAGTCAGTGTTTAGTCTAGTTCAGGGCGGGACTAAATAAAAACACACGGTGTAAAAATGACAGAATTAGCCAAGAAGCTATTTTTCCATCAGTAGTCCCTGGGCAAGGTGTTCCCAAAGAGGCTTCAAATACGGTAGTACTTTAAAAACACAAAAAACATACAGCTAAAGATTGGAAAAGGACGCACAAGTTGATAAAAACCATAAAAGCAGAAATCACAAGTACGAGACACAATTGCATTCACAAGTTTTTAAAGTATTCTGAGCGATGTTTCTCCTCCTCATGACCCTGTTCTCCTCCTCCTCATGACCCTGTTCTCCTCCTCCTCATGACCCTGTTTCCTCCTCATGACCCTGTTCTCCTCCTCCTCATGACCCTGTTCTCCTCCTCATGACCTGTTCCTCCTCATGACCCTGTTCTCCTCCTCCTCATGACCCTGTTCTCCTCCTCATGACCCTGTTCTCCTCCTCCTCATGACCCTGTTCTCCTCCTCATGACCCTGTTCTCCTCCTCCTCATGACCCTGTTCTCCTCCTCCTCATGACCCTGTTCTCCTCCTCATGACCCTGTTCTCCTCCACCTCATGACCCTGTTCTCCTTCTCCTCATGACCCTGTTCTCCTCATGACCCTGTTCTCCTCCTCCTCATGACCCTGTTCTCCTCCTCCTCATGACCCTGTTCTCCTCCTCCTCTCAGCCGCCCCTGGAGACGGAGACACCATCACCCTGAACACTGGAGCCATGCAGACCTTTGAGATCCTACCGGTGACTCTCTCTCTTTCTGTCTCTCTCTCTCTTTCTGTCGATCTCTGTCCCTTTGTGGCTCTCTCTCTCTTTCTGTCTCTCTCTGTCCCTTTGTGTCTCTCTCTCTCTTTCTGTCTCTCTCTCTCTTTCTGTCTCTCTCTGTCCCTTTGTCTCTCTCTCTCTTTCTGTCTCTCTCTCTCTTTCTGTCGCTCTCTGTCCCTTTGTGTCTCTCTCTCTCTTTCTGTCTCTCTCTCTCTCTCTTTCTGTCGCTCTCTGTCCCTTTCTGTCTCTCTCTCTCTTTCTGTCTCTCTCTCTCTTTCTGTTTCTCTCTGTCCCTTTGTGTCTCTCTCTCTCTTTCTGTCTCTCTCTATCTTTCTGTCTCTCTCTGTCCCTTTGTGTCTCTCTCTTTCTGTCTCTCTTGTCCCTTTCTGTCTATCTAGTCTTTCTGTCCGTTTGTCTCTTTCTCTCTGTCTCTCTCTGTCTCTTTCTGTCTCTCTTTCTTTTGTTATATGTTTATATATATGTATACATATGTTATATATGTTTCTAAAAGTAAAACTATTAAATGATTGATGAATTGATGAATGATGACCTCATAACCTCTCTCTCCCTTGGCTCTGTAGTCGTTTCACCTCCAGCCCACGGGCACACCGGGGACCTACTACCTCCAGACCACCTCCAGTCAGGGCCTGCCTCTCAGTCTCTCCACCAATCAGGGCCTGCCTCTCAGTCTCTCCACCAATCAGGGCCTGCCGCTCAGTCTCTCCACCAATCAGGGCCTGCCTCTCGGCCTGGGCAACAACAGCACAGTCACGCTGACCACAAGCTCCTCCTCCTCGCCAGAGCACCAGATCATCCTCCACAGCCTGTCCGTAAGAGAGAGAGAGAGAGAGAGAGAGAGAGAGAGAGAGAGAGAGAGAGAGAGAGAGAGAGAGAGAGAGAGAGAGAGAGAGAGAGAGAGAGAGAGAGAGAGAGAGAGAGAGAGAGAGAGAGAGAGAGAGAGAGAGAGAGAGAGAGAGAGAGAGAGAGAGAGAGAGTGTTTTCTTGTATATATATATTTTTTTCCCATCCCAGGCGGAGGGCCTCTGCTCAAGCGACGGAGTCATCATCCAGACGATGTCCTCTGACCCCGCCTCCTCAGATCCTCTTAGCCAATCACAGCTGATTTTGGAGACAGAGGTACACAGCCAGGAGGTGGGGCAAGAGGCCTCCAGCCTCCTCGCTGGTGACGGAGGCGTCTCCTCGGAGGCTCAGCCAATGGCAGGCGGCTTCACTGACCAGGTAGTGGAATGAATCCTCCATTTAAATCGTTGCTTCATATCATGTTTTATATATTTTTTAGGGGGGAAACCACTCAAAAACTAGCAAATGACTGAAATGTTGATTTTAGTTCTAGGATTTTAGTTCTAGCAAAATCTAATGTGTGGTATTTATAAATGAATATATAATGGGTTCTGTGTTGAGGTTCTGAGCTCCTCGTCCGTGGAGGAGACCTCGGCCATGGCCACCGGGGGCACTGTACTCATCGTCTCACCGGCCATCAGCAGCACACTAACGGGTAATATACTCTCTCACACACACACACACACACACACACTCACACTCACACACTCCCTCTCCCCTTCGCTCTGTGTTTATATCCGGGCTTTTCCTCCTGTCCTCAGATCCGATCCTGGAGAACCAGGAGGGATCTGACTGAGCGATGGCCGGTTGGTGACATGGGCGTACCGCTCACGTCACCAACCGCCCAACTTGACTGAAGACCAGAGGTTGTTCAAACCAACACACTCAGGAGCCTGCCTTCATGATTCACTTACTTCAATTTTTTTTGGGGGGGGGGGGGGGGGGCTTATTATTGAATCCATTTTTCCCTGAACTGAGCCTGCCGAACCCCATGGCGAAGTAGGACTTCATCAAGCGTTGCATCGTAGACGAGTCGCCACTGACACCACAGCAGAAAGCAAGGTTGCTGTTTTCTAGCACCTGCTGAACAACTTGCTGATGGGCGCCAAGTCAGGCCACGAGCAAACACTAGGTACAGTAGCCCTGTACCTAGTCACTCTCGCAGGACAACAACTGTCCAGCGTCCTCCTCCGATAAGGCTCTAGGTTCCTGTCACGATTTCTTTACCGATTCCGAACTTTTTCTTTCCGTGTCTTTTTCAAAAACAACGTAAGATTCGGTCACTTTACAAAGGGCAACGTGGTCTACACTGACACGGACTAGTGTGTATTTTGACGACTTCTATTGTTCATCATCTCAGACTGCATTTTGATGACGGTGTTTAGATCCTGTGTCCTTTCCACGCTACACACAGTAGCGTCAAGACTGTAGCTCAGTTAGGTTAACAGCTTTTCATGTTTTAAGACATAATCTGTATTTGGGAAAAGGAATTCAGAGTTTCAATCAATTTGTTTCACAATATTGATTGAAATGGGACGTTAAATGTGTCATCACACATGACAAACCGACTGAGGGACATGAAGTATGTAGCAGTTGAAGGCAGACTGTTCATCATTCATTGAGGTTGTAGACTACTAGTACTTTAGACTAGAAACTGGCTATCATGATGAAGGCTTGACCCAGCCCTGAGGTGTGTGTGTGTGTGTGTGTGTGTGTGTGTGTGTGTGTGTGTGTGTGTGTGTGTGTGTGTGTGTGTGTGTGTGGTGTGTGTGTGTGTGTGTGTGTGTGTGTGTGTGTGTGTGTGTGTGTGTGTGTGTGTGTGTGTGTGTGTGTGTGTGTGTGTGTGAGAAAAAAAAAACATAACCTTGTCCCTAAACAGACCTGTGTGCCTAGAAGCTAGTGGTTGGTCTCTTCTGTCGATGGCGATGTGCTAATTCCCGCCTGTACGGTTGAGGACTGCACAGCGTTGAGGACCTGATGGCATGTCACAGAACAAATAGTATTTTTTATTTCTTTGCCACATGTATTGGTCATATTTCATATGGAATGAATGTGTATCAATAGATATCGGTGAAATGTGTGTTTGTATGGATTACTTTGGCAGGAAGCCTGCAGCGGAATGATGTACAATAGAATACATTAATGGAAACCTGAGAACTTTAATACAAAACTTAACTTATTATGGGACAAAGTGAATAACTCAATAACTTAGGCTTCGTGGCCGAGAGTAATAATGTTTGACATGGGAGATCTGAAAGAATGTGGCAATAATAGACCAAGGGACAACTTTGACTTTCAAAAATATATATCCTGGAACACGTACAAGAGCATGGCTTTATGCCCTTTTGTTACGATTTCAATGTTTTCAGAATACAAATGCCATGTTTTTAGTTTGCCTTAAGTTCCAATGCTGGCCCCACTGGCCACAGGACCGCAACATTTGGTTAAGAAAACAAGGCTCCTACCATTGGATGCATTACCAATTCAATCCACTAGAGATCATCCTTTTTGTTGGTACAGCCATTGTTCATTTGGGTCGCTTGTGCACGTGCAGACTCAAACATTTGCTGCACGTTACGGTCTGGGAGAAAAACGATTCCATGTTTATTCGCTCAGTCTCTTAACTGTTTTGTATAATAAATCATTTGAGTTGTATTGCGTCACCTCGATACGGTCCTGTGCTTCCTTCGTGGAATATTGGAAGACAAAACAGCGTACTCTTACAAAAAAAAATGGGGTACAGGATTCTTTATTAAAATTAATAAAATGTTGAATAGAGCGGCACATGGTTTTTGACAGCTCCTACTGATCTGTTTGAATCCCCCTCAAGTTCGGCCCGTCACCCAATGGCTTTCTTCGAACGCTGCATTGTGAGGTGAGATTTCACCCTGTGGCATAAAGGTCACTGAATCGACATTAAAATGCCGATTTGGTCCTAGGCAAAGTCTAACATGACAATACATGTACGGTTATCTGTTAGCACCCAATTAAAAAAAAAACATGGACATTCAATATTATTGCTGTGGTGCTTTTTAGGGCTGTAAAATCGATCTATTAAATCATAGATAGCATTTCATAGTGTATTTTCTTTTACAAAGACTGCTTTACAGGCAAAGGTTGACACTTGCTTAAGCACACAAATTAGTCAGTTTTCTGCATAGTTCCCACGTGTAGTGTATTGAGTTGCATAAAGAAGTGAACATCTGATTTTGAAGTACTTCCCAGAAACAAATCTACATTTGTATTGATTTAAAACAGCACAACATTAAAAAGGTATCGTACTAAACCTGGTGCTTTGGCAAACCGAGACATACGTGATACCCGTGTGCACTTTGATCCTTCATGGTTCATCCTCAACACACTAAACTGTCTTGGTTACCAACCTTCCACTCCTGGGCTGAACACTTAAATCGTATTTTAATATGGAGCTTGTGACTCGGAACATTACAGCCACAAGGAGAAATATGGCCATATGCAAAAAAAAAAAATGCAACCAAAACATAATTTCTGACCATGGAGATCCAGTCACCTGAGGCAGAACTCTGTGGCCTGCAGCTTCACTTCAATGTGGTCCTTGGTACAACAGCGTGGCCGGGGGATCGAACCAGCGACCTTTCGGTTGTGAGGTGACCGCGCTACCTCCTGAGCTATACTGCCGCCGACATGAGTGAGGGGTGATGGGCTTGTATATGTGTGGACGTCCACCCTCATATGCTGTGGTTGAGCGTGAGTCTAAAAGGAGCCTTGGTGGACTGGATACAATCATGATCATTGGACAGGAAGTCAGAGGCAGGACAGGTAGCCTGTAGCCTCCACCTCATCTGTGGCAATGGGAGGCCAAGAGGGCATCCACAGGAAACGAATGAGAACAGGACGACTATCTTGAGCTAGTGTGCCATAACAGGACAGAGGGAATGAGAGTATGGGGTGCATAGTCTCGTCCTTTGGGGGATTTAGCTATAGTGCTTTTTGGATCACAATTAAGTCCGTCAACAGGATTCACAAACGGTGGTCCCACAGGAGTTCCAAAGTCACCAATGCTGTACACTTTATCCAGGCTTCTGAAAACAGCAGTGTAATCTTTCAACAGTTGTTGTTGTAAACGCACAGCCGCACATGGTGGTGGAAGTGTGCAAGATGACACGATGTGGAGTCACGTGAGCTACTATCCAGTGTGTGGGGGAGGTGTTTATCCTTGGTCCCAGCGGTAGACATCATGGATTATGTTTGGCCACATCTTTCACCAAGTGTAGCCCATCAGAAAGTTCTACCTTATGATTGCTCTGGTGTGTGTGTGTGTGTGTGTGTGTGTGTGTGTGTGTGTGTGTGTGTGTGTGTGTGTGTGTGTGTGTGTGTGTGTGTGTGTGTGTGTGTGTGTGTGTGTGTGTGTGTGTGTGTGTGTGTGTGTGTGTGTGTGTGTGTGTGTGTGTGTGTGTGTGTGTGTGTGTGTGTGTGTGTGTGTGTGTGTGGTCCCAGCTACGGTGTCCCACTGTCCCGTGTGAAGAGCCTGGTCTACGTGACCCCGTGGAAGTAGAGGTTGGCACACAGACACAGCAGCACGATGGAGGCCAACATGCCGTAGATCAGCTTCCTGAACTTTGGCTCCAGGTCTCCTTGCCGGTACCAGAAGATCTGGTTCGTCAGGTCAGGGAAGAGGTGTGAAATAGGCAGAAGAACCCAGAGGAGGGAGACACAGAGGAAGGAAGGAAGGATGTTTATATTGGAGTGTTTGCTTGCACACAACATTCCATGCATGTCGACAAATTGCTTAACGTGTGTGTGTGTGTGTACATGTGTGTGTGTGTGTGTGGCCATTATATGCGGTTGGTTACCTGGGACATCACACTGTGTGATGTCACAAAGTCACAGACCATTTAGAAACGGCGTGTAATTATTTGATAAATTCACACTGCGGGAGGGAATGGAGAGTAAGCGTTCCATTGGACAATAAATATCATGTACGGCGTAATGGAGACTCACTCACGCCTGGTGGTGTGAGGCGAAGCACAACCAGCAGAGCTTACCAGCAGCAGCGTAAAGCCGCAGATGAGAAGGATGCACACGGCGAAGAATATGTTGAGCGCGTGCGGAGGCAGAGACGGGAACACAAACGAACTGATGACGGTCACCTGGAACAGCAGACGAAACCACCGTCATCATCAGGGTCCTTTACTAAGGCCGTGTCCAAAGAAAACCTGCAACTTATGTTTTAGCTTTTCCATTGGATCCCATTCCAGCAAAACGGTTTGAGTGAGTCATTACATGGACACTTGACATCTAAATTCGATTTTCCAAATAACAAATGCAGTTTTATATTGATTTATCTTCCATTTGCAAAGAAAACAAGTTTCTCTAAAGCTCAATATGTAATACATGGTCCTGAATGAAGATATTTATATTTCCAATCCTTTAGCTGTTATCCTGACTCAGGGTTTAGGGGGAAGTGACCGGGAGTCAGGATTGAGTAAGATGTGAAAGAATTAAATGGTCGTCTTGGTCTTTCCACTTATGCTGCGCCTAAGAAGATTTTCCGCCTCATTCAGCCAATTTAACATGAATTTTTTTACACATATATATATATATATACATATATATGTATATATACATATATGTATATATACACATACATATATACATACATACATATATACATATATATACATATACATATACACATACACATATATATATACATATATATACATATATACATACATATATATACATACATATATACATATATATATACACATATATATATATATATATACACACATACATATATACACATGTATACACACATATATATATATGTATATATACACACATATATACACATGTATACACACATATATATATATGTATATATACACACATATATACACATACATACATACACACATATATACACACATATGTATATACATATATACACATATGTACATACATATACACATATGTACATACATATACACATATGTACATACATACACACACACACACACACACACACATACATACATATATACATACATATATATACATATATATATGAATGAGAGGTAGACTGGGGGGGAACTTACCAGAACCACCAGGGTGGTGAATCCACCCACCACTATGTTGATGATCCGATCCTGATGCAAAACAAGGAGGCCAACAGAAGCAGATGAGCTTGTGATCAAGTACGCACGCTAAGCTAAGTGTTAGCATAGCCACAGTCACATGCGGATAGACACACAAAGACACAGTCTTGTGTCTTTGTGGACCAAGCCCTTACCCAGGCAGAGGTCTCCCCGAACAGGGGCCTGTTGTCCAGGCCACTGGTTCCATAGCTTCTACCGCTGAAGTCATCCATGGCTGTCGGACGAGACGCGCCGACCTCCCAAACCCCTCAGCTGCTCCTCCCCATGGAGTGGCCCCAGCGACGCCCGCCACTAGTCAAGCTGCATGCTAGCGGGGCGACCCGCACGCCGTCTGTCACGGACACAGAGAACAACAACAGCCAGGTCAACGGGCCGCTCGGGGCGTCGTCATGGCGAAGGAGGGCGTGGCCGGGTGTGCTGGATCCTGGGAGAAAAGAGGGAATGAGCTAATTGAGCAAACAGTGCAGTGCGTGGGGATGTGGTTTAATAACCGTAGGATAGAATGTGTTTGGACCGTTAGCTTGAGGACATACAGCTGCACCATGTCTTATATAGCTTTCATTATTTTGCTGGTGTTTGATCATCACACTGGCCTATAGTGGTGTCACTTCCTTATTCTGACACAAGGTGTAAAACCAGTTGGGCTCTCTTTGTAAATCAAAACAAACACTTCACCAAGTCATGTGATTGCACAAGTCTGTTGATGAAGAAAGGAAGGAATGGGGAGTCTCGATTGGCCCAGCCAGCAGCAGGCTCGCTATGGAAATAGGAAGTATCAAAAGCCGCAATTATTTTACTTCCTCTTGTTTGAATATCCACACTTTCTAAACCCCTTATTCATCATTTGTCTCCGAGCAGTAATTGTAACGACCTCATGCTCATGACATCTGTTCCCTGTTTTAGCTTCTGTCTCACATTAGTGCATCTGTCAGATGTTTCCTGAATGGAAATAGAAACACACTTATACTTTTCCATCAAAAACACCAAATGAACAGGGGAGATGTGTCCTCACTGGACAATATGAAAGTAGTCGTAGGGAGTAGGAAGCTCCAAGTTAAGTGGTTGTTGTTAACAGTATTATACATTACAGCATCACTGTTTCAACTTCATGCAGAAACACTACGAAAAGGAGTGTCTGTGGTTCACACACACACACACACACACACACACACACACACACACACACACACACACACACACACACACACACACACACACACACACACACACACACACACACACACACACACACACACACACACCACTTTTTTAAGAGATATTGCTCAGCAGAAACCCACAGCCTCCCTCTTGACAGACAGAGCCGTCTTTATCCCAGCTCCATTCCAGGAGCCCTTGTGATCCAGGAGCCCTTGTGATGCACTAGGCCCTAGGTATTACTGGGGGCCCCAAGACTTACTACTTCATAAGGGGGGGGGGGGGTAGATGTACTTATGTATGTGTTTATTCATGTATATGTATTAATCATATACATTAAATACCCCCCTCCCAATAACACACAGAGGACACATGGTCATAAAGGGTAGACCTGTCGGAGTACAGGCTGAGGGCGACTGAAGAACCGTTGACAGCTAGATAGTACCGCTAGATAGTACCGCTACTATCTACCGGTAGATATATATAGTACTATCTACCGGTAGATAGTACCGGTAGTTTAAACTGCGGCTGAAAAGGTAAACACCCCCCCCCCCCCCAAGGCAAATACAATAAAGGGTTAACCCTTAGGTTCTAAAAAGAACTACTTAGCAGCCCAAATATTTAGCATTGGTTAAGAAAAAAACAAACCGGTAGTACCGGTAGTTTAAACTGCGGCTGAAAAGGTAAACAACAACCCCCCCCCCCCCCCCAAGGCTGTGTATCCAGTTAGCCTGGTGATAGCCTACCGTGCTAACGTTCGGCTGTGAATACTGAGTACTACTACTACTACACTCAATACCATGTATGAAGTAACCGAAGAACACGGGATATTATAATAACACGAAGCGACGTGCTGCAACAACCGCCGTTAACCGACAGGACTCGTTAGCCGCCATAAACTAACCGTCACCAACGGGCCGCTCGATACTAACTTAACTAATCACCTGTTTAACACCGAGGAGCTGGGAGAACGAACTATAGGGGGTTAGTCGAACTATAGAGGGTTAGTCGAACTATAGAGGGTTAGTCGAACTATAGAGGGTTAGTCGAACTCACCCGAGTTGATCTCTCGCTCTCTCTCGCTCTTTCCGAGTGGACAGGAGTTTGAAGGCACGCACAGCGCGAGGGGGTCAGGTCTCCGTTAAAGGGGACGGGACAGCAGCTCCGAGCGGTGTGTTAAAGGCGAGGTCCATTACGGTTAGCCGACACCAACCAGCTGAAGTCTCTGTGCTGCGCAGTGGGGACCACAGTTAGTTAAATATCGGTACATATTTCGCAATTTCTTCATACAAAGACTTGATGAAGATTTAATTGTTTAAGTTGCCACGTTTGTAAAACATATATATAATATATATATATATATATATAATATATATATATATATATATATATATATTATATATATATATATTATATATTATATATATATATAATATATATTATATATTATATATATATATTATATATATATATATATATATTATATATTATATATATATATATATATAATATATATATATATATATATTATATATATTATATATATACATATTTATAGAAAACTATTTAATTAGCTACTACTCACCTCCAGTAATTTGCTTTAAAATAACTGCCTGGCTTGGGTTACCAAGGAGCCTGAGCAGCATTGCACTCTACGGGAACACCAACAAGCTGCAACTGCCTTTCAAATCCTTGGAGGAGGAATTCAAGGTAACTAGAGCCAGAGAAGTGGTTCAATACAGGGACTCAAGTGATCCGAAGGTGGCTAAAGCAGGGATCCAAGTGAGGACTGGCAGGAAATGGAGGGCAGAGGAAGCAGTTCAAGAGGCAGAGGTAAGGCTGCGTCACAAGAGCCTGGTGGGAGTGGTCACACGAGGTCGAGCTGGGCTAGGATCCTTTCCAACTCCCCAAATGAACACCAGGGGGAAGGAAGGGCGCCGTCTTGTTCAGGAGGAGGTGAGAGCAGCAGTGGAGGAGACAAGAACCTGCAAGGCCGTGGGAATGAAGCAACAGGGAGCTTGGACGAGATGGGAGAATGCGGTTGAGAGGAAAGTGACCTTTCCTCTCTGGCTGAGCTTTGGAAAGCCGAGCCTCACCGCATCAAATTCCTAATCCAGGCAGTGTATGATGTGCTTCCAAGCCCGTCAAATCTGCACACATGGGGCATAGCAGAGACACCAGCATGCCCATTGTGTTCCAAGCGAGGAACCCTGGAACACATCCTCAGTTGCTGTACAAAGGCACTTGGAGATGGACGGTACAGGTGGAGGCATGACCAAGTCCTGAAGACCATTGCTGAAGCCATCAGCGCAGGACTGGCGTGGTCAAAGCAGTTCCGACACTCCAAGGACACCATCGCCTTTGTCAGAGCTGGGGACAAGCCAACTTCTGCCAGAAAAACATCTGCAGGCATCCTGACGTCTGCAAGAGACAGGCAGTTGTTGGTGGACCTTGAACATCAGCTGAAGTTCCCCAGCCATATTGCAGTCACCACCCTGCGACCAGACATTGTTCTTGTGTCTGAGTCCACCAAGCAAGCTGTGCTGCTGGAGCTGACAGTCCCGTGGGAAGATCGCTTAGAAGAAGCCTTTGAAAGGAAGCTCTCCAAGTACGCAGGACTGGTCAGCGACTGTCAGCAGGCTGGTTGGAGAGCAAGGTGTTTCCCGGTGGAAGTTGGATGCAGAGGATTCACAGCCCGTTCCTTGGTCAGAGCCTTCAGCAGTTTAGGCATCGAGGGAGTGAGAAAGAGGAGAGCCATCCGCAGTACCACCGATGCGGCAGAGAGGGCCTCAAGATGGCTGTGGCTCAAAAGAGGGGAGCCATGGAGTCATGGTAGCTAGCTAGCCATCTGGATACAAGCTGGGGTCTGATCAGCCCCGGCTGGGTCACCTGGAGGAGGGCGTATGATGTTGTGAGACCCGAAACGTCCTATGATTCCAGGAACATCACTGAAGATGTGTCCAGACTAGGCATCAGTAGATGTATGTACACAGCCTGAAGAGCATCTCATACTAGCTGACGGATCTTGCCCAAGCCCACCAGGGGTCGCTGTAGAGCAGGATCTCATGTTACCATCACATGATGAGTGTGATAGATATAAAAACCCACTCACATCATCAAAATGTAATTAAACAGAACACAATAACAATAAAGTTATATGTTGTTTTACTTTTTCATAAATGCCATTCCTATAATCCAGCACCTCAGAACTCTCTAATCAGAAATAAACAGCCATAGAAAATGGAACAGCAGTTTTACCACGTCAACTTCAACTAAAAATCATGTTTATTTCGATATCCGGGCAGCAGATGGGGCCTATGTCGTGGTCAGTACGCGTAGACCTTGACTTTATGGACCTCCTTTTCCAGGCATTCGCGTTGCCTGCTGTAGTAGTAAAACGTGTCGTTTCGACGCTGGAGCTTCTTGATGAATCCTGTTTCAGGCCAGGTGTCGATCTACCAAGAGAGAGAGAGAGAGAGAGAGACATAGAGAGAGAAACAGAGAGGGGGCAGAAACATGTTTATAGATGTTATTTTAACTGTCTATTGTGTGTTGTGTCGTGTGTGTACACATACCTATATATATATATATATATATAGAGAGAGAGAGATTTATTTTTATATATATTATTGTATATTATTTAGCATAAACTTGTAATTGTTTTAACTGTCCTGTACTTTTGCAGAGACACCGGCAGGTCTTAACTTGTACAGGTAGCACATGTGTAGTTAACACCATACACAATTATAACCTAAATTATGCGTGTGGACATTATTTAGGGGAGTAAATTATTGCAAACATTTACAACTGAATACATGTAAAAGCACAGTTAGTTTAGCGGTCAGTGTGTTTACCGTGGCAACCTGTTTGACTTGTTTGTATTCAAGCTCATCTCTGTAGCCGGCCTCCTGAAGTCTGTAGAGGTTCTCCACCTGGGCCGTCCAGGCTCTGGCCCTGCTCATGGTCTTTGGCTTAGTGGCCCAGGACATGCTAGCCCTCGGGAAAGATATCCACACACAGAAGGTTTCACTGGGAAGGAAACAGATTCACAGCCCCTTTTATGTCACAAAGTGGTCATATAGAGGCTATCTCTCACTGCTGTGTTCTGCATGGGACTGAGTAGGTGTGTTGAATGAATCAGAAAATAGAGATGAGCAGAAGATGGGTTAATCGCCATTCAAGTATGCACTGTTGACTAGATAATGAGTTGTGCTTCATGTGTGAGTGCAGCAGGTATGATGAGTGAGTGCAGCAGTTTGATACCAAATTCATAACTTTCGAAAACTATGAATATATATGTTAAGTTGTGTACTGAACACGAGGCTATTATTGAAGACTGTGAGAACTGTCTGTCCGTCTGTCTGGTTTCACTGGATACATTAATTACACAATTGCCGAGTTCTACTTCTACCAAATGATCAGCTTCCACATAAGAAATTAAATGGTGTTCATTGTACCTTAACCGTTTCCTTTACTTCCTCCGCAGAATTCAAAGTGACTGACCGTAGTTTGTGTAAAGCTACTACACGCCGTGTTTGGATGTTGTTGTTGATGTAGCTTGGTCGTTTTTTTCTGAGTTGCCTAGTAACCGTGACACCGCTTCTCCTGAGCCGCCGTCCACTAGAGGGCGATGGACCATCAAACCACTCAACAGCATGTCGTTCAGCCGCCGTCCACTAGAGGGCGATGGACCATCAAACCACTCAACAGCATGTCATTCAGCCGCCGTCCACTAGAGGGCGATGGACCATCAAACCACTCAACAGCATGTCGTTCAGCCGCCGTCCACTAGAGGGCGATGGACCAGCAAACCCCTCAACAGCATGTCGTTCAGATGAACCCAACAAAACATAAACAAGGAAGTGTTTTTGTGGGAGGGTTTCAAAGTGATCCGATCAGATCCGAGGCTTAAAACGTCGTCAATACCGACATTATCAATACCGACATTATCAATACCCATACAATAATACATTATCAGAAACATGAGCTCGTTCGCAGGTCGTATGAAGGAGTATCCGACCATTTCACTGGACCGTTTCGACAAAGACAACCTCCAGGCCCGGGCCTACTGCCTCTCTCACTGTCATAAAGGTCAGAGGTTATATATATATCATAGATATATATATATCATATGATATATATCTATGATATATATATATATATAACCTATATGATGATATATATATGATATATATATATATATGTATATCATAGATATCATATATATATATATATCGATTTTTTTTACTTATTTTAAATTGGGATGGACTTTGTTTGTCTGTTTGTGTCTTAGATCACATGAGAGGACTCAAAGGACCGTTCTTAAAGAGGAAGCTCCGGTTCAGGTGAGGGTTCACCTCCTCACCCTCTCCTCACCCTCTCCTCACCCTCTCCTCCTCGTGTCCTCACCCTCTCCTCACCCTCTCCTCCTCGTGTCCTCACCCTCTCCTCACCCTCTCCTCCTCGTGTCCTCACCCTCTCCTCACCCTCTCCTCCTCGTGTCCTCATGTCCTGAGAGCCTTCAGTGGAAGACTGTTGATTAGATTCGATTAACATATTTTGCCATGGCAGCACAAGTACAGTACAGCGAAAGGAAGTTGTCATCTAACCAGAGTGCACATGTGACAGTAAAGTGCAGGTAAAATAGAATGTACAGTGGTTGAATAAGATGTAAAATATGTAAAAACTGTCTACTAAAAAACTACTACTAAAAACAGGGAGTTATGTGAGTAGGAATGATATATGTGCAGAATTATAGGTATATCAATACAAGGTAGGTATACAAGTATAAACAGGTAGTGAGCAGGGGTATGCAGTTATATCAACAAGATACACATATATATATATATATATTTATATATTGATATGGTAGGGGGGGGGTATGGTGTCGGCCAACACAGCAGGTCTGATTAGACTGAGCTTATCATGAGCGACACAAGGCTTTCATTTAGAGTCTTTTGAAGTGTTAGGAAGTATACAGCTATTATAATAACCACAGCGTAAGATGTTTACAAAGCGCCTTTGTTATTATCTGTTATCACCTCTTCAGGACACACTACCTGGATCCTTCCTTGTAGCGCATCCTCTTATCACTTTTTATACTAGCGTACAAGCGTATTTCTAAGTAGATTGTCTAAGTAGATTGTCAGGTAGATATTGTTCTGGATATTGTTCTATATTGTTTGCCAACCTATTGTACTTTTACATTATTGTACTTCTACCTGAGCACTGGCTCAGTTCTTGGAGACTTGTTGGGAATGAAATGCACTTTTGACTTCTGGTGACGAGTTGTTCTCTCACCTTCCTTTGTTGAAACACACTACTGTGTAAGTCGCTTTGGATAAAAGCGTCTGATAAATGACTGGAATGTAATGTAATGTTTCTCTCTTATCTATTTGTCCTCCAGTCGAACTGTGAAACTCTACTGTTCGTTTGTGACCAAAGAACTTCTGTTGAGCAATCCCAAGTATGCCTTCTGGGAAGAACACATTGTAAGCAGGTCCCCCCCACACACACTGCTGCACACTGCTACACACCTCTCCTGCTCCATGGTACATGATCGGCCTGTTTCTCTTCAGATCATCTGAAGAGAAAAAGGCTTATTTAAAGTGTCCTTTAATATATAATATCGTACATATAAGGCCTGTAAAGCCATTTGAGACAGTAACTGGGATTGAGGGCTATACAAATACAATTGACTTGACTTTAAACACGGTTATCGTGTGTGTATAGCAATTTAGCGTTAGTTTAGGTATGTGTATTAAGTGTATTATTACTGCACTGTTCTGCACTGTATTCATGAGGCTGCTGCACTACTGGCACTTTAAAATGCTTTTTGCACCATTCGCAATATGTATATATCATCCATCAGTCACTTTATGGTTATATACTGGTTAAATACTGCGAGAGGGAATGGGCAGTAAGTATTCCATTGTACGTATTGCAGATGGCAAATAAAAACATCTTGAATCTTGAATCCCATTACACACATGACCTGTTTTGTGTGGTAGGTACCGCTGGAGCTGGATAGTCCCACGCAGATCTCCCTGGTGGACGAAGCATCGGGAGAGGTGAAACCAGAGGGGTTCAGTCTAGCGTGTTCTTCAGTGTTTCCTTTTCTTGCGTCATTCTCCTGTTTTTATCCATCCTTCCTTGTCTGTGTTTCCCTCCCAGAAAGAAGAGGTCCTGGTGACCCTCCTGGCAGCCGGCCACTGTCCAGGCTCTGTCATGTGAGTTCAGCGACTTCAACAACTCCATGTCTTAAAGTTAGACCACCGCTCACTGCTTACCGCACGGTACGGTGTGGCTGTCCAACTCCATGCTAACGTGTGTGTGTGTGTGTGTGTGTGTGTGTGTGTGTGTGTGTGTGTGTGTGTGTGTGTGCGTGTGCGCGTGCGCGTGTGCGTGTGTGTGCGCCCGCGCGCCGGTAGGTTCCTGGTGGAAGGGTCCCGGGGGACCGTGTTGTACACGGGAGACTTTCGGCTGGCCGAGGGGGACGCCTCTCGCATAGAGCTGCTGCATTCCGGGTCCAGGTAGTCTCTTCACCACGACACACACATCACATGCTCCCTTGGTCAAACGCCACGCACGTACCCTGCCCAACGCCCTTTTTGCATTGTGATGCCCAAACACACACACACACACACACACACACACACACACACACACACACACACACACACACACACACACACACACACAATGCATTACATTTTTGTCTTTCTTTGACCTTAAATGTATTTTTCAGTCTTCCGTTGCTGTTTGGGGTGAAAGGTGTTTTATATGAATCTTTATTTTGGTGTAATTGCTGATTACGTTATCCACCCCTGCCTCATTTACTGGTGTTTCCTATACGGCTCCTGTATGCACGCAGGGTTAAAGGCGTCCAGAGTGTCTATCTGGACACCACCTTTTATGACCCTCGCTTCTACCAGATTCCTAGTCGGGTATGTGGATTCAAGACTCAAGATGATTTTTATTGCCATTTGCAACAAGTACAATGGAACGCTTACAAGTACAATGGAACCAGATGGTCGCCGGTCAAGTCCCTGAAACCCCTGGTCACTGCCTCAGTGCCCTTGAGCAAGGCACCAGCCCCTCCCCTGCTCCCCTGTATATCCAATAGCTGATACCCACTGCTCCTCATACTAGGATGGGTTCACTGAGAGGAACTCTTCTCACTGAGTGGACAGGAGACCAAGAAAGAGGGTTCAATTCTTCAGATTTAGATTTTAATGATATGCTATATATACTATGGAGTGTTAAGTGTGTGAGTCCTTTGGGAGTGTCTATACGTGATTGCTAAAAAAGGTTAAAGGTTGTTCTTGTCATAGCCCTTTTCCTGGTCTTATTCTAAGCAAATAAAAAGCATCGGAAATTATCGAGACGTTGTTCTCTAGTTTAAATCTGTATTTGATATCAACTTGTTATTGCGTTATTGATGCGTGTGTGTGTGTGTGATAGGAGGCGTGTTTGAGTGGGATCCGAGAGCTGGTCAGTAACTGGATCAGCCAGAGTGCGTACCACGTGGTGTGGCTCAACTGTAAAGCTGCCTACGGATACGAATACCTGTTTACCAACCTGGGGGAGGAGTTTAATACACAGGTAATGGGCCAACACACGTACACGACACACTCCTACCCAACACAGACATGTATGACCAATTTTAACATGTGTGTGTGTGTGTGTGTGTGTGTGTGTGTGTGTGTGTGTGTGTGTGTGTGTGTGTGTGTGTGTGTGTGTGTGTGTGTGTGTGTGCGTGTGCGCGCGCGCGCATGTGTGCAGGTCCACGTCAACAGTCTGGAGATGTTTAAGAAGATGCCCGAGATCCTGAACTATGTGACAACTGACCACAACGTACAGATCCACGCCTGCCGATACCCTAAGGTCACACAGCATGGCAAACACACACACACAGTCATGCACACTCCAGAAATGGACCTAGATTTGAGCTGGTGTGCCATCACACTTAAGATGTTTTCATCTAAAGTGATTTAAAGTCTGTTTTGTGAGACAAACTGGAAACCAACCAGTCAGTCATGTGTGTATGTGTCTGTGTGCACATGGTCAGATGGAAGACTTTTTGCCTGGCAATCGGTTGCCGTGCGGATCGGTTGCCCCCGACGGCACGCCGCTGCACATCATCAGCATCAAACCGTCCACCATGTGGTTCAGAGAGAGAAGCAGGAAGAACAGTGTTGTCATCAAGTAAGACTCACACACACTCTTTATCTCTCTCTCTCTGGCCTTTGGCCTCTGGCTATTTAAGCTGCCACCAATGACCAATTAACTCACAGAGTAAACGAGGGGTAAACACAAAGACGGGACAGACAGAACCAACACACGTACCACCACAGGTCTTACACTCTCTGCAAAAATATGTACGTATTTGTTCAAATGTACTACTCAAATGGACAGTTACATTTGAAGAAATACAGTATTTTGTGTTGTATTTATTTAGTATTGGCATGGTGCTTTGTTGTTTTTCCAGAACGGGAGCCAGCTCCTACAGAGCTTGCTTCAGCTTTCACTCGTCTTACTCTGAGGTACGAGAACAATGTTAACATATTATATATTATATCGATTATATTCTGCTTTTGACATGGTGTAACAGAATGCAAAAATGCTACGATCAGAGCTTTCTTTGGCGAGTAACCGTTGTGAACTTGGCACTATCAATCATATGTATGACGATGCTTTCATAAAATATATCATATATATCATAGATCATATTGAAGATAATGCTAATTAGAATAGTTGTGCATTTTATTGCTATTGCACTTTTCATTCCCAAGAATCAAGAAACAAGAAATTAAGAACATAGCAAACAAACACAAAATAAAATTACTAAGAATAAAAAACACGTATTTTAACACTGAAATGACCTTCCTAAATCAAAAGGTTGTTAGACTTTTTAAAGAATTATAGACTTTAGGTCTTAAGTGGGCCCCCGCCACAGAGGTGCCCTTAAATGATGAGGAAGGCTATTCCACAGGTTGCTTTTGATGCCTTTTTATTGCTTTTTAAGATTACAGGATTATTAACAATATAATCCATCTTTAACATAAGTAATCGTTAGCGATGTTGTCTGGGCAGTTACAAGCCGGGTCCTTCGTTCATATGATTTAGCCTGCGCTACTTCCCGTACGGTTAAGACTCAGGGGCGGACATATCGGTCATGTGTCCTTTCTAGTGTTAATACTAGTCCCTCCATCACGCAGCTCCGGAACTTCCTGACCTACATCCAGCCGATCAACATCTACCCCAGCGTCATCCCCATCGGACACTCCCTGGCAGAGGTCACAGAGGCGTGAGTCGAGCTGTTCTGTCTCTCTAACAACGTGTTCTACATTTACACGACCAGAAAATCACCAAAAAAGGAAATTTCATGGTCGTATAACATACTCCAAGTTTACACAGATTTACGTGGTACAGCCAGTAGAATGGTATTGTATTAAAAACCATATATGATACTTTTGCGGCCGTTTGTGTTCCAACGTAGTCCATTCATGTATTCATATGATGTGTGTTCTCCCCGGGGTCTCTCTGTGACGCAGGTTGAAGCCCCTGTGCAGGAGTGCAGCGGGGCAGGCAGCCTCGGTCTCCAGGCCGCTAGGAGAGCTCAAACGCACCCGGAGGGCACAGAGGCCCGCGTACGGTGAGACACGCCCCAAAACAACCAACCTGTGGCTCACGTCACAATCCACTACTTCACAATGAAGTAGTGGATTGTTATTTTGTTCCCCTCCTGAAATTAGATCTTTGGTGGTTTTTTTCTCGTATCTAAATCTTTGTGTTTAAGTGTGATGTTTTAAGTACAATGAAATGCTTCCTCCCCATTACCTCCCGCAGTATGAATTTCCTACAATTGAACACTATACTATGCTGTGTACTATACTTATACTATACAACACTATACCATATCAATACTGTATACAATATGAAACAATAAAGTGACTGATGGATGATATATGCATATGTTGAATTGTTTATTTAAAAAGCATTTCAAAGGGTCCTGCCGCAGCCTCATGCCTCATCGCAGTCCAGTGCAGTAACTGTAATGAGTCCAGAAAGTCCAGCAAATGTATGATAGTATGAAATTTCAGTAGGCGAACTGGCGACCAGACGGTAGGATGGAGAAGAGATGGAGCCCAAGGTGGTTGTGGTCCTTAGTGATGGACATGGCCTTCTTCCGACATCTGGTCCTAAAGATCTCCTCAATGGTTGATTTCTGTAGATTCGGACAGCAGCGACGGGCTGTTTGAGGGTCCGAATTTGGCACCAACGAGGAAGAAGATGGCACTGAACCCGGAAAAGAAAGATCATGGTGAGTGACTGTTTTTTTTTTACTTTTACTATGAGGCTAATTGATTATTTAATTGATCTATTCTTTAATATAATTGTTTTGGAATTTTGGCCCTTAAGAACATTGTCTGTTTTTTTATTGAAGTGTGTATTGACTCTGTTCTTAATGACTTGATTGTTATTCACATCTATTCCAGTGAAAGAGGTGAGCCCTTTGCGGGACGTCCCGCTACAGGAACCCTTTCCTCTGAACGACTGCTCCGAGGCGTCCCGCGCCGCTCTCCTCTACATGGACTGCACCGAGTCCAACGATGATGATGACGCCGAGGAGGAGGAGGAAGAACAAATAGGGGACAATGGAGAAACGGCAAATTGCTCCAGTGTAACAGCAGAGGCCAGAAAGAAGGCCGGCCTACACCAACACGATGAAAGACGGGGAACGGGAGTTGCGGAGGGCAATGGTACAGACACGGCGCCGGAAGCTCCTAATCCGAAGTGGGACGACTTCTTCACCGCCGACCCGCTGCCCGACAGCCAAAGCAGCCTCAACAGCCTCTCTCAGTCCTGCTGCTCCGCTCCGAGCACATCCCCTTCCAGAGTGACCGGCTCACAAACCCCCGAGCTCTTCAGCGACGCCGAAAGCGCAGACGAGGCCTTTGATGGGGAAAGGAGAGGAGCAGAGAATCCCTTCACGCTCCCCAAGTCACCTCCTGTCGATCTCGGCTTGGTGCTATCGTTGCCCGACACCTTGATCCTCCTATCCAAGAAGCAGCGTGAGGAGGAGGGCAGAGCAGAAGTGCCTTCAGACAGCCTCCACACGGGGGAGCGGGAGGACTCCCAAACATCGTCAGACTTTGACATTCCGTGCACGCCCGAGTCCCAAGCCCCCAAACAGGAAGAGCTTTCGCAGCTGTACCGGACATTGGCCTCCGGGGAGGAAGTGGCCGTCTTCAGGAAAGGAAGTCAGGGTTCCATGTAATTGGGTATATATTTGGAAATGTTTCACTTTCGCACTTTGAAACAGTCCTACCGTAACGGGAACCTGCATCTCCTGACAGCTCTAAAGTTCAGAAAGTAAAAGCTTTTAATCAACTGCAAACTTAATCTAGCTCATTAGCTAGTTGTGCTTAGAATCTGCCCCCTGGCCCAAAATATTGATTTTGAAACTGCTGCGTTATTTCTCAATGTCATTGGAACTCAGTATTAAACCTCCATGTTATATAGTGTCGGGTTGGACATAAATAAGAAGCACACGCACCTACACAAAAAGACGTGGGCAAGATATCAAAGTGTACACGTGTACTCGTACATTAAAAATAAATCTGCAGATTTTGGCACCGTTTTTGACCATATTCAGTTGCCTAAATAACCCATGATTATAGAGTGTGTATCAATGCCTTTTTCCCTCTGTAAGCCAGCTGTTACTATCGGCAAATGATGATGGAGCAGTCATTACTTACTTAAAAAACTGGAGCAGTCATTACTTACTTAAAAAACTGATTTTGTCCCCTGTAATAAAGCTCTCACTAGATGATGGTTGATTTGAAGTCAGTAAGAGCCTAACTGCAGACCTTGTGGCGCAATGGTAGCACGTCTGACTGAAATCGGCAAACTATCGGCAAAATATGATGGTTGGTTTGGAAGTCAAGAAAAGCTTCCCTCCAGAGCTTGTGATGCAACGGAAGTGTGCCTTGCTCCAGATCAGACCGTCATATCAAGTCAAGGTCAGTTTACTCTCAGACCTCCCATATGTCATTCAGAATCTTCTAATTGTTTAGACTGATAAGTCATTACTTGCATACCTGTAATCCAGCTCTCACTTCTGACCTCCCAGTGTCGTTTAGAATCTTCAACTTCTGTCCAACTCATCCTGCTCTCCTTCTCTGCAAAATACAGTTGCAAGAAAAAGTATGTGAACCCTTTGTTTTTTTGACCTGGATTTCGGCATAAATTTGTCTAAAATGTGTTGTGATCTTCATCTAAGTTACAACAATAGACAAACAGTCTGCTTTAACTAATACCACACAAACAATTATATGTTTTGATGTTTTTATTGAACAAACCATGTGATTGTAGCAGGAACACTGGGTTCAGGTAACTGTCCCACACTCATCTCTAGGCCCTGAACTCAAGTCAAGTCAAGTTTATTGTCACTTCACAGTTTACACAAGTATAAAGCAGTGATGTGAAAATCTTATGTGCAATACCCGACGACAGACAGCAGTTATACAAATAAGATAAAAATAGAATAAACTATAAAAATAAAAATGCAATTTATAAAATGCAATATATCGGCACAGAAAAAGAGCAATATGTATATATAAATCAATGTAATAAAATATACATTGTTATATGCTATACGCCCTTGTTCAGCAGCCTGATGGCCTGACTGTGGAAGCTATCTCGGAGTCTTTGTACGGCACTTGATACTGAGGTATCGCCTGCCTGACGGTAACAGTGAGTACAGTTCGTAGCTGGGGTGGGCAATGTCTTTTATGATGCGTTTGGCCTTGGCCACGCACCGCTGGTTGTATATATCCAGGAGGGAGGGGAGCTCACCTCCAACGATATACTGGGCCGTCCGCACCGCCCTTTGAAGCGCTCTGCGCTCGAGTGCGGTGCAGTTCCCGTACCAGGCGGTGATACACCCTGTAAGAACACTCTCCATGGTGCCGTTATAGAATGTTCTCAGGATGCGGGGGCCCATGCTGAATTTCTTCAGACGCCTGAGGAAATACAGGCGCTGTTGGGCCCTTTTCACCACGCGTGTGGTGTGCGTGGACCATGTGAGGTCCTCGGAGATGTGCACGCCGAGGAACTTGAAGCCGCTGACCCTCTCTACTGCAACACCGTCGATGGAGATAGGGCTGTGCTCTCCCCTCTGCTTCCTGAAGTCCACGATCAGCTCCTTGGTCTTCTTGGCGTTGAGGGCGAGGCTGTTCTCCTGGCACCACTGCTCCAGCGATCCGACCTCCTCTCTGTAGGCTGTCTCGTCTTCGCCGGGGATCAGGCCCATCACTGTCGTGTCGTCAGCAAACTTGATGATGACGTTGAAGCTGTCCTGGGTGTAGAGGGAGTAGAGGAGAGGGCTCAGCACGCATCCCTGGGGGGATCCCGTGTTGAGGGTCAGTGGCTCTGAGGTTGTGCTGTCCATCCTCACCACCTGGCAGCGGTCCGACAGGAAGTCCAGTATCCAGCTGCACGGGGATGGGGGCACGCCTAGACCTCTAAGTTGGTGTCGAGCTTGGCAGGATCTATCGTGTTGAATGCTGAGCTGTAGTCCACAAACAGCATCCGCACATAACAGTTCTTTCCCTCCAAGTGGGAAAGGGCAGTGTGGAGAGCCATGGCAATTGCATCGTCCGTGGATCTGTTTTGACGATGTGAAAATTTACATGGGTCCAGCATGGCAGGTAACACGGAGCAAATAAAGTCCTTGACCAACCTCTCGAAGCATTTGCTGACAATCTAGGTGAGGGCTACAGGTCTATAGTCGTTACCTTGGGTTGTTTAGGGACAGGCACGATGGTGGACATCTTGAAGACCGCGGGAACAACAGCCTGGGACAGGGAGACGTTGAACATGTCTGCAAAGACTCCTGTCAACTGGTCTGCGCATGCTCTGAGGACGCGGCCCGGGATGTCGTCGGGGCCTGCCGCCTTACGGATGTTGAACCGCATGAAGGTGCGGCGTACATCCGCCTCCGAGATGTTCAGCAGGCTGGTCTCCTCAGGCGGCGCTGGCTTCGGCGGGCTGCCGTTCACGTCGAACCGAGCAAAAAAACGATTTAGCTCTCCTGGGAGGGAGGTAGAGGAGTTCTCTACACAACTGGTTCTCCCTCTGAAGTTCGTTATCGTCTGTAACCCCTGCCACATACCCCTCTTGAATTTCTCCTCCACTCTGTCCTTATACTCCCGCTTGGCAGTGACGATGGTCTTACGGAGGTCGTAACAGGCTCTCGTATATTCCTCCATATTCCCGGAGCCAAAGGCGGCGTTACGCACGTGGAGGGCAGCGCGAACATTGCCGTTAATCCGCGGTTTCTGGTTGGGATATATCCGAACCGACTTGGTCGGAACAACGTCATCTATGCACTTGATGAACCCGGTGACCGAGGACGCTGTGGTGGAAATCTACATGAATAAGAAGGCAAATTATCAATCAATAAGAACTGTCACACATGAACTCAATTAAGTTTGAAGATTTATCAAGCAAGCAGAACACAATGAACAAATACAAGTAGACAAGTAGACAAGTGGCCAAACAGAGAAATTGACAGACAGTCAGACAACAGACAGACAAACAGACAGACAAAGCTTTGTCGGGAGCCCCGAATCCTATGAGGTGAGGATAGGGAAGTCCACCGTAATGCTGGCAACACTCAGTATTTATTCCATCTTAGGACTGCCCCTAAGACACTGTCTTTCACTTCAATGATGCAAGTCTTGACCACCTGGCTCCACCACCCCCATCTCCAGCACGGGAACAGAGGAACTCCCATGCAGGGGGGAAGCCAGAGGTGTTGAACCAGGAGCGGCCAAGCCTTTGATCCAGCTTAATAGTTGTATGCCAACCCCCCTTCAACAGCTGTAGACTGCAATAGCCACTGTCCCCCGCTGTGAGATAAACATTACAGTTGGTCAAACACGATAAGGACAAGACAAGACCCCTCAGGACAATAGGACAAAAGGGTGATTGGGAGAACTACATTGGCATTCTCTACTAGAACCCTGAGGTCAATAAACAGTGATAGAAGGGACAACATATGATTTTTCCATTACAACACGTACTCATTGAGGTTATTGTCCGAGGCAACCCGGAACATGTCCCAGTCAGCGCGATCAAAACAATCCTGCAGCATAGAGTCCGATTGGTCCGACCAGCATTGGACCTCCCTCACAGCGATCGGTTGCTGCTTCAGTCTCTGCCATGCTCGACACCAAGCTTAGAGGTCTAGGCGTGCCCCCATCCACGTGCAGCTGGATACTGGACCTACTGTCGGACCGCTGCCAGGTGGTGAGGATGGGCAGCACCACATCAGAGCCACTGACCCTCAACACATGCTGAGCCCTCAATGCACACAAGCACGCAACACAAGCACACAATGTCGGCTGTGTGTATGACTAACAGCACTGGTCCTGACCCCACACACACTCCATCTCCAATCCGAATATAGGCACTCCATGTCGGATGAGTGTATGACTATGAGCACTGGTCCTGACCCACACAAACTCCATCTCCAATCCGAATACAGGCACTCAATGTCGGATGTGTGTATGACTAAAAGCACTGGTCCTCACCCCCACACACACACTCCATCTCCAATCCGAATATAGGCACACAATGTCGGATGTGTGTATGACTAACAGCACTGGTCCTGACCCACACACACACACACACGCACTCCATCTCCAATCCGAATATAGGCACTCAATGTCGGATGAATGTTTGACTAAAAGCACTGGTCCTGACCCCCACACACACTCCATCTCCAATCCGAATATAGGCACACAATGTCGGATGAGTGTATGATAAAATAACTGGTCCTCACCCCCACACACACTCCATCTCCAATCCGAATATAGGCACTCAATGTCGGATGAGTGTATGATAAAATAACTGGTCCTCACCCCCACACACACTCCATCTCCAATCCGAATATAGGCACACAATGTCGGATGACTGTATGACTAAATGCTCTGGTCCTGACCCCCACACACACTCCATCTCCCATCCAAAAATAGGCACTTAATGTCGGATGAGTGTTTGACTATGAGCACTGGTCCTGACCCCCACAAACTCCATCTCCAATCTGAAAATAGGCACACAAATTGTCAGATGTGTGTTTGACTAAAAGCACTGGTCCTGACCCACACACACACACACACACACACACACACACCATCTCCAATCCGAATATAGGCACACATTGTCGGATAAGTGTATGAATAAAAGCACTGGTCCTGACCCCCACACACACTCCATCTCCAATCCGAAAATAGGCACACAATGTCGGATGATTGTATGACTAACAGCACTGGTCCTGACACACACACACACACACACACACACACACACACACACACACACACACACACTCCATCTCCAATCCGACTATAGGCACACATTGTCGGATAAGTGTATGAATAAAAGCACTGGTCCTGACCCCCACACACACTCCATCTCGAATCCGAAAATAGGCACACAATGTCGGATGAGTGTATGACTATGAGCACTGGTCCTGACCCCACACACACTCCATCTCCAATCCGAATATAGGCACTCAATGTCGGATGAGTGTATGACTATGAGCACTGGTCCTGACCCCACACACACTCCATCTCCAATCCGAATATAGGCACACATTGTCGGATAAGTGTATGAATAAAAGCACTGGTCCTGACCCCCACACACACTCCATCTCCAATCCGAATATAGGCACTCAATGTCGGATGAATGTTTGACTAAAAGCACTGGTCCTCACCCACACACACACTCAATATCCAATCCGAATATAGCCACACAATGTCGGATGTGTGTATGACTAACAGCACTTGTACTGACCCACACACACTCCAACTCCTATCTGAATATAGGCACTCAATGTCGGATGAGTGAATGACTATGAGCACTGGTCCTGGCCCCACACACACACACTCCAACTCCGATCCGAATATAGGCACTCAATGTCGAATGAGTGTATGACTATGAGCACTGGTCCTGACCCACACACACACTCAATATCCAATCCGAATATAGCCACACAATGTCGGATGTGTGTATGACTAACAGCACTTGTACTGACCCACACACACTCCAACTCCAATCCGAATATAGCCACACAATGTCGGATGAATGTTTGACTATGAGCACTGGTCCTGACCCCACACACACTCCAACCTGAAAATAGGCTCACAATGTCAGATGAGTTTATTACTAAAAGCACTGGTCCTGACCCACACACATACTCGCCCGCCCTGTCTGGTTCCCGATCTGCCGCCCGTCCCTGACTAATAATAATAATAATACGCTTCTGCCTGCCTCTGCCTGGTTTGTCTACCCAGCCCCGGTTCTGATCACCTGCCTGTCCCCGACTACGTCTCTGCCTGTCCCTGTCTGTGTGATATTTATCGCAATAAATACCACTATCTGCCTTTGGTGTCCGTGTGCAGCATTTGGGTCCAAACCTAACCCGTGACAATTAGGTTTCATAGACAAATGGCTGCCACACAACCACACCTTCGTAACAATTACCAATGCAAAGAAAGATCAAGTCAAAACTCTCAATTGAAAAGCACACCAATGCTTCACAAACTCAAAACAGCCATTAACTAATCATTCAACAAGTGTGTGGAAGCTAAATGCATCCAGCTCAACGAGATGCAACACTCCAGCAAAACCAGCAAAGACAAATTAGTCTCACTCACCAATGATGTTCACTTAAGATGCTGTCACACTGTCCCGAAATTGACACCAGATGGCCATACGAATATGGAATTTGGAATTTTGTGCAAAGATGGCCCCGAACTTGGTCAACAGCCAATCAACAGCTGAAGCAAGTACGATGCCTACAGAAGGTAACACGATGGCACCCGAACCACACACGAAGGCAACACGAAGATGTGAATTTTTATAGTAGTTTATACCCGCAGGACACACAAAGGCTTGTGTGATGGAGTCGGATGAGTGTATAACTATGAGCACTGGTCCTAGTCGGGAGCCACCGATGGATCCCGATGGAACTCCCGATGGTATAAAACCTTCGGCCGACCGTGGGAAATTCAATTGCTGATCGGAGATTATTGGTAGCAGAACACACAGTACATTTAAACTTTATTTAAAATTGAATTCAACTTTAATTCAACTTTAACATGGCTGGTAAATACAGAACTCAGAAGAGGAAAGCAGAGGAAACTGAGGATTTAGAGGTCCAAGAAGACAGCACTGAGTCTCCAACCAGAGAGAGAAAGGGGAGGAAATCCAAGAAAGATGTCAGTCCTTGTCCAAGTACATTTACATTTACATTTACATTTAGGGCATTTAGCAGACGCTTTTATCCAAAGTGACTTACAAGGTGTACATTAGTTGAAGGTAGTAAAACTCCAGAGCGGTCCCCAGAGGGTTCCAGGTCTCCTCAGCAGTCTAGGAGGTCTCCTTTTATATGTCCATGTTACCATGACATGGCGAAAAATGCCTGATGGCACCGATGATCACAAGAAGTAAAGACGAAGACGACACGATTTGACAAGATGCCCTCACGATGGCCATACGAAGAGCAAAATGGACAAACAAATTCAACACGAAAATGAACCTTCGCAAGGTCCAGATTTTGCCACCGCTCACGAAGTTGCTGCCGGAGCCTGAGAAACTCCACCGGCGGTCATAAATGGCTTAAGATGCCCTCTAGAATGGCCCAATGTTTTTTACGATCATAGCCGAATTTGAACATTTGCTTTATCGTGTATCCATCTGGTGTCAAATTCGGGACAGTGTGACAGAGGCATTAAAGAGGCCAATAAAACAATAAAACAATCGGGTTTATTGTGCGGGTTCATATATGATAAGATCAAATTGTCAATCCAAACGCACTCTCTCATTCAGTTTAAGGGCCAAGGCATTCGTTCAAAAACAGAGAGTACCTTGGTTGAAGGATATTCTTCCCAGCAACGCATAAAAATATCTGATAGGTTGCATTTTTTTTCAAACACAAATTCATTCAAATGCGTAGTGCATGGCCCGAGAAAGACAAACTAATCAATGTAATCAATATTACAGCTGAACAACACATATGATTCTCATTTATTCATTTTATTTAAATTTTCTTAGATTTTCTTAACATCATTTATTCAATCTGAGGGTTCCAGAGTCTTCTCTTAATACCTTGAAGGCCCTGACGGTTCACCACTGCTATGGATACCAGTACCAGGCACGGTAAGCCTGATGCTATGTGGATGAGGTCTGTTCTATGTCCACGACGTACAAGAAAGCCATCCAGAGGGTTGCGAGGAAAAGCGGAAAAGATCATCGGTTGTGCACTTCCATGCATTGAGGAGATCTTTAGGACCAGATGTTTGAATAATGCCATCTCCATCACAATGGACCGCAACCACCCTGGGCACCATCTCTTTTCCCCCCTACGGTCCAGCATCCGTACAAGGACTACCAGGTTCAAGGACAGTTTTTATCCACAGGCAGTGTGCCTACTGAACTGCTACGAGTGCTGCCAATTCTTTGTCATCCATATTACATTACACTATCATACTTTTGCTGGACTTTCTGGACTCCTTACAGTTACTGCACTGCACTGCATTCATGATAATACTGCATTACTGGCACTTTAAAATGCTTGTTGCACAATTCAACTCAATTCAACTCAATGTATATATCATCCATTTAGTCTTTTTATTGTTTTTTGTATTGTCATTTGTATTGTGTACAGTATGGTTATAGAATAGTGTTGTATAGTATATGTATAGTACATAGTATAGTTTATAGTGTTTAATTAATTCATACTGCAGGAGGGAATGGGGAGTAAGCATTCCATTGCATATGTAAAATACCATTCTTGAATCTTGAAAGTATGGTTATATTATAGCGACTGGACATCAGGTAATAGCTTAGTTCTTAGACTCTATGGTAGTCTAGTGACGGCATAAACAAATTACATGAACCAAAGAGCTTAACTAGAATTGAGCACAGGTGAACCGTATCACCTGAAGATCCTGTCCCTCTCTGCCTATTGGCCAACCCGTGAGGACAGAAGGACAATTTTCACTTTTGAATGTACATTTACATCAGCATTATCTCATTTACCTGTATGTAAACCTATGACCTTAAAGCCGAGTTTAGATGGCTTTTTCCAGAATGGGTAAACAAAAGTTGCTAATACTTTTGAATGTTAAGCAAATACTGTGAAACCAAGGGTCACCTGGTGGAATGAAGGGGTGGGACCAGTTATTCTCTGTCTGACTGTTTTAACAGGATTGAATGGTGACGTGGTGCAGAACACATTTGGTTGATGTTGTCAAGAGGAACAAACGTTATCATAGGAGAGCAGGTCAGAGCACAGACCCTTTGAATCTGGAGAAGAACCATGAAGACTTCATTGACCAAGCACCTGATTCTCTTCTTCATTCTCCCGCTCAGCCAAGCGTCTCATGTGGAGGCTTCTCTGCTATGGAAAACGTTTTTTGCCTACGCAGAAAAAACAAGCTGGTCTCAAGCCCAGGACAAATGCAGGTCTGAAACTAACTGTAATAATTGCAGTTTAGCCACCATGAGCAATTTAGATGATGCAAAACGGGTATCTGATATATGTTCAGAGAACTGGAATGATGTATGCTGGGTTGGACTTCGTAGGAATGAAACGAAGAGTGAGTGGTGGTGGGTTGATGGCAGACTGAACAACCTCACTAACTGGAATCCTACCAAGCCTGACAAGGACTCTAATTATAATGCATGTGCAGTCACAAAATATGGCAAACTTTCCGATAAATCTTGTACTTTTGAACGTGCCTTTGTTTGTCAGCGGGACAGTCTGGTTTTAGTGAAGGAGAAGAAAACATGGGAAGAAGCTATTCATCACTGCAGGGTTCTTGATGAGGGATGGGGGGACATCTATGAAGATACAGTGTCTGATCTCCTCAGTTTTCACACCAAAGAGGATTTAGCTTTTGCCCAGACGGCTGCCGGTGAGGCCCAGACAGATGAGGTGTGGATTGGCCTACGTTGGCTGGCTGACCGGTGGCTGTGGATGGATGGGAAACCAGATGATGTGATGCCTGTTTGTCCTGTCAATAGGATGAACTGTGGGACTCTGTCCAAGAGTGGCATGCAAGCTAGAAACTGTGGCGAGAGGAGGAACTTCTTCTGCTACCAAGGACCACTATATTAACGGGGAACTATAGGACTATTAACACAGATAATTCAACAGAGATTTTTCCAATTTCTTCTTCATAGATTGTGGTCATATTTTCTGTTAATATTTAAAAATAGATGCTAATATATAGATATATAGATAAACATTTACATATGTGTTCTTTTGCTGTTACATTTTTGCTTGGTTTTCCATCATTGACTCAATTATAGTTTTGCTAGTGTTGACACACTTATTAAGCTTGTATTGATGTTTTCATGTAATCATGTTAAACCATGTTTAACTAAATATATTTGGCCAAAAAGTAAGTCAATTTACATAGATACAATCTGTTCAAAGTTATGTATAGACGCCTGATGCATTTAGATTGATTATTAATTCCAACATGTTAAGTTGTACACTAGTTTGGTTTATTAATATTGTGTGATATGTATAGCATAAATCAATCCACTGAGAAATATATGGGACATATGTTTACTACTCAGAACCACAGACCTATTATGAAGCCCAGAACTCATGCAGGTCTGAAAACGATGGTACAGGTAGTTGTAATTTAGCTCCCGTGAGCAATTCAGATCATGCAAGACTGAAATGTGAAAATCAGAGTGTGGAGTGTGTGTGGTTGGTGGTTGGTTTTAGCAGCCTCACCTGGCCTGAATTGGACTGATTGGCTGGTGAGGCTGCACACCTGTGGGTCCTTGTTAATCAATGCCCATCGGTTAAAACAGCCAACACCACACACACTGGAGGAAGAGCTCTAACATGTACAATCTGTTCTTTTCCCAAATATTCTAACTCTTGCAATAAACCTGATTCCTCATCACCCTGTGTCCTTGTCTTCTGGAGGAGCCCTTAAGCAGCCTTGAGGGCGGTCTGCTACTCAGTAAAAGAGGATAGTTGCTGGATTGGTCCTCGGGCATCTGAAGAAATTGCGGGGGCCAGCATGGGCCTGCATTTTATAAATTGCGTTTATTCTATTCAATTTTTATTCAATTTTTATCTATTTTTATCTTATTTTTATAACTGCTGTCTGTCGTTGGGTATTGCACATAAGATTTTCACACCACTGCTTTATACTTGTGAAAACTGTGAAGTGACAATAAACTTGACTTGACTTGACTTGACTTGTTGGCATGTTCCTTAATTTCCCTCGGGATAAATAAAGTCTCTTGAATCTTGAATCTTGAATGCACTCGTCTGTCATTGGTAAACCTTTACCAAGCCCAGAGGACAGAGAGAGAAAGGTGTGGTTTTCTTTAGGTTTTCGTCTGAAGACGGTGAATGATGGCCACTCTGTTACACACCCCACCCCCAAGCTTGGCCCATGCTTCTGAAAACACATTTTATGCATTTCAGTGGCCTTTTTAAGAATATTTTTTGTAAAGAAATGTCCGGCAGAAAGTTGACTATCTATACCTTGGTTTTGATTTGATTTGTTTAGCTATTTTTTTCCTCTTGTTTTGCTTTCCCCTTACCCTCGCCATCTTGTAAAATAATTGTGTGGCTTCATACATGCAAGCTGTGCTGTGACTACAACCATTGAAGAGTTCATTAAAAATAAAGTTGTACATTGTGATTGTAGCAGAAACACTGGGTTCAGGTAATTGTCCCACACTCATCTCTAGGCCCTGAACTCACCATCACCTAAAGTAGGTCAACTCCTCACCCAGAGCCAACCCCTAATTAACATAGGGGTATTTAAGGCACCTGTGGCATCATTGCCCCTTGTAGTGGAGTTGGTGCCAGCTAGTGGTGGAGGCTAGGCACACAGTCTGATTCCCTTCACGGCTTATAGTGGTAGGAGCACTGGGACACAGTTTGTAGTGAGTTTTTATTTGCAGTGAGTTTTGGTTTGCAGTGAGCACCGTTGGTGGGTAAGGGGGACACAGCCCTGTTAGACTGCCTCCCCCTGGCTGGCATCTGCCTACTCCCCTTTTCCCCTCATTGATTTTAGTAATTTCCTATAGTGTTCCGATAGTGTTTTTACCAAGAATAAACAAATAAATGTGATTGACATGTTGAAATAAACTGTTAAACTTGTTCTTTATAATTGAACCATGTCTCTGTCTTGTGTCAGTCACAAACTTGTAGAGCCTTCTTATTTCTGAGGTGTAAATTAAATATCTCCTGGGGCGAAATTCCCCAGGTGGCGTTGTCAGGTAATTTGGTATTTGGGAGGCTCTGCCTTTAAAAACGACCACCCTGCCCCACCACGACCACCACTGGCGCTTGGATTTACTTGATAATTTCACCTCATGACAGCTCATCTGATACTTAAAATCATTTCTTTAGGGTGAACTTTCCCGAGGTTAAAGTGAGTCGCGGTCGGACACACTCAACAACGCAATTTATGGAGCCCCTAAAAAGGAAATACAAAAATACAAAAATAAATACAAAAATGAAATACATTACTCCTAGAAATACAGGAAGTTTAATGTGCTTCACACATCCTGCTGCTGTCTGCTGTGAATGATAAACAAAAACTATTGTCTAGTATTCATGTTTTATTAAGTAATTTGTGTCTTGTCTCCCACTTCCTGTTTTATTTTTTGGTCCTCACCTTCTGTGTCTCATTCCAGGTCCCTTGACTCCCTGTCCCAGGTGTGTCCCTGCCCTCGTCAGCGTCAGCCCCGCCCCTGATTGGTTCCACCTGTTCCTTGTTACCTCATGTTTAAATTCTCCAGTTTACCCTTGTCTGGTGCCAGTTCATCTTGTGATGTCAGTAGCCTGCGTATCAGTGGTTTCCTCTCTTGTTTCAAGCCTGATTCATGCTCCTGAGTTTTTGGTCCAGTAAGTTTGTTCCTCATTTTGTGAGTGATTTTCTGTTTATTTTCTCACAACCTTGGTTGTAACCTTGGTATCACTTTTTGTGATAGTTGGTTTTTGAGGACATGAGGACATTTTTTTGGAATAAAGTATTTTCAAAAAAAAAAAAAAAATTGTTATAGTTTCCTGGGTCGTGCATTTGAGTCCTACTAGCTTGTGTTTGTGACAAAGACAGCCTCACAATCATGTATAAGTCTACAGGGTCAATTAAAAATGCTTTAATATGGTTCAACCCATTCAACTTTGAACACTTGACGGTTTAGGTAATGCGACAATACTAGCAGAACACTCAAACCTGCAGATTTCTTACAAACTTTTGGGACTGATTCAACTGACCCAAGTTCTCCCACACATATACCCTTCTCCAGTCTGCACACTGGCTCCCTGTAGCTGCTAGCATCCAGTTCAAGACCCTGGTGCTAGCCTAAAGGGCAGGGAAAGCAACCGCTCCTTCCTACCTTTCAGGCAAAGATCAAGCCTTACTTCCCAGGTGTACCACAGAACGCCACAGGAAGTCCTTTCTTCCTGTGGCCATCAGTCTCTATAATTTATCTACCTCAGGTTGTGAGAGGGACAGTGGAGACTCAGTGACCTGAGGCCAACGCACCGTTATTATTATTTTTTTGGTCAACGCACTGTAAATCCTTTCACTGTAATTTTGCACTGTAAATTCAATTTCACTTTTCACATGTCACTTTTTCAGTATTCATCTGGGCTATTTATTAGTATTTTATTACTGCCAATTTGCACTATACATATTGTGTATTGTATATACCTACGTATTACTGTAATAATACTGTAAATTGTTCAATTCATCTATCACTACATTTAGAGTTCAGTTAGTTATATTTAGCTTATACTAGTTTTGTTTAGTTTTTAGGTATTAGTATATTTTTGTGTGCATTTATTCCCCCTGTTTCAACTGTTGCACCTTAATTTCCCTTGGATAAATAAATTAATCTTGAGTCTTGAATCCCTGCCCGTCCACTTCGCTGTGCGGGAGGAGACAAGGACCTGGCCTGGTGGCAGCGTGGTCTGCTACACAGTTAAAAAGGATAATTGCTGAATTGGTCTTTGTAGGGTGACAATAAAGAGTGGAGGTGGGGTGACTGCAATATATCTTCTGATATTGAGTAAGCAATGATCATGTTTAAAAAACCTGTATATTACCACATATTGATCTTTATTTTATCCTTACATACACAATACTACCTTTATTGGCCAAGAAAATAATCAAATTAATCCATTAAGATTAGATTCAAATGTACAGTGCACAGCACAATGCAAGGCACAAGTACAGTACAGCGAAAATAATTTGGCATCTAACCAGAGTGCAAATGTTGCATTCAATTGCATGGTAATATATAATTTACAGTGGTATAAAAATGGTATAAAATAACTTATAAGATATGTGCAGATTTATAGGTATATATATATATATATACAGGTAAGTATATACATTTTCAACCGGTATAGAGCAGGGGTGTGCATTTATATCGCTAGGATAAATCTATATACATATATATATGTATAATATATACAGCAGGAATTCAGCAAGGATATGTAGTTGTATCAACAGTTGAAGATTAGTATATATACGCTAGGTATAGTAAAACAAATTAAATGTACATGGCTATCATACAGGTGTGTAACCAATAAATATGTAAACTTGTAAAGGTAGGATATGTAGGATACTACAGGGATACTCTAGTGAGTTATGATATGCTTTAATGATATAGTGAGCAGAGTTCAAAGTTCATACGGTGGGCAGCAGAGGCGGGGTGACAAGGTGGAGGGCGGGGGGCAGAGTCCGGGGGGGCGGCGGGGCAGGGACGGGAGGGGGGCAGCTGTCACCAGAGTTCCGGGAGATGACAGCTGAGGGGAAGAAGCTGTTCCTGAGCCTGTTTGACTTAGAACTAAGGCTCCTGTAGCGCCTCCCGGAGGGGAGGAGGGCAAACAGTCCACGGTTGGGGTAAAAGGTGTCTTGGGCAATTTTACGTGCCTTCTTCAGAAACCTTTTGTGTTGCGTAGTCTTTATTGCAGGGGTAATCCAACGATGCGTTGGGCTGTTCTCACCACCCTCTGCAGCGCTTTTCCGTTGGAAACAGTGCAGTTGCCATACCACACTGGGATGCAGTTGGTGAGGATGCTTTCAATAGCGCACCGGTAAAAGTTCACCAGAACCTGAGGGGATAGGTGGGCTTTCCTCAAACCCATCAGAAGAAGAAGACATTGTTAAGGTCCTTGGAGATCTATACCCCCAGGAATTTGAAGCTGGAGACGCTCGACCTCTGCACCATTGATGATGGTCTTTCTGAAGTCCACGATGAGCTCCTTGGTCTTCTTGGTGTTGAGGGCCAGGTTGCCACCAGGTGCTGTACCTCCTTCCTGTAGGCTGCCTCATCGTTGATGAGGCCCGACGTTGTGTTGTCTGCAAACTTGATGATGGTGTTTGTACCATGTACAGGAGTTTAGTTGTGGGTGAAGAGGGAGTAGAGGAGAGGGCTCAGCACACAGCCCTGGGGGACACCGTTGTTCAGGGTGAGGGTGGAGGAGGTGAGACTGTCTAACCTGACTGACTGGGGTCTGTTGGTTAGGTTGTCCAATAACCAGTTACAAACAGAGGGGTTAATGTCAAGATTGCTTTCCATAAGGTCACCAAGTTTGCGGATGAGTTTGGAGGGGATGTTGGTGTTGAATACTGAACTGAACGCGATGAACAGCATTTTCACTTGGGTGTTGCTCTCATCCAGGTGGGAGAGAGCAGAGTGAAGGGCTGCTGTTCTCATGGTAGGCAAATTGGTATTTATCCAGTAAGGGTGAGAGGCTAGATTTGAGGTGAGCCAGGACCAGCCTCTCAAAGCACTTCATAAAGATGGGGGTGAGTGCAACAGGGCGGAAGTAGTTGAGGCTGGCTGCAGAGGAGTGTTCTGGCACTGGCAAGATGGAGGTGGTTTTAAAACACGCTGGGACAACTGCCTGAGCGTAATGGCCTGGATGCCCTGCTACATGTGTCGCGGATCAGAGTTGTTGAAGTGGTCTTCCACTCTACACTTGTGGTTGAGATTGGTCAGCTTTATGCCCTTGTTCAGGTTAACCCTGACTAAACAGTAGGCCTGTGGATTGCCCGACGTAAAAGCAGCATCACAGGCCTTTAGAAGTAAGTGCACCTCTCTGTTCATCCACCTTTTCTGGGGAATGTTGTGATCTGTTTGAGGGTGGTGACAGTGTCAATGCTGGAGTTGATATAATCCAAAACAGAGGAGGTGTAGGAGTCGATGTTGGTGTTGGAGTCCAGGGTGGACTGGGAGGCAAACAGACTCAAACAAAACTTTGACTGTCCCAATGGTGGGCTTCACACGCTTGATGAGTGGCGTGTACTTAGGCAGCATGAACAAAGAGACGATGATCACTCTGTCCAAGGTAGGGGAGGGGCATGGCTTTGTAAGCATCAACCTTGTTGGTGTAAACGTGGTCTTATGTTCTCTCCCCTCTTGTATAGCAGGAGACATGCTGGTAAAATTTGGGGAGCACAGTCTTTAAGTTGTCATGATTGAAATCACCTGCAATAATAAAGGCTACTTCTGGTTGGGAGTTCTGCTGTTTGTTAATAGCAGAGTAAATTTCTTAGCGTTAGCATCTGGAGGTATGTAAGCCGCAGTTATAATGGTGGCTGTATTTCCCTAGGTTGGTAAAAGGGTCTACATTCAACCATTATGTATTCAACATTAGCAGAAAAGTGGCTCTCAATGGTGGTAGTATCTGTGCACCAAGCCTTGTTATTGAAAATGCACAAACCTCCACCCCTGGTTTTACCGGAGCCCTCAGCTGATCTGTCTGCTCTGTGTAGAGTGATTCCCGTTAGCTCAATAGCAATGTTGCGATTCTGCTGTTAAGCCATGATTCTGTGAAAATCATCAACTTACAATTCTTAATCAATTCATGGTTGATAATCCGCAGCGGAAGTTCATCATTTTTGTTCGCCAGAGACCGGACGTTGGCGAGGAAAACGCTGGTTAGCAACGGGTGATGTGGGTTATCTCTTAGCTTAGCACGTAGCCTTCCGTGGCTTCCTCTCCTATGTTTACGTTTTCTCTGTGGGCGATGAGTCCTGTCAGCCGGCCGTGCTGTGGTGAGATTCACCGGAGTTTCAGCCTGGAGTTAAAGATCGCCGATTAACTTGCCAGAATGTTGTAATCCAATTTCTAAAAGATTGTGTTGCGTGTACATTGCAGCAAGACTGTTCTGTGTGAACAGACTAAGAATTGTTCGGTATATTACCACTAACTTGCAAAAACTGGTCAGATGCTGGGTGTTGGGATCTGGACGCGCCGCCATATTGGTCAGACAGGTTTCAGTTAAAAGTTTGGTCGAAAGTTTCAGTTAAAATCGATTATGTTCCATGTTATGTGGATGTAGTAATACATACACATATATATAGTAACACTGTGGCCTGGCCCACTATGGTTCTCCCTCCAGGAAAAAAGGGGTTTTGGGAGTTCATTGGGTGTTGTATGTGTGTATTTGTTTACCTGCATTTGTTTGGGGGGAAGTGTCCACTATCTGGGTAATTGGCTTTGAGCGCTAGGGGGAGGGTGTAGCGGGTTGCGTGTGAACGTGAGTTAGAGAGTCAAGCGGGAGTTGGAACGGGAGTTGGAACGGGAGTTGGAACGAGAGTTGGAGCAGGAGTGGGGGAAAAGCGGTGGGGAAAAGGAGTGTGTGTGAGACTTGGAGGAGTAAAGGACTGCAGATAGAGAGACGGATTACTTTTTGCGGGAAACTAACAATTTTGGCTTGCCACCCTGGTTTATTGTTTTAAGAGTGGACATTTCAGTTGCGGCAGGGACTTAGTTTGTTGTTATTTAGTTTTTAGCTTTTAGGTATTAGTAAATTTGTGTGTGCATTTATTCCCCCTGTTTCAACTGTTGCACCTAAATTTCCCTCGGGATAAATAAAGTTATCTTGAATCTTGAATCTTGAATCTTGAAAGGCCTCCCTATGTCAGTCACCAATCCTGACAACTCCTGACACAAATGGAGAGTTTGATCTGGACACGGATGCAAGCAAGCTGGTCCTGATGGCCTTCTCACCAGCAAAAGGCAGTTGTCCCAGCGTGCTTTAAAACCACCTCCATTGTGCCAGTGCCAAAACACTCTTCTGCAGCGAGTCTCAACGACTTCCGCCCTGTTGCACTCACCCCCATCATCATCAAGTGCTTCGAGAGGTTGGTCCTGGCTCACCTCAAAGCTGGCCTCTCACCCTCACTGGATAAACACCAATTTGCCTACTGTGACCTGGGGGTCCACATCTCTGAGGACCTCTCTTGATCCCTCAACACTGCCTCACTGGTAAAGAAATCTCACCAGCGTCTCTTCTTCCTGAGGAGACTGAGGAAAGCCCACCTGTCCCCTAAGATTCTGGTGAACTTTTACCAGTGTGTCATTGAATGTATCCTCACCAACTGCATCACAGAGTGGTAGCACAGAGCACGGAGGACGCCATCTCCTCAGCCCTTCAATCTTCCCAACCAACAGACCCCAGTCAGTCAGGTAAGACAGTCTCACCTCCTCCACCCTCACCCTGAACACCAGCTTCCCCCAGGGCTGTGTGCTAAGCCCTCTCCTCTACTCCCTCTTCACCCATGACTGCACTCCTGTACATGGTACACCATCACCATCATCAAGTTGCAGATGACCCAACGGTGGTGGGCCTCATCAAGAACAACGATGAAGCAGCCTACAGGGAAAAGGTCCAGCACCTGGTGGCGTGGTGTGCTGACAACAACCTGGCCCTCAACACCAAGAAGACCAAGGAGCTGATCGTGGACTTCAGAAAGACCAGAGCTGGCGCACACGTCCCCATCCTCATCAATGGGACGGAGGTTGAGTGTGTCTCCAGCTTCAAATTCCTGGAGGTCCACATCTCTGAGGACCTCTAGTGGTCATTCAACACTACCTCACTGGTAAAGAAGGCTCACCGGCATCTCTTCTTCCTAAGGAGACTGAGAAAAGCCCACCTGTCCCCTCAGATTCTGGTGAACTTTTACCGGTGTGCCATTTAAAGTATTCTCACCAACTGCATCACAGAGTGGTAGCACAGAGCACGGAGGATGCCATCTCCTCAGCCCTTCACTCTGCTCTCTTCCACCTGGATGAGAGCAAAACCCATGTGAGAATGCTCTGCATTCAACACCAATATCCTCTCCAAACTCATCCGCAAACTTTGTGACCTTATGGAAACCAAGAATCTTGACATTAACCCCTCTGTTTGTAACTGGTTATTGGACTTCCCAACCAACATACGCTGGTGCACTGACAACAACCTGGCCCTCAACACCAAGAAGACCAAGGAGCTGATCGTGGACTTCAGAAAGACCAGACCCTCAGTCCCCCTGTCCCCTCTGTCCCCTCAGATGCTGGTGAACTTTTACCAGTGTGCCATTGAAAGTATCCTCACAAACTGCATCACAGTGTGGTACGGCAACTGCACTGTTTCTGACCAAAAAGTGCTGCATAGCTGGTGAAAACCGCCTAACCCCTTGGATTACCCCTCCCTGCCATAAACACTACCCACCTAAACAAGATACAATTATCAGGTAAAATTGATACAAATATCAGTGACAAACAATATATTTCAGTCAGGTATTAGGACATTCTCTTCCACCAAAACTGCTGTGACCAGAGTGGTCAATGATTTTCTCCTAACCATGGACATCAATGCAAGCTCCTTGCTGGTGCTGCTTGACCTTAGTGCTGCATTGGACACAATTGACCATAGCAATCTTCTTGATTGTCTCAAACACTATAACAATACAATCTCTACAATAGATTCACTGCAATCTCAGCTTTGGTCTTCGCCAAGAGATTAGCTACAATAACCACTATTTGAAGACGTCACACTGTATTTTGAGTGTTGTTGGTGTGTTTTTTGACCCTCTGCTGTCTTTTGATCAACATACAAAAAGTAAAACCAGAAATTGATACAACCATTGCTAAAATCAGACCAATGTTATCTGCAGCGGATGCAGAGACACTTGTCCTTCTCAGTTCCTCTGGTCTTCAGGAGCCGGCCTTTTATCAATCCCAAAAGGTAGAAAGAACTCTGCAAGATATCCAGTGTTCTGCTACCGAGAGCCCTATCCGTCTTCCACTTGTAATCAGGGAAGCAGACTGCTGAAATATTCTATCTTAACGTAAAAACCTACCTTTAATACGCTCTTGTTTGATCCTAGGAGTGCCCCGCAGCTCTCATTATAGATAAACAGACCTGTTAGCAGGCACTAGCCTACCCCTGCTGCAGATAGGTACTAGACTTGTTCAGCCAACTCCATCTAGTCATACCACAGTCCATTTTTTTGTGTGCCGCTGGGATCTTGACTTGATGCCAGGAGACCCCAACCGGAAGGCTCCCAGCTTGCTCACCAGTCAGCACCATGGACAACATTTTTCTCCCATTTACTTCAATGGGTTTGTCTAAAAACGATGTATATAATATCTGTTATAGCACCCATTACACTCCTAACCGTCCCTGGAAGGAGCACTCTGTGTTCCTTTTCAAGATTTCTTCCTATATCATTAAGGGAGTTTTTTTTACTGCCCTTTGGGGGGGGGGGGGGGGGCTACGATTTGTGTGTGTGGGGGTGTTGTAAATATATGGTCTGTTTGAAACTGTAAACGTGATTAAGGGCTATACAAATAAAATGACACACTCTCCTTGCTCTTGATGGATGGATGGAGAAGAGAAGCTTGTTTGAGTAGTCTTCATCTGACAGCCTCTTGTACTTGAACACTTGATTGTGAAAAACGTAAGGTCGGTCTGAACACTCTTACATGCCTGTAAGACTCCCAACACTGGCATGCAATACTATCAACATTTTCTTAAACATACCGATGACCATTGTGTCCAACAAACATGTTGTTTTTGTTGTGCAAACTTGGCCCAATGTTGTCCAACAAACAGCTTATTGTTCAAACAGACACAGGATCACACAGAAATATAGTCTTCAAATGATCAAAGTATTCATTCTCATTCTCATTACCTAAAGCACTGTGAGCAAAACATAAGCAAGAACATAATAATAATAATAATAACTTTATTTATATAGCACTTTTCATACAAGATGCAGCTCAAAGTGCTTCACATTACATGATAAAAGAAAGATAAAACAATGAATAATAACAGATTAAGAAAAAGAACACAAACCACACAGTCTAAAATCACAATCAAAGAAAATGGATAAAATCGATGATTAAAAATAATAAAAAGAGTTGCTAATTAAAAGCAATATTAAAAAGGTATGTTTTCAACTGTCGTTTAAAAATGTCCACTGAGCCAGCCTCTCTAATATGTGTTGGGATTGTGTTCCACAGCTGTGGTGTATTGAAATTAAAAGCAGATGCCCCAATTTCCCCTTGGGGCACCCCAAGAACATTTAAAAGAGCAGCTGTTGAGGACCTTAGGGCTCGTGAGGGGACATAAAAAGAAATGTACGAGGGTGCTAAATTGTTAAGAGCTTTAAAAACAAGTAGAAGGACTTTAAAATCAATTCTAAAAGATACAGGGAGCCAATGCAATGCAGCTAAAACTGGAGTAATGTGCTCTCTCTTCCTTGTTTTCGTTAAAAGTCTAGCAGCAGAGTTCTGAATTAGCTGTAGCTTGTCTATTGATTTTTTAGGAAGACCAGTAAAAAGAGCATTGCAATAGTCCAATCTACTTGAAATAAAAGCATGAATCAACTTCTCAGCATCCTGTTGGGTTAAAAACAATCGAACCTTAGCAATATTTCTTAGATGGAAAAGGGCTGTTTTGGTCACCTTATTTATGTGGGTATTAAAACTTAAATCAGAGTCTAAAATTCTAAAATTACACCTAGGCTAGTTACTTCCGATTTATTCTGGTGAGCCAAACTTCCTAACCCATTAAAAAGGTCTTCCCTTTTGGCTTTAGGGCCTACTAAAAGTATTTCTGTTTTGTCTTCATTAAGTTTAAAAAAATGATCGCTCATCCATCGATCTTGCAGACAGACAGGTAGTCAAGGAGCATAAAGCATTTGGATCATTTGGCTCAACAGAAATATACAATTGTGTGTCGTCAGCATAGTTATGAAAATATCTCCTAGAGGTAACATGTATAATGAAAAAAGAAGGGGACCAAGGCAGCTTCCCTGTGCAACACCAAAGGACATGTCATGTTTCTCAGATACAAAGTCACCCAAACTAACATAACAATTTTTTCTCTATAAAATATGTTCGAAACTAGTTCATTCAGATAATCCAACCCAGTTTTCCAATCTATGAATTAGTATGCTATGGTCAAGTGTATCAAATGCAGCGCTCAAGTCCAAAAGGATAAGAACTGAGACCCTGCCATCAGCAGCACTAAGTCTAAGATCATTTGTTACTTTAATCAGAGCCGTTTCTGTACTGTGATTAGATAAGATACCATTTTCATTTAAAAAGTTATTTAATTGATTAAAAACTACTTTTTCAAGTATCTTACTCATAAAAGGTAAGTTGGAAATAGGCCTATAATTACTTAAGACATTATAATCAAAATTTGATTTATTTATTTAATAGCGGTTTCACAACAGCCGTTTTGTATGCATTGGGAAAAATTCCAGTCTCGAGGGATGTATTAATTATTTTAAGAACTGATTCAGAGAGACTATTAAAAACATTTTTTTTAAACTTTGTGGGGACAGGGTCAAGATTACAAGTTGATGATTTACTCTGTATTACAATTTTATGATGTTCTGGTTCAGAAATGTTACTAAAATTCCTCAAAGTTGCTGGTCTGTTACAAGGCAAATCGTGTGTATCGCTGGTATGTCTGACAATACCAGCTCTAATGGTTGTTACTTTATTGTTAAAAAATTGTGCAAATTCCTCACATTTTGAGACAGAGGCTAGGCTGAGGATGTCAGAGGCTGGTGCGGGATTTAATAGATGGTCAATGGTTGAAAATAATACCCTGGAATATTGCCGCCATTCTCTGCAATGATCCTTGAAAAGTGGGCTCTTCTCTCATAGCAAATAACCTTGTTATATGTAGTGATATGCTCCTTAAAAATACTGCGGTGAATCTCTAGTTTAGTTTTTCTCCATGTCAACACACTCTCTTAAGGTCACGGATAGTACTATTTATCCATGGGGACATTTTATTTCGTGACCTCTATTTAATCTTAACTGGCGCAACAGTGTCCAGTGCTCTGCTCAAGTTACTATTAAAAGCATCAACCATTTCGTTTACAGTGTGGTGTACATTACATTACAATGTCACGGTTACGGTGGTTGACAGGGGGCGTGGCCAAGCCACGCACGCTGGCGGCGCACACACACATCTGTCAACAATTGCCGGGGCTGATTACTAATCACCTCATCTGGGGCTACATATACCGCGGCGTCACTGGGGCACGTTGCTCGTTCGTACTTCTTGTATTTGCGGATGTATGTTACAAGTTCTCCGGTAACTCACTTACCTGTCTTCTGCCTATTCGCTACTTCGACCTCCCGGTATCCAGACTCCTCGCCTGTCCCTGACCATCCGCCTGTCTGCTACCTGTCAGTACTACGCACCTCGACCTCCCAGTATCCAGACTCCTCGCCTGTTCCTGACCATCCGCCTGTCTGCTACCTGTCGGTATTACGCACCTCGACCTCCCGGTATCCAGACCTCTTGCTTGTCCATGACCATTCCACGTGCGTTTTGCAAATAAACCACCTGTTCTCCCCTCTGTTGTCTGCATTTGGGGTCCAACCCACACACTGCCATTGTGACAGAACATGTATGAATGCATGTAGGTGATGCAATGAATCAGTAATGAATGGCTGTGGTGTGTGTGAATGTTGAAATTAAGACAGGCCATCATCAACTCCCGCTGATGGAAACCTCAAAAAACAAAACAGAAGAGAGCATCAGAGAAGAAGAATGTGTTGTGGAAAACTCTAACCATTCTCACTAAGGTTCGATGGTTGGAGACAGACAGTCTCGAGAATAAACACTAAACACTAACCCCCCCCCCCCGTTGTTCTAGTCAGACGGACGTCAGAGAGGCAGTCACTTTATGCGTTATCTCATTTAGGCAGATAAGATTGTCGCAGAGTTGACCATAGTTGGCAAAGCACCATGTCCATGTAGTGAAGTAACAGCACAACACAGCACCACCACACACAGGCTATCGATGAATTATTGTGCTGGTACTGTACTGCAGCGCGCCACATCGTCACTATGGCGATTCACCATGCCTCCACTTGAGGGCAGCATCAACCCTCATTCACGTCTTCCCCACACCTGCAGTGCATTGTAATCAACCTGCCTATTTAAGCCTATGCCTGCCTATGCCTATGCCCGACTCATACTTTGCCAGATTATTCCTGATGACACAGACTCTCCAGTGTACCCGGACTGATTCCTGTTGCCGACCCTGCCTGCCCTGGACCTGCCCGCCCTGTCTGGTTCCCGATCTGCCGCCCGTCCCTGACTAATAATAATAATAATAATAATACGCTTCTGCCTGCCCCTGCCTGGTTTGTCTACCCAGCCCCGGTTCTGATCACCTGCCTGTCCCCGACTATGTCTCTGCCTGTCCCTGTCTGTGTGATATTTATCGTAATAAATACCACTATCTGCCTTTGGTGTCCGTGTGCAGCATTTGGGTCCAAACCTAACCCGTGACCTTCGTAACAATTACCAATGCAAAGAAAGATCAAGTCAAAACTCTCAATTGAAAAGCACACCAATGCTTAACAAACTCAAAACAGCCATTAACTAATTATTCATTTAGCTTTGTGTGGAAGCTAAATGCATCCAGCTCAACGAGATGCAACACTCAGACCTGCAAAACCAGCAAAGACAAATTAGTCTCACTCACCAATGATGTTCACTTAAGATGCTGTCACACTGTCCCGAAATTGACACCAGATGGCCATACGAATATGGAATTTGGAATTTTGTGCAAAGATGGCCCCGAACTTGGTCCACAGCCAATCAACAGCCGTAGTAGTTTATACCCGCAGGACACACAAAGGCCACACGATGGCTACAGAACGTGTAGCCATCGTGTGGCTCCCGATGGAACTCCCGATGGTATAAAACCTTCGGCCGACCGTGGGAAATTCAATTGCTGATCGGAGATTATTGGTAGCAGAACACACAGTACATTTAAACTTTATTTAAACTTTAATTCAACTTTAATTCAACTTTAACATGCCACCCAAGGCAGGGAGAGGCAGGGGGAAGAAGCTGGCTGGTAAATACAGAACTCAGAAGAGGAAAGCAGAGGAAACTGAGGATTTAGAGGTCCAAGAAGACAGCACTGAGTCTCCAACCAGAGAGAGAAAGGGGAGGAAATCCAAGAAAGATGTCAGTCCTTGTCCAAGTAAAACTCCAGAGCGGTCCCCAGAGAGTTCCAGGTCTCCTCTGCAGTCTGAAAGGTCTCCTCAGCAGTCCAGGAGGTCTCCTTTTATATGTCCATGTTACCATGACATGGCGAAAAATGCCCGATGGCACCGATGATCACAAGAAGTAAAGACGAAGACGACACGATTTGACAAGATGCCCTCACGATGGCCTTACGAAGAGCAAAATGGACAAACAAATTCAACACGAAAATGAACCTTCGCAAGGTCCTACGGCAAATTTTTGGCATGCCGAAGATTTTGCCACCGCTCACGAAGTTGCTGCCGGAGCCTGAGAAACTCCACCGGCGGTCATAAATGGCTTAAGATGCCCTCACGAATGGCCCAATGTTTTTGGGCCAATTTGAACATTTCCTTTATCGTGTATCCATCTTGTGTCAAATTCGGGACAGTGTGACAGGGGCAATAAAACAATAAAACAATCGGGTTTATTGTTACGGGACCTCCAGGGCTCCAGAGAGGCACCGGGACATTGCTGAGTCGAGTCCGACACGGGCCCCCTCATCCGACTCGTTGGCACCATCACAGGCAGATTATTGGGACCTCCAGGGCTCCAGAGAGGGACCGGGACTTGTCGGAGTCCGACATGGGGCCCCCTCGTGGGACTGAGCTAGAGCGATATACCGCTGATTTGCAGGACTTCCAGGGCTCCAGAGAGGGACTAGGACTTTGCTGAGGCGGGTCCGACACGGGGCCCCCTCGTCGGACTGAGCTAGAGCGATGTTCCGCTGATTTGCGCGAGCTCCAGAGCTCCAGATTGACCAGGACTTTGCCCTGAATGGGTCCGACACGGGTCACCCCCGTCGGACTAGCTAGAGCGATGTATCGTTGATTTGCCCGACTTCCATATGCTGACTCGCTACTATACTTAGATCGATACACAATATAATTGTAATAAACCAATAAAACTTCAAATGAATTGAAATACGTAGCACTAAGCTGGATCCCCTGTCTCGAGCCAGTGAACTAACAGGACCTTCTAGCGTACCATGGAACCGTGGGGAAATCTGAAATAGTACGCCCATTGGCTACAAACCAATATATGATAAGTTCATATCATGACATAAACCAAAGAGCTTAACTAGACTTGAGCACAGGTGAACCTTATCACCTGAAGATCCAGTCCCTCTCTGCATATTGGCCAACCCACGAGGACAGAAGGACACTTTTGAATGTATATTTACATCAGAATTATATAATTTACCTGTATGTAAACCTATGACCTTAAAGCCGAGTTTAGATGGCTTTTTCCAGAATGGGTAAACAAAAGTTGCTAATACTTTTGAATGATAAGCAAATACTGTGAATCCAAGGGTCACCTGGTGGAATGAAGGGGTGGGACCAGTTATTCTCTCTGTCTGACTGTTTTAACAGGATTTAATGGTGACGTGGTGCAGAACACATTTGGTTGATGTTCCCAGGAGGAACAAACGGAGAGCAGGTCAGAGCACAGACCCTTTGAATCTGGAGAAGAACCATGAAGACTTCATTGACCAAGCACCTGATTCTCTTCTTCATTCTCCCGCTCAGCCAAGCATCTCATGTGGAGGCTTCTCTGCTACGGAAAACGTTTTTTGCCTACACAGAAAAAACAAGCTGGGATCAAGCCAAGGACAAATGCAGGTCTGAAACTAACTGTAATAATTGCAGTTTAGCCACCATGAGCAATTTAGATGATGCAAAACGGGTATCTGATATGTGTTCAGAGAATGGGAATGGTGGATGCTGGGTTGGACTTCGTAGAAATAAAACAAAGAGTGAGTGGTGGTGGGTTGATGGCAGACTGAACAACCTCACTAACTGGAATCAAAACCAGCCTGACAGATACTCTTTTGGAATGCTTGTGCCTACACAAAATATGGCAACCTTTCTGATAACGCTTGTACTTTTGTACTACATGCCTTTGTTTGTCAGAGGGACAGTCTGGTTTTAGTGAAGGAGAAGAAAACATGGGAAGAAGCTATTCATCACTGCCGGGTTCTTGATGAGGGATGGGGGAACATCTCTGAAGTTCCAGTGTCTGATCTTCTCAGTTTTCACACCAAAGAGGATTTAGCTTTTGCCCAGACGGCTGTCGGTGAGGCCCAGACAGATGAGGTGTGGATTGGCCTGCGTTGGCTGGCTGACCGGTGGCTGTGGATGGATGGGAAACCAGATGATGTGATGCCTGTTTGTCCTGTCAATAGGATGAACTGTGGGACTCTGTCCAAGACTGGCATTCAAGCTAGAAACTGTGGCGAGAGGAGGAACTTCTTCTGCTACCAAGGACCACTTCTTCTGCCACCAGGGAGTCCATGACGGGGAAGTACGGGACTATTCACACTGATAATTCAACTGAGATTTTTCCAATTTCTTCTTCATAGATTGTGTTCATATTTTCTGTTAATATTTAAAAATAGATACTAATATATAGATAAACATTAACATGTGTTCTTTTGCTGTTACATTTTTGCTTGGTTTTCCATCATTGACTCAATTATAATTTTGCTAGAGTTGACTACTTATTAAGCTTGTATTCATGTTTTCATATAATCATGTTCAACCATGTTTAACTTAATAGATTTGGCCGTAAGTCAAAGTAAGTCAATTTACATAGATACAATCTGTTCAAAGTTATGTATAGACGCCTGATGCATTTAGATTGATTATTAATTCAAACATGTTAAGTTGTACACTAGTTGTTTATTAATATTGTGTGATATGTATAGCATAAATCAATCCACTGAGAAATATATGAGACATATGTTTACTACTCAGAACCACTACTCAGAGTGTGTGTGGTTGGTGGTTGGTTTTAGCAGCCTCACCTGGCTGATTGGCTGGTGAGGCTGCACACCTGTGGGTCCTTGTTAATCAATGCCCATCGGTTAAAACAGCCAACAGCACACACACTGGAGGAAGAGCTCTAGCATGTACAATCTGCTCTGTTCCCAATTATTCAAACTCTTGCAATATACCTGATTCTTCATCACTCTGTGTCCTTGTCTTCTGGAGGAGCCCTCAAGCAGCCATTTAAATAGCTGGTGGCAGGGCGGTCTGCTACTCAGTAAAAGAGGATAGTTGCTGGATTGGTCTTTGCAGGGTGACAATAAAGCGTGGAGGTGGGGTGACTGCAAGATATCTTCTGATAGAGTAAGCATTGATCATGTTCATTAAAAAACGTATATTACCACATATTGATCTTTATTATATCCTTACATACACAATATTACCTATATTGGCCAAGAAGATAATCAAATTAATTCATAAAAATGTTCAGTTAAAATCAATTATATGTTCCATGTCATGTGGATGTAGTAGTACATACATATAGATATATACATATATATCCATTTTTAATATATACATTACATCCTACTTTGTGAGCAAAACAGGAAACAATAAGGTGAAACAATTATCAGTGACAAACAACATATTTGAACCCTTTCAGTCTGGGTTTAGGACTTTCTTTTCCACTGAAACTGCTGTGACAGTGTGAAATGATCTTCTCCTTACCATGGAAAGCAATACAAGCTCCTTGCTGGTGCCCCTTGACCTTAGCGCCGCCGTTGACACAATTGACCATAGCAATGTTCTTGATCGTCTCAAACACTATGTTGGTATCAAAGGCTCGGCTGTTCTCTGGTCCAGATCCCACAAATAGAATGCAGTTTGTTCTTCGTTAAGACTCACAATTGAATCACTGAAACCTCAGCTTTGGTCATCCCCAAGAGATTAGCTATAACAATCACTATTTGAAGAAGTCACACTGTTTTGAGTGTTCTTGTCTCTTGGTGTGTTGTTCGACCCGCTGTCTTTTGATCAACATATAACAAGTATTAAAATAAATTGCTACAAACATTGCTAAAATCGTTACCCGAAGTGGATGCAGAGACACTCATCGACGCATTTATATTGTCTAGACTACATTACTGTAATGCACTGTTATTCTGGTTTCCCCATTTTTGCTCCACATTTGACCACATTACTCCAATTCTCTCCTTGCTCCACAGGCTTCCAGTTAATGAGAGGTTTAAGAAGCTGCTACTTACTAAATCCTACACAGATTAGCACCCTCATACCGGATGGACCTTATTGTTCTCTATGGTCCATATTTTATTACATAACATTACATGAGTCATTTAGCAGACGCTTTTGTCCAAAGCCACTTACAATAGTGCATTTAACAAAGGTAGGTAAGAGAACAACTCGTCATCAGAAGTCAAAAGTGCAATTCATTCTTAACAAGTCTCCAAGAACGTTGCTCAGGTAAAAGTACAATAAGTTGGCAAACAATAGAACAATATCTAACAAGCAAACTATCTACTTATTAAGATGCTAGTACGCTAGTAAAAAGTGATAAGTGATAAGAAGACGGGCTAGGTGGAAGGAGTCCTGAAGGTTAGTTTTCAGCCTGCGGCAGAAGATGGCAGTGACTCTGCAGTCCTGACATCCGTGGGGAGTTCATTCCACCACTTTGGGGCCAGGACAGAGAAGAGCCGTGACCGTGTAGATCAGCCACAAGGGCTTCTAAGCAAGGGGGAAAGCAGACACCCCGAAGTAGCAGAGCGAAGTGGACGGGCAGGGCTGTAAGGCTTGATCATTGCCTGAAAGGTAGGAAGGAGCTGTTGCTTTCCCTGCCCTTTAGGCTAGCACCAGGGTCTTGAACTGGATGCTAGCAGCTACAGGGAGCCAGTGTTCAGACTGGAGAAGGGTAGATGTGTGGGAGAACTTGGGTCAGTTGAATCAGTCCCAAAAGTTTGTAAGAAATCTGCAGGTTTGAGTGTTCTGCTAGTATTGTCGCATTACCTAAACCGCCATGGGCAAAACATAAGCAAGAACATGTATGAATGCATATATGTTATCAGTCATGAATAGATGTGGTGTGTGTGCATGTTGAAATTAACTAAGTTTCGATGGTTGGAGACCGTCAGTCTCGAGAATTAACACTAAAGCAAAACGTGTGAGTGCATAGTATTTTGTTTCTTGTTGTTCGAGCTCTGCTTTAAAAAGGAAAATATTCTCCTGGATGGCTCCTGTGTGCTGACACTGTCCGACTTGTCCAATGGTTGTTTGTGGGTGGAATTTGGTTTCTATGGATACCGTCTCCTCGTATCAAGCAGGGTGACCTGCCGGCATGTCATGTCAGGACAGCAGAGTCCCTCGCCAGCTTCCGCAAGAGACTCAAGACCCACCTGTTCAGAGTCCACCTGGACTCTCCTTGAACCCTCCTTCTCCTTTGTGAAACCCCTAAACTTGCTTAAGTCCTGACATTAATAGCTCTTAGCATGTTGTATATGTTAGCAAGTGTATATCCTTAATGTTGATAACACGCTCTTATCACAGCTACTTAAACAGGTGACCTGGCAGTACAAAATTGTGTTATTCATCTTGTTAATATGAATGCTTGTGAACTGCTGTATTTTTATGTTTGCGTACCTCAGTGTTATGCTATTGTCTGCTTCAACTAATGTACACCTTGTAAGTCGCTTTGGATAAAAGCGTCTGCCAAATGCCCTAAATGTAAATGTAAATGTAAATGACCCTGATGCTATGTGGATGAGGTATGTTCCATGTCCATTTGTCGAAGAACCTCCGTTATACCATAGAAACGACATCAGGTAATAGCTTAGTTCGTAGACTATGGTATTCTTGTGATGGAATAAACAAATTACATAAACCAAAGAGCTTAACTAGACTTGAGCACAGGTGAACTGTATCACCTGTATCACCTGATCTCGTTCCTCTCTTATTGGCCAACCCATGAGGACAGATGGACAATCTTCACTTTTGAATGTTGATATTTACATCAGCATTATATAATTAACCTGTATGTAAACCTATGACCTTGAAACAGAGTTTAGATGGCTTTTTCCTGAATGGGTGAAAAAAAGGTGCCAATACTTTTTTTATATCCTGCTGCATTTGTTGAACGACATAATTTGTGCATTGTTTTTGTACAAAAAAAAACACAATGTAATAACTGCATTATGTGACAGTCAAGCTGTATGTTGACAAAACATTTCCTACTTTTCGCACAGACAACCTCATAAAGTGTCAAGTGTTCAAAGTTGAATGGGTTGAACTATATTAAAGCATTTTTAATTGACCCTGTAGACTTATACATGATTGTGAGTCTGTCTTTGTCACAAACACAAACACACAAGGTAGTAGGACTCAAATGCACGGCCCAGGAAACTGAGGTACATTATGAGAAAATACTTTATTCCAAAAGAATGTCCTCAGAGGTTCATGAGGATCAAAAACCAACTATCACAAAAAGTGTGCAACCAATGTTGTGAGAAAATAAACAGAAAATCACTCACAAAATGAGGAACAAACTTGCTGGACCAAAAACTCGGGAGCATGAATCAGGCTTGAAACAAGAGAGGAACTGACAAGATGAACTGGCACCAGACCAGTGGAAACTGGAGAATTTAAACATGAGGTAACAAGGAACAGGTGGAACCAATCAGGGGCGGTGCTGATGCTGATGAGGGCGGGAACACACCTGGGACAGGGAGTCAAGGGACCTGGAATGAGACACAGAAGGTGAGGACCAAAATAAAACAGGAAGTGGGAGACAAGACACAAATGACTTAATAAAACATGAATACATGACTAGACTAACATTTCTGACGAGACACAACATTCTTTCATGTAATATAACTGGACAATAGTTTTTTTTTTATCATTCACAGCAGACAGCAGCAGGATGTGTGAAGCACATTAAACCTCCTGTATTTCTAGTTAGGCGTAATGTATATTTTTGTGCGCACAAGATAAAAAAAAATCCTTTTTAGGGGCTCCATAAATTGGCGTTCCTACAAAGGAACAATAACAGACAAAAGCGCCTCACAAGCGTGTTGTTGAGTGTGTCCGAATCTCGGGAAAGTTCACCCTAAAGAAATTACTGAGTATCAGATGAGCTGTCATGAGGTGAAATTATCAAGTAAATCCAAGCGCCATCTTGTGGTAAAAATGATAACGCACTTAATTAACGACCCAGTGACATTTACAAAAACACAATTACAAAAATACTCATTGGAACTTTACAATGTACAACTTTGTGCAGGTGTGTGTGTGTGTGTGTGTGTGTGTGTGTGTGTGTGTGAGGGGGAGTGCATGACACACAACACATACTTTACACAAGAGCATGGAAGGGGAGAAACAAGCCTGTATGTGTGTGGGGGGGGGCATCTTCTCACCCAAACAGATCAGAGGTGAAGGGGAAACTACTCGTCTTCAGTGGCGACAGTTGATGAAGGGGAGAGAGTTGGCAAGACAACAGCAAGATGAAAGATAGTGAGATAGTGTTTTTTCTCTCTTCATTGGACTGGCCCAAGGCGGGGGACAGAAAGGGGGGGGGGCTAGGTCTCGTCTACTTTGAGAGCTTGCTGATGACCAGTGGCGGCTGGCCCATAGGGGGCGATGGGGCGCCGCCCCCCCTAAACCACACGCACAAACAAAATATAAAAAAATAAAAAAAATAAAAAAAATAAAATATATATATATATAAATTGTCAATATGTGTGTGTTTAAAATATGGAATGCACCCATAAATATGTGTAAAATATGATTTTTAAATAATTTGCGCAACATAATATGCTTTTCCTAGTACACATATGCCTAGTACACTGTGGCCGTGTTCCATTTCAGGGTCTGCAGCCTTAAGGGCGCATTTGAATGACGATGCTGGGGGGGCTGTAGAGAAATCGCTCCACGGAGGCGGGTCTCTGTAGCAGTTTAGCCAATTGCTGATTCAAAATATAAACGAGTGACATAAAATGTAGCCAAGCGTCCTCAAAACGTCTTCGAGGGGGCGCTTTTCAAACAGCCCTCCCGGAAGACTTTGGAGCATCGAGCATCGTCATTTGTGTGCGTCACTGTGTACTACTAGGAAAAGCATATTATGCTCTGTCTCTGCGGGCGCCATTTTAACTACAACAAGTTCAACAATGGCGAGCGTGAGCACTACCCCAAGACTCAACCCGATCCCTAACTCGGTGAAATCTCTCATTCAAGAGCCGTTTGAGAGAAGAAGTTTGGCGGACAAACTTAAGGTGAAAGATCTGTGCCCAGATCAACCTGATATTGTGTTTTCATCTTTTCATTTTCTGACTGACATTTGAGTTAAGTTTCTCAGTTAGAGAGCATTTTACTGCAGCAACCCTGCACACTTACTCCTCAGAATGGACTGTTTAACAAGTCACTAAATTACAGTTTTATCTATGGGACCGTGTCATTTCAGCTTTTGAGCAGCCCCGAGCAAAAGCAATGGTGTGTTGGAGGGTGTTGTTTTTACATGTCCCAAGGAAGGTCTTTATATGTTGACATCCATTGACACACTTATTTGAATTTAAAAACCAACACTGAACAGTTAATGAGTGTGTGGGTTGGAGTTGGAATACAGTTCTTGATATTGTAATAAAAGTCCTGATTGAAATGTCTTTTCAGCAATTTTTTACATGTGTTAATATTTAGGTTAAGCTAATTCTCAATTGTGTAATCAACTTGACACTAAATGTTGAATCAACTTGACTAAACTTAACTCAGTCAAAGCAACAAGATGACTTGACTTAGTCAAGTTGAGTCAACAAATCATTTTTAACAGTGTAGCTGTTCAACTTGATGAAGGCTACAGGATAGGGATCTGTCAACACTATGAGGAGGTGGACAAAAACACATCCTGTCTAAAAGAATAGACTGTGTGAAGTTCTGTGGTGCCTTTGAGCTGGCCTTGCGTGGCCATGATGAAAGTGATGGACAGAAGGGCGACATTTCAATACAAAAAGTAATTGTATATAATGTAATTAACAATATGTAATTGTAAATAAAAAAAATGGTATAGCCCCCCCTGGTGAAAAATGCACCAGCCGCCACTGCTGATGACCCTGATGAGTGAGAAAACCTCTTTTGACATATATGTGATAATAGTGAGGGTAATGTACTGTAAGAATACATTATTATTATTATTACTTGGCAGATGAAAAACTGCCAGGACTGTCAAAGGATAACATTTTGACACCCAAACCGAAAGACACCCTGGTCAAAGGGTCAAGCTCTCTGGCCTTTCCAAATCCTCCGGACTCTAGGACCTGTGGGCAGGAAGCCGCTCCAGATGTCCTACAGTCACTGGGAAAGCCTGGCCTACAGTTCATTAAGAACAACCAGCCTTGGTTAATAATGCATGCTTCTCAGCGCACACACGGCCTTGCTTTGACTGCACTCATTTGTATTGCCAATGCATTTTGAATGAAGACGATGACTTTGATGTGATTACACTCCCGTTTTCTGACCAAATCTTTTGGGGTTGTTATGCGTAGCCTATTTTAGCATTGGGTGGTTTATAACACTTATTTTTTTGGCACAAATAACACTGCTCTGAGTTAAATGTTGTACTCTTTACAGGAGTAAAGCAACACCAAGGGATTAGACAAATAACACTTCTGAGTTAAATATTTAACTTTTTACCAGAATTAAAGTAACACTAAGGGATTAGACAAATAACAGTGGTCTCAGTTAAATATTTATCTCTTTACCAGAGATAAAGTAACACCAAGGGATTAGACAAATAACAGTGGTCAGAGTTTAAAAAACATTTATTGATTTTCTCTCAGTCAAGTCAGATTCAACAGTAGTCATTCAAACATAGTGAAGGAAAGTATAACAAAACAATTCTCAGCGATCTGAACATCAAACGGTTTGTACAATTGGAGCTCAGACTACTCATTGAGAAGTCCAGTCTATACTTTATACCAGTATACCAAAGTACGGCCCGCGGGCCATCTGCGGCCCGCGATCCATTTTTTATTGGCCCGCAGCAAATTCAAAAAATAGAATGGAATGTGGCCCACACATGAAACTTGCGCTTGACTGTATTGTAGTTCTTAGTTTGACCAGTAGGTGGAGATACTCACTACCTGCAGTCCTAATGCAGCTTCTGCACTAAAACAAATTAATCACAGAATCAAAGAAAAATGGCAGAACCAAAGAAACACAAGATAACAAGTGAATGCAGAACATTTCAGACAGTGGGAAAATTAATATTTCTTCAAAGAAGTCAAGGGGAAGTGTGTCTGTTCGATTTGCAATGAAATGATGAAAGACTAATGTACGACATGTAATGACACTACGAAACCAAGCATCCGACCTACACGTCTTATACTGCTGCTGAGCAAGAGGAGAAAGTCAAGCAAATGGCAGCTAGCCTGCAGGCTGAACATTACTTTCACTGCGCTAACAAAACACAGGAAAACGCTACAATAGCCAGCTACGAGGAAGCTCAACTCATAGCGCGACAAGGTAAAGTTTTCTCAGACGGTGACTTCGTTAAACAGTGCCTCACTAAAGTCGCTGGAATAATGTGCCCGAAAAAGATGCAGGAATTCAACGTGAGGATGTACATTTTTATTAAAAACGTTAGCTGATGTGTTAACAACCGCTAACAATGATTTGCATAACTAGCTTAAATAAAGCCTACCCTTCCCCTTGTCCTCTTATTTTCCCCTCTTCATACATGGCCGTGAACAGGGTCCCTCTTTATACAAGGCTGCGAATGTGGTCCCCATCCTGACCAAGAAGCAATCTGAGGCTGCTGTTTGGAGAATGAGCTGCCAAACCTTTTTGTAAAAATAAAAAATAAATGGACAAATGAAATCCCATGTGATTCATGCAGTTTATGTAAGTATATTACATTAAGCATAATTTGATTGATTTTATAAATGTAACATTTGATTGATTTTATTTGAAAATAGATCAATTAAAACCCATACATAAAAAAGATGTGATGTATGCAGTTTTTTCTTTAAGTATATTAAATAATCAAACATAATTAACCTACATTTGATTGATTTGTATTACGGTCAATACACTAGAGGTGAGGCGATATATACCTTAACTTTAGTGAGGGGCCCAACCTTTCGCATATTTTTCTGTATGTGGCCCTCAGTGAAAAAAGTTTGGACACCCCTGCTCTACACAATCAACTTTAACCCAAGTTGAGAAAACCTCTTTTGACAAGATTCTTCCTCCTGGAGAAAGGTTAGTAGAGCTGCATGGTGGCAGTGCAGATCCTCGACAAATCTTCCTTTGGATTATTTTCAGACGCCAAGAAAAGTATCTGTGTTGCTTGGAGCATCTTAGAAGTCTTCCTTAAATGAAAATAAATAAACAAATTCATTATCATACTGGGCTCAAAAGAAATTCAAAGAATTCAAATGTCAATGTACACATCATGCAAGTATGATATGAAAGTGTCATGCAAACAATAATAATGACTTCCATAGCCTTTCTTGGAATATGGATCCTTGAGGGAAGGAAACGGCATCACCATCTCAAGAGCAAACTCTTCTGATTGCTATAGTGGAGAGGAACCTGAGAGAAATACAATTAGTCATCTAAATGTATGAAATGACCATGCAGTTATTTGTTCCAAAAAAAAAAAAAAAGACTGACACATACCTATGATTATCAACCATGTGAGCCACCAGGATGTTAACCATTGGTCGTTGTGTCATCTGATATGGTTGCCTGCCTGTTGTGGCAACAGGCAGGCAGCAAACAAACCAAAGGCTGCACAGGTGCCTTAAATACCGAGTTAATTAGGGGTTGGCTCTGGGGGAGGAGTTGACCTACTTTAGGTGGTGAGTTCAGGGCCTAGAGATGAGTGTGGGACAGTTACCTGAAACCAGTGTTCCTGCTACAATCGCATGCCACTCTTGGACAGAGTCCCACAGTTCATCCTATTGACAGGGCAAACAAGCATCACATCATCTGGTTTCCCATCCATCCACAGCCACCGGTCAGCCAGCCAACGCAGGCCAATCCACACCTCATCTGTCTGGGCCTCACCGACAGCCGTCTGGGCAAAAGCTAAGCTAAAAACTGAGAAGATCAGACACAAAGGCAAGTTTATAAGTACAAGGGTAATCAGAAAGTTTGCCATATTTTGTGATTGCACATGCATTAGAATTAGAGTCCCTGTCAGGCTGGTTTTGATTCCAGTTAGTGAGGTTGTTCAGTCTGCCATCAACCCACCACCACTCACTCTTCATTTCATTCCTACGAAGTCCAACCCAGCATGTACCATTCCAGTTCTCTGAACACATATCAGATACCCGTTTAGCATCATCTAAATTGCTCATGGTGGCTAAACTGCAATTATTACAGTTATTTTCAGACCTGCATTTGTCCTGGGCTTGATACCAGCTTGTTTTTTCTGCGTAGGCAGTGGAGTGGGAGTGGGAGAATGAAGAATAGAATCAGGTGCTTGGTCAATGAAGTCTTCATGGTTCTTCTCCAGATTCAAAGGGTCTGTGCTCTGACCTGCTCTCCTATGATAACGTTTGTTCCCCCTGACAACATCAACCAAATGTGTTCTGCACCACGTCACCATTCAATCCTGTTAAAACAGTCAGACAGAGAGAATAACTGGTCCCACCCCTTCATTCCACCAGGTGACCCTTGGTTTCACAGTATTTGCTTAACATTCAAAAGTATTAGCAACTTTTGTTTACCCATTCTGGAAAAAGCCATCTAAACTCGGCTTTAAGGTCATAGGTTTACATACAGGTAAATTCTGATGTAAATGTACATTCAAAAGAAGATTGTCCTTCTGTTCTCGTGGGTTGGCCAATAGGCAGAGAGGGACGGGATCTCAACATCGCTCGTCAGGTGCTTTCGTCTGTTATTGTTAATTTGTAAGGAAGGTTAATTAGTAGGAAAACCAATGTATGGAGCCCCTAAAAATTAATATTTTTTTTATCTTGTGTGTGCGCAATATAAATAACTTGCGCGAAGCGTAAATCCTAGATATTATGGAACGAACAATATTATTGTAGTTTCAGCTACGGGCTAGACTCGCTCATTTGTGTCATCGGTCGCAATGAAATGGCATTAAATACATTAGGTCTATCTAGAAATACAGGACGTTTAAGGTGCTATGTCCAGTTGTATTACATGAAAGACACACTCACAATCGTGCATATCTTTAATATGGTTCAACCCTTTCAACTTGACACTTGACGCTTTATAAGGTTGTCTGTCTGTACAATGTTTTGTCAACATGTACAACATGACTTTAACGTAATGCAGTTATTTAGTTCTTTTTCGTACAAAAAAGAGTGCACGAATGTCATTGTCAATGTCAACAAACACAGCAGGATTAAAAGAAAACTAAGTATTAGCAACTTTTGTTTACCCATTCAGGAAAAAGCCATCTAAACAGTTTCATGGTCTACATAGGTTTACATACAGGTAAATGATATAATGCTAATGGAAATATCAACATGTAAATGTGAAGTTTGTCCACCTGTCCTCACGGGTTGGCCAATAGGCAGAAAGGGACGGGATCTTCAGGTGATACGGTTCACCTGTGCTCAATTATAGTTAAGCTCTTTGGTTTGGCTCTTTGTTGTTATTTAGTTTTTAGGTATTAGTATATTTTGTGTGCATTTATTCCCCCTGTTTCAACTGTTGCACCTTAATTTCTCGGGATAAATAAAGTTATCTTGAATCTTGAATCTTATGTCATTTGTTTATGCCGTCACTAGACTACCATAGAGTCTACGAACTTAGCTATTACCTGATGTCCAGTTTAACACCCACATCACCCGTTGCTAACCAGCGGTTTCCTCGCTATTGTCCGGTCTCTAGCGAACAAAAATGATGAACTTCCGCTACGGATTATCAACCATGAATGGATTAAGAATTGCAACTTGATGATTTTCACAGAATCATGGCTTAAACGGGGCGTCCACACATCATCCACACACTCATTTACACATATCAGACACCGGTCTTGCATGATCTGAATTGCTCATGGGGGCTAAATTGCAACTATCTGTCCAATCCTTTTCAGACCTGCATGAGTTCTGGGCTTCATACTAGGTATGTGGTTCTGAGTAGTAAACATATATGTCCCATCTCATTTCCAGTAGAATGCTTTATTATATACATATCACACAATATTAATGAACCAAACTAAACGTACAACTAAATGTTTGAATTAATAATAAATCAAAACACATCAGCCATCTATACAAAACTGTGAATAGATTGTATCCAAGTAAATTGACTTTCTTTTTGGCAAAATCTGTCTAGTTAAACATGGTTGAACATGATTACATGAGAACATCAATACAAGCTTAATAAGTAATCAACTCTAGCTAAATTTAAATTTAGTCAATGATGGAAAAGCAAGCAAATACGTAGTGACAAAATAACACATATGTTAATTATTATCTATCTTTCTATATATTAGCATCTATTTTTAAATATAAATGGAAAATATGAACACACTCTATAAAGAAGAAATTGGAAAAATCTAAGTTGAATTATCAGTGTGAATAGTCCCGTACTTCCTCGTTATGGACTCCCTGGTAGCAGAAGAAGTGGTCCTTGGTAGCAGAAGAAGTTCCTCCTCTCACCACAGTTTCTAGCTTGAATGCCAGTCTTGGACAGAGTCCCACAGTTCATCCTATTGACAGGACAAACAGGCATCACATCATCTGGTTTCCCATCCATCCACAGCCACCGGTCAGCCAGCCAACGCAGGCCAATCCACACCTCATCTGTCTGGGCCTCACCGACAGCCCTCTGGGCAAAAGCTAAATCCTCTTTGGTGTGAAAACTGAGGAGATCAGACACTGGAACTTCATAGACGTTCCCCCATCCCTCATCAAGAACCCTGCAGTGATGAATAGCTTCTTCCCATGTTTTCTTCTCCTTCACTAAAACCAGACTGTCCCTCTGACAAACAAAGGCACGGTTTTTAAATACACAATAGGCATCGGAAAGTTTGCCATGTTGTGTGAAGGCACAAGCATCCGATGAAAAGCTGATGTGAGGCTGATGAGGATTCCAGTTAGTGAGGTTGTTCAGTCTGCCATCAACCCACCACCATTCACTGTTCGTTTCATTCCTACGAAGTCCAACCCAGCATACACCATCTATATTCTCTGTACACATATCAGATATCCGTTTTGCATCATCTAAATTGCTTATGGTGGCTAAACTGCAATTATTACAGTTGTTTTCAGACCTGCATTTGTCCTGGGCTTGATACCAGCTTGTTTTTTCTGAGAAGGCAAAAAACGTTTTCCATAGCAGAGAAGCCTCCACATGAGACGCTTGGCTGAGCGGGAGAATGAAGAAGAGAATCAGGTGCTTGGTCAATGAAGTCTTCATGGTTCTTCTCCAGATTCAAAGGGTCTGTGCTCTGACCTGCTCTCCTATGATAACGTTTGTTCCTCCTGACAACATCAACCAAATGTGTTCTGCACCACGTCACCATTCAATCCTGTTAAAACAGTCAGACAGAGAGAATAACTGGTCCCACCCCTTCATTCCACCAGGTGACCCTTGGATTCACAGTATTTGCTTGACATTCAAAATAATTAGCAACTTTTGTTTACCCATTCTGGAAAAAGCCATCTAAACTCGGCTCATAGGTTTACATACAGGTAAATTCTGATGTAAATGTACATTCAAAAGAAGATTGTCCTTCTGTTCTATTGGGTTGGCCAATAGGCAGAGAGGGACGGGATCTTCAGGTGATATGGTTCACCTGTGCTCAAGTCTATTGTGCAACAAGCATTTTAAAGTGCCAGTAGTGCAGCAGCATCATGAATGCAGTGCCGTGCAGTAACTGTAATGAGTCCAGAAAGGATAAAAACAGTGGTGAACAGTCAGGGCCTTCAAGGTATTAAGAGAAGACTCTGGAACCCTCAGATTGAATTAATTATATTAATACAATTTAAGAACATTTAAATAAAATGAATGAATGAGAATCATATCTGTGTTGTTCAGCTGTAATATTGATTACATTGATTAGTTTGTTTTTCTCGGGCCATGCACTACGCATTTGAGTGAATTTGTGTTAGAAAAAAAATGCAACCTATCAGATATTTTTAGGCATTGCTGGGAAGAATATCCTTCAACCAAGGTACTCTCTGTTTTTGAATGAATGCCTTGGCCCTCAAACTGAATGAGAGAGTGCGTTTGGATTGACAATTTGATCAACTTATCATATATTGGTTTGTAGCCAATTGGCGTATTATTTCAGATTTCCCCACGGTTCCATGGTACGCTAGAAGGTCCCGTTAGTTCACTGGCTTGAGACAGGGGATCTATCTTAGTGCTACGTATTTCAATTAATTTGAATACATTTTGGTTTATTACAATTATATTGTGTATCGATCTAAGTATAGGAGCGAGTCAGCGTATGGAAGTCGGGCAAATCAGCGGTACATCGCTCTAGCTAGTCCGACGGGGGTGACCTGTGTCTGACACGACTCAGCAAAGTCCTAGTCCCTCTCTGGATCCCTGGAAGTCCCGCAAATCAGCGGTACATTGCTCTAGCTCAGTCCGACGAGGGGGCCCCATGTCGGACTCGACTCCTACAAGTCCCGGTCCCTCTCTGGAGCCCTGGAGGTCCCAAGAATCGGCGGGTGATGGTGCCAACGAGTCGGACGAGGGGGCCCGTGTCGGACTCGACTCAGCAATGTCCCGGTCCCTCTCTGGAGCCCTGGAGGTCCCAAGAATCGGCGGGTGATGGTGCCAACGAGTCGGACGAGGGGGCCCGTGTCGGACTCGACTCAGCAATGTCCCGGTGCCTCTCTGGAGCCCTGGAGGTCCCGTAACAATAAACGCGATTGGTTTATTGTTTTATTGGCCTCTTTAATGCTTGCCCCTGTCACACTGTCCCGAAATTGACACCAGATGGACATCTGGCTGGAGGAAATTCGGCTCTGATCGTAAAAACATCGGGCCATTCGTGAGGGCATCTTAAGCCATCGTATGATCGCCGGTGGATTTTCTCAGGCTCTGGCAGCAACTTCGTGAGCGGTGGAAAAATCTTTGGCATGCCAAATAATTGCCGAAGGACCTTGCGAAGGTTCATTTTCGTGTTGAATTTGTGCGTCCATATTGCCCTTCGTACGGCCATCGTGAGGGCATCTTGTCAAATCGTGTCATCGTCGTCTTTACTTTGTGTGATTATCGGTGCCATCGGGCATTTTTCGCCATGTCATGGTAGCGTGGACATATAAAAGGAGACCTCCTAGACTGCTGAGGAGACCTTTGGAGTTTTACTTGGACAAGGACTGACATCTTTCTTGGATTTCCTTCCCTTTCTCTCTCTGGTTGGAGACTCAGTGCTGTCTTCTTGGACCTCTAAATCCTCAGTTTCCTCTGCTTTCCTCTTCTGAGTTCTGTATTTACCAGCCAGCTTCTTCCCCCTGCCTCTACCTGCCTTGGGTGGTATGTTAAAGTTGAATTAAAGTTTAATTCAATTTGAAATAAAGTTGAAATGTACTGTGTGTTCTGCTACCAATAATCTCTGATTATTAGCAATTGAATTTCCCACGGTCGGCCAAAGGTTTTATACCATCGGGAGTTCCATCGGGAGCCACATGATGACTACACCAGTGGCGGCTGGCCCATAGGGGGCGATGGGGCGCCGCCCCCCCTAAACCACACGCACAAACAAAATATAAAAAAAAAATATATATATATATATATATATATATCAATTGTCAATATGTGTGTTTAAAATATGGAATGCACCCAGAAATATGTGTAAAATATGATTTTAAAATAATTTGCGCAACATAATATGCTTTTCCTAGTGCACATATGCCTAGTACACTGCAGCCTTAAGGGCGCATTTGTATGACGATGCTGCTGGGGCGCTTTTCAAATTGCCCCACGGAGGCGGGTCTCTGTAGCAGTTTAGCCAATTGCTGATTCAAGATATAAACGAGTGACATAAAATGTAGCCAATCAGCGTCCTCAAAAGCGCTTTTCAAATCGCCACACGGAAGACTTTGGAGCATCGAGCATCGTCATTTGTGTGCGTCACAGTGTACTACTAGGAAAAGCATATTATGCTCTGTCTCTGCGGGCACACACACACACGCACACACACACACACACACACACACACACACACACACACACACACACACACACACACACACACACACACACACACACACACACACAAACTTACAAATATATGTGTTTTTTGTCAGTGTGTGCCGATATATATATATTTTGTTGAGTGATTGATATCGTTTTCGTGAGTGATTTAAACAAGCAGGTATATATATATATATATATATACCTGCTTGTTTAAATCACTCACCAAACTCACCTGTTCAGAGCTGCTTTGAATGTGTTTTGGTGTTATTGTTAACTCGTTGTTTCCTCTTAAATGTGTTTATGTATCCTGTTTATGTATTATGTGCCAAATAAAGTCTAAAAGAATAGACTGTGTGAAGTTCTGTGGTGCCTTTGAGCTGGCCTTGCGTGGCCATGATGAAAGTGATGGACAGAAGGGCGACATTTCAATACAAAAAGTAATTGTATATAATGTAATTAACAATATGTAATTGTAAATGAAAAAAATGGTATAGAAAAAATGCACCAGCCGCCACTGGACTACACGTTGTATAGCCATCGTGTGGCCTTCGTGTGTCCTGCAGGTATAAACTACTATAAAAATTCACATCTTCGTGTGTGGTTCCGGTGCCATCATGTGACCTTCTGTAAGCATCAGACTTGCTTTGGCTGTTGATTGGCTGATCTTCGCGCAAAATTCCACATTCCATATTTGTATGACCATCTGGTGTCAATTTCGGGACAGTGTGACAGCACCTTAAGTGAACATCATTGGTGACTGAGACTAATTTGTCTTTGCTGGTTTTGCTGCAGTGTTGCATCTCGTTGAGCTGGATGCATTTTGCTTCCACACACTTGAATGATTAGTTAATAGCTGTCTTGAGTTTGTTAAGCATTGGTGTGCTTTTAAATTGAGAGTTTTGACTTGATCTTTCTTTGCATTGGTAATTGTTACGAAGGTGTGGTTGTGTGGCAGCCATTTGTCTATGAAACCTCATTGTCCTAGCTGAGTGGAGTAGGCCCTAATGGTGTGTGACGATGTAGCGCGCTACAGTACAGTACCAGTACAATAATTCATCGATAGCCTGTGTGTGGTGGTGCTGTGTTGTGCTGTTACTTCACTACATGGACAGTGCTTTGCCAACTATGGTCGACTTGTAAATTGTCTGCGACAATCTTATCTGCCTAAATGAGATAACGCATAAAGTGACTGCCTCTCTGACGTCCGTCTGACTAGATCAACATTCACACACACCACAGCCATTCATTACTGATTAATTGCATCACCTACATGCATTCATACATGTTCTTGCTTATGTTTTGCTCACGGTGGTTTAGGTAATGAGACAATACTTGCTGTTTGTTGGACAACATTGGGCCTAGTTTGCACAACAAAAACAACATGTTTGTTGGACACAATGGTCGTCGGTATGTTTAAGGAAATGTTGATAGTATTGCATGCCAGTGTTGGGAGTCTTAAAGGCATTTCCTTTTTGGTTTTTATGTTTGAGGAGCAATTGTTAGAGCTATAAAAATTAGTCCTATTGATGAGTGGAGTGTTTAGATCGACCTTACGTTTTGCACAAACAAGTGCTCAAGTAGAGGCTGATGTCAGATGAAGACTACTCAAACAAGCTTCTCTTCTCCATCCATCCATCTTGGGCAAGGAGAGAAAAGTTTGCTTAGAGACAAGTCAGGTTCATTTTATTTGTATAGCCCTTAATCACGTTTACAGTTTCAAACAGACCATATATTTACAACACCCCCACACACACAAATCGTAGCCCCCCCCCCCCCCCCCCCAAAAGCCATGAAAAAAACCTCCCTTAATGATCTATGAAGAAATCTTGAAAAGGAACACAAAGAGTGCTCCTTCCAGGGACGGTTAGGAGTGCAATGGGTGCCATAACAGATATACATAGTATTTACACAAAACCATTGAAATACAATAGAAAATGGGAGAAAAATGTTGTCCATGGTGCTGACTGGTGAGCAAGCTGGTAGCCTTTCTGTTGGGGTCTCCTGGCATCAAGTCAAGATCCCAGCGGCACACAAAAAAACGGACAGTGGTATGACTAGATGGAGTTGGCTGAACAAGTCTAGTACCTATCTGCAGCAGGGGTAGGCTAGTGCCTGCTAACAGGTCTGTTTATCTAATGAGAGCTGCGGGGCACTCCTAGGAGCCAAACAAGAGCGTATTAAAGGTAGATTTTTAAGTTAAGAGAGAATATTTCAGCAGAGTCTGCTTCCCTGAATACAAGTGGAAGACGGATAGGTCTCTCGGTAGCAGAACCCTGGATATCCTGCAGACCGGAGGGGCTGAGAAGGACAATAGGGAACAATAAGGTCCATCAGGTATGAGGGTGCTAATATGTGTAGTATTAGGTAAGTAGCAGCATCTTAAACTCTGACCTCTCATTAACTGGAAGCCAGTGGAGTGAGGAGAAAATTGGAGTAATGTGGTCAAATGTTCTGGTATAGCAGCGGCGGTCTCCACAAGCTGGAGGATTTTCGTAGCAGAAATGGGTAAACTAGATTAACCGTGCATTACAGTAATGTTGTCTAGACAACATAAATGCGTTGATGAGTGTCTCTGCATTGGCTGCGGACCCACCAGGTGCTGGACCTGGTACCACCTGGAGCCATCTGGAGGCGCCACCAGGTGCTGGACCTTCTCCCTGTATGCTGCCTCATCGTTGTTCTTGATGAGGCCCACCACCGTTGTGTTGTTTGCAAACTTGATGATGGTGTTTGTACCATGTACAGGAGTGCAGTCGTGGGTGAAGAGGGAGTAGAGGAGAGGGCTCAGCATACAGCCCTGGTGGACGCTGGTCTTCAGGGTGAGGGTGGAGGAGGTTAGACTGTCTTACCTGACTGACTGGGGTCTGTTGGTTGCGAAGTCCAATAACCAGTTACAAACAGAGGGGTTAATGTCAAGATTCTTGGTTTCCATAAGGTCACCAAGTTTGCGGATGAGTTTGGAGAGGATGATGGTGTTGAATGCTGAGCATTCTCACGTGGGTTTTGCTCTCATCCAGGTGGAAGAGAGCAGAGTGAAGGGCTGAGGAGATGGTGTCCTCCGTGCTCTGTGCTACCACTGTGATGCAGTTGGTGAGGATACTTTCAATGGCACACCAGTAAAAGTTCACCAGAATCTGAGGGGACAGGTGGGCTTTCCTCAGTCTCCTCAGGAAGAAGAGACGCTGTTGAGCTTTCTTTACCAGTGATGCAGTATTGAGGGATCAAGAGAGGTTCTCAGAGATGTGGACCCCCAGGTCACGGTAGGCAAATTGGTGTTTATTCAGTGAGGGTGAGAGGCCAGATTTGAGGTGAGCCAGGACCAACCTCTCGAAGCACTTGATGATGATGGGAGTGCAACAGGGCGGAAGTCGTTGAGACTCGCTGCAGAGGAGTGTTTTGGCACTGGCACAATGGAGGTGGTTTTAAAGCACGCTGGGACAACTGCCTGAGCTGGTGAGGAGGCCATCAGGACCAGCTGCCTTATGCACATTTGTTCAGCTCAGTGCCACACGCACGTCTGTGGGGGAGAGGGTGAGGGGTTGGTGGGCATAAAAATGATTGAGCTCGTCAGGGATTAATGAGCCAGTGGTTGGGGGGAGTTGTTGGAGGGTTGTTAGTCTGAAATGGTCTGGATGCCCTGCCACATGCGTCGTGGATCAGAGTTGTTGAAGTGGTCTTCAAACCTATGCTTGTAGTTGAGCTTGGCCAGCTTGATGCCCTTGTTCATGTTAAGCCTGGCTGAACAGTAGGCCTGTTCATCGCCCAACCTAAAAGCAGTGTCACGTGCCTTCAGGAGTATGCGGACCTCTCTGTTCATCCACGGCATCATGTACATCCCTTTATCAGCACCTCACATATGGTGCCAGCCTCCTGGTCAGGCACAGCATAGGCCTTGGGCCACTTTGTGAAGTAATCCATTGCAACTACCACATAGCGATTACCACGTGGTGTGCGAGGAAGGGGAACGTCAACAGCGACTAGGTCCATGGGTGCCCCTACTTGATACTGTTGAATAGGCGCTCTACTCTGGCTCACTGGACCCTTGCGTGCCATACAGGGGTCACATTTCCAACAGAAGGTCTCCACGTCCCGCCTACGTACCCCAGTAGAATGTCTGGCAAACCCTCATAAGTGTTTTGTTAATCCTGAAGAGGCTAACTCCGTTCTACCCGTGATTACACTTGAGCAGCTCCCCCTGCCGACTCTTCGGCCACCTCTCTCTACTCGTGGCTGGTTCCTTCCACCGTCTCCAGAGCACTCCATCCCGGAGGGCCAAGCTCTCCCACTGGGATTACAACCCCCTAATCGAAGGATTGGCAAAAGCCACTTCAGGCCATTCGGGCCGTTGGCCTCCCTCCAACCATCCCAACACTGTGCTCAGCTCTGGGTCCTCCCTCTGTTCCATGGCCCAATCAGCTGGGTCGTCCAAACGCAGGGCCATACACCTCGCCCCCTGCTCCTTCCCAGCCTCTGAATCCCTCATCTCAGTGCGGCTGCAGTGAGCACAGTCTGGCCCACAAGGACGCCTGGAGAGTCCATCCTCGTAGTGTGACTGTCCCTCTTCTTGTTAACGATGGGGAAATTTGACTAACTTGTCCTGGTTCTTTGAAGGACAGCAACCATTTGAGAGATGCATGGTCTATCCGGATAAGGAATTTCCGACCATAGAGGTAGTGCTTGAAGTGGTTAACCGCCTCCACGACCGCAAGCTGCTCCCTCTGGTCATGCAATAATTGCACATATGAGCTGTCCGGGGTCACCCAGGCTTGCTTGCATCCGTGTCCAGAACAAACTCTCCATTTGTGTCAGGAGTATTGGTGACTGACATAGGGAGGCCTTGAGTGTCTCAAATGCCCGCTGTTGGTCTGGGCCCCACTCAAAGCGAACCTTTTTGTTCGTCAGGCGGTTCAGAGGTTTGGCCACTGTGGAGAACCCTGCGACAAGCGGCGATAATATGTGGCCAGACCCAGGAAGGACCGCAGCTCAGACAGGTTCTTGGGGATCGGCCAGTCTCGGACTGCTCTGACCTTCCCATCTTCAGCTGCAATCCCTTCGCCACTAACTCGATGGCCCAGGAAGTTAATAATAAATAATAATAAATTATATTTATAATGCACTTTTAATTTGCATGGGCAAAACTCAAAGTGCTACAGAGTAAAAATGGTTTAAATAAAACAGAATAAAAGCAGCGACGTTTACGCCGGCATGGCAACCAGTAGGTTTTTTAAAAAATCTAGTGAAAAGCTATTCTAAAAAGGTGTGTTTTTAGGCCTTTTTTAAAAACATCCACAGTCTGTGGTGTCCTCAGCTGGTTTGGGAGGGCATTCCACAGTCTTGGAGCAGCGGAGCAAAAGGCTCGGTCTCCCATGGTTTTCAGTTTGGTCCTGGGGGGAAGGAGGAGGTTTGCCTTTTCAGAGCGTAGGCTCCTCGTGGAGTTTTGTGGGGTGAGAAGTTCTTTGATATATGAGGGAGCATTTCCATGAATGCACTGATAGGTGAAGAGGGTGCCTTTGTAGTCAATCCTGAGTGAGACCGGGAGCCAGTGCAATGATTTGAGTATGGGCGTGATGTGCTCATACTTCCGCACTCTCATCAGGATCCTAGCAGCGCTGTTCTGGATGTACTGCAGCTTCTGGATGTTCTTGGCAGGAATCCCAATGAGAAGTGCGTTACAGTAATCTAGCCTGGAGGAGACAAAGGCTTGGACAAGCTTTTCAGCATCTGATAGACTGAGTGTGGGATGGAGTTTAGCAATATTTCTGAGGTGGTAGAAGGAGGTCTTGCATGTTTGTTTGATGTGGGCCTCAAAGGTCAGGTGAGGATCCATTTTAACACCCAGATTGGTGACAGTTGATGAGAGTGAAATGTTCTGACCGGAGAAGGTGATGCTGGTGATGGAGGATGAAAGGACCTGATGTGGAGTGCCAACTAGAATGGCTTCAGTCTTGGAGCTGTTTAATTGAAGGAAGTTTTGCTTCATCCACACCTTTATCTCCTCCAGGCATGTGGTTATGTTGGATGATGGCAGAGGTGCGGAAGGGGTTGGGTTTGTTCTGATGTAGAGCTGCGTGTCATCAGCATAGCAATGGAAAGATATTCCATGCCGGCTGATGACACGACCAAGGGGTCGTGCTGGTGAAAAGGGTGGGGCCGAGGACTGATCCTTGAGGGACACCACAGTTCACAGAGTGTGTTTGTGACCGTGAGCAAAACATAAGCAAGAACATGTATGAATGCATGTAGGTGATGCAATTAATCAGTAATGAATGGCTGTGGTGTGTGTGAATGTTGATCTAGTCAGACGGACGTCAGAGAGGCAGTCACTTTATGCGTTATCTCATTTAGGCAGATAAGACTGTCGCAGACAATTTACAAGTCGACCATAGTTGGCAAAGCACTGTCCATGTAGTGAAGTAACAGCACAACACAGCACCACCACACACAGGCTATCGATGAATTATTGTACTGGTACTGTACTGTAGCGCGCTACATCGTCACACACCATTAGGGCCTACTCCACTCAGCTAGGACAATGAGGTTTCATAGACAAATGGCTGCCACACAACCACACCTTCGTAACAATTACCAATGCAAAGAAAGATCAAGTCAAAACTCTCAATTTAAAAGCACAACAATGCTTAAGAAACTCAAGACAGCTATTAACTAATCATTCAAGTGTGTGGAAGCAAAATGCATCCAGCTCAACGAGATGCAACACTGCAGCAAAACCAGCAAAGACAAATTAGTCTCAGTCACCAATGATGTTCACTTAAGGTGCTGTCACACTGTCCCGAAATTTACACCAGATGGTCATACAAATATGGAATTTTGAATTTTGCGCGAAGATCAGCCAATCAACAGCCAAAGCAAGTCTGATGCTTACAGAAGGTCACATGATGGCACCCGAACCACACACGAAGATGTGAATTTTTATAGTAGTTTATACCCGCAGGACACACGAAGGCCACACGATGGCTATACAACGTGTAGTCATCATGTGGCTCCCGATGGAACTCCCGATGGTATAAAACCTTTGGCCGACCGTGGGAAATTCAATTGCTAATAATCTGAGATTATTGGTAGCAGAACACACAGTACATTTCAACTTTATTTCAAATTGAATTAAACTTTAATTCAACTTTAACACCAAGGCAGGTAGAGGCAGGCTGGTAAATACAGAACTCAGAAGAGGAAAGCAGAGGAAACTGAGGATTTAGAGGTCCAAGAAGACAGCACTGAGTCTCCAACCAGAGAGAGAAAGGGAAGGAAATCCAAGAAAGATGTCAGTCCTTGTCCAAGTAAAACTCCAGAGTGGTCCCAAGAGGGTTCCAGGTCTCCTCAGCAGTCTGAAAGGTCTCCTCAGCAGTCTAGGAGGTCTCCTTTTATATGTCCACGCTACCATGACATGGCGAAAAATGCCCGATGGCACCGATAATCACACAAAGTAAAGACGAAGATGACACGATTTGACAAGATGCCCTCACGATGGCCGTACGAAGGACAATATGGACACACAAATTCAACACGAAAATGAACCTTCGCAAGGTCCTTCGGCAATTATTTGGCATGCCAAAGATTTTTCCACCGCTCACGAAGTTGCTGCCAGAGCCTGAGAAAATCCACCGGCGATCATACGATGGTTTAAGATGCCCTCACGAATGGCCCGATGTTTTTACGATCAGAGCCGAATTTCCTCCAGATGTCCATCTGGTGTCAATTTCGGGACAGTGTGACAGGGGCATGCATTAAAGAGGCCAATAAAACAATAAACCAATCGCGTTTATTGTTACGGGACCTTCAGGGCTCCACAGAGGCACCGGGACATTGCTGAGTCGAGTCCGACACGGGCCCCCTCGTCTGACTCGTTGGCACCATCACCCGCCGATTCTTGGGACCTCCAGGGCTCCAGAGAGGGACTGGGACTTTGCTGAGTCGTGTCTGACACGGGGCCCCCTCGTCGGACTGAGCGAGAGCAATGTACCGCTGATTTGCGCAAGCTCCAGAGCTCCAGATTGACTGGGACTTTTCCCTGAATGTGTCAGACACGGGTCACCCCCGTTGGACTAGCTAGAGCGATGTACCGCTGATTTGCCCGACTTCCATACGCTGACTCGCTCCTATACTTAGATCGATACACAATATAATTGTAATAAACCTAAATGAATTCAAATACGTAGCACTAAGATAGATCCCCTATCTCAAGCCAGTGAACTAACGGGACCTTCTAGCGTACCATGGAACCGTGGGGAAATCTGAAATAAAACGCCCATTGGCTACAAACCAATATATGATAAGTTGATCAAATTGTCAATCCAAACGCACTCTCTCATTCAGTTTAAGGGCCAAGGCATTCGTTCAAAAACAGAGAGTACCTTGGTTGAAGGATATTCTTCCCAGCAATGCCTAAAAATATCTGATAGGTTGCATTTTCTTTCTAACACAAATTCACTCAAATGCGTAGTGCATGGCCCGAGAAAAACAAACTAATCAATGTAATCAATATTACAGCTGAACAACACAGATATGATTCTCATTTATTCATTTTATTTAAATGTTCTTAAATTGTATTAATATAATTAATTCAATCTGAGGGTTCCAGAGTCTTCTCTTAATACCTTGAAGGCCCTGACTGGTTCACCACTGCTATGAATACCATCTCCTCGTACCAGGCACGGTAAGCCTGATGCTATGTGGGTAAGGTCTGTTCTATGTCTACGACGTACAGAGATGAGGGAGTCTGGCTGATGCTATGGTGCAATGACAACAGCCTTGCACTAATTGTCAGCAAGACTAAGGAACTAATCGTGAACTTCAGGAGACACCAGGCTACCCACTCCACCATCAGCCTGGACAGGACCCCTGTAGAAATTGTCAGCTGCTTCCGTTTCCTGGGACTACAGATCTCCGACAACTTGGTGTGGACCCGCAAAACGGAGGTCATGCTGAAGAAGGCACACTAGTGTCTCTATACCCTGCGGTTCCTCAGGACAAGCAGCATAGGCAAACGGTGGCTGGTAAACTTCTACCGTGGCACTGTAGAGAGCATCCTGACGAGTGGCTTCTCTGTGTGTGGTACGGCAACACCACTGCACAGGACAAGAAAGCCATCCAGAGGGTTGCGAGGAAAAGCGGAAAAGATCATTGGTTGTGCACTTCCATGCATTGAGGAGATCTTTAGGACCAGATGTTGGAATAATGCCATCTCCATCACAATGGACTGCAACCAGCCTGGGCACCATCTCTTTTCCCCCCTATGGTCCAGCATCCGTACAAGGACTACCAGGTTCAAGGACAGTTTTTATCCACAGGCAGTGTGCCTACTGAACTGCTACGAGTTCTGCCAATTCTTTGTCATCCATATTACATTACACTATCATACTTTTGCTGGACTTTCTGGACTCATTACAGTTACTGCACTGCACTGCATTCACGATGCTGCTGCACTACTGGCACTTTAAAATGCTTGTTGCACAATTCAACTCAATTCAACTCAATGTATAAATCATCCATCAGTCTTTTTATTGTTTTTTGTATGGTCATTTGTATTGTGTACAGTAGTTTATAGTGTATAATTGAACAAAATTATTCATACTGCAGGAGGGAATGGGGAGTAAGCATTCCATTGCATATGGAAAATACAATTCTTGAATCTTGAATGTATGGTTATATTATAGCAACTGGATATTAGGTAATAGCTTAGTTCTTAGACTCTATGGTAGTCTAGTGACGGCATAAACAAATGACATGAACCAAAGAGCTTAAATTTACTTGAGCACAGGTGAACCGTATCACCTGAAGATCCTATTGGCCAACCCATGAGGACAGATGGACAATCTTCACTTTTGAATGTTGATATTTACATCAGCATTGTCTAATTTACCTGTATGTAAACCTATGACCTGGAAGCCGAGTTTAGATGGCTTTTTCCAGAATGGGTAAACAAAAGTTGCTAATACTTTTGAATGATAAGCAAATACTGTGTACAAGGGTCACCTGGTGGAATGAAGGGGTGGTACCAGTCATTCTCTCTGTCTCTCTCTGTCTTATCATAGGAGAGCAGGTCAGAGCACAGACCCTTTGAATCTGGAGAAGAACCATGAAGACTTCATTGACCAAGCACCTGATTCTCTTCTTCATTCTCCCGCTCAGCCAAGAGCCTCATGTGGAGGCTTCTCTGCTATGGAAAACGTTTTTTTGCCTTCTCAGAAAAAACAAACTGGTATCAAGCCAAGGACAAATGCAGGTCTGAAAACAACTGTAATAATTGCAGTTTAGCCACCATGAGCAATTTAGATGATGCAAAACGGATATCTGATATGTGTACAGAGAATATAGATGGTGAGTGCTGGGTTGGACTTCGTAGGAATGAAGTGAACCAGAGTGAGTGGTGGTGGGTTGATGGCAGGCTGAACAACCTCACTAACTGGAATCCTAATAAGCCTCACATGAGTTTTTCAGCGGATGCTTGTGCCTTCACACAACATGGCAACCTTTCTGATGCCTATTGTGTAGGTAAATCCCGTACCTTTGTTTGTCAGAGGGACAGTCTGGTTTTAGTGAAGGAGAAGAAAACATGGGAGGAAGCTATTCATCACTGCAGGGTTCTTGATGAGGGATGGGGGAACGTCTATGAAGTTCCAGTGTCTGATCTCCTCAGTTTTCACAGCAAAGAAGATTTCACTTTTGTCCAGAGGGCTGTCGGTGAGGCCCAGACAGATGAGGTGTGGATTGGCCTGCGTTGGCTGGCTGACCGGTGGCTGTGGATGGATGGGAAACCAGATGATGTGATGCCTGTTTGTCCTGTCAATAGGATGAACTGTGGGACTCTGTCCAAGACTGGCATTCAAGCTAGAAACTGTGGTGAGAGGAGGAACTTCTTCTGCTACCAAGGACCACTATATTAACGGGGAACACAGATAATTCAACAGAGATTTTTCCAATTTCTTCTTCATAGATTGTGTTCATATTTTATGTTATTTAAAAATATATGCTAATATATAGATAGATAGATATTCATTAACATACATTTTTGCCTGGTTTCCATCATTGACTCAATTATAATTTTGCTAGAGTTGATTCTTATTAAGCTTGTATTGATGTTTTCATCATGTTCAACCATGTTTAACTAAATAGATTTGGCCAAAAAGTAAGTCAATTTACTTAGATACAATCTGTTCAAAGTTATGTATAGGCGCCTGATGCATTTTGATTGATTATTAATTCAAACATGTTAAGTTGTACACTAGTTTGGTTTATTAATATTGTGTGATATGTATGGCATAAATCAATCTACTGAGAAATATATGGGACATATATGTTTACTACTCAGCCACAGACCTAGTATGAAGCCCAGAACTCATGCAGGTCTGAAAAGGATTGTACAGATAGTTGTAATTTAGCCCCCATGAGCAATTCAGATCATGCAAGACAGGTGTCTGATATGTGTAAATGAGTGTGTGGAGTGTGTGTGTGGTTGGTCACTAGTTTATGCAGCCTCATATGGCCTCAATTGGTTAAAAAATAAATGTTTGATGCTTCTGCAAGATATGTAGAGATATGTGTGGCGCACTGGCTCAGCTGTGCAGTAAAAGTACTCAAGGAGACTTGTTGAATTGTTTTGGTTGAACTTTTATCAAAGTGGACATTCAAGGCTAGGAATACACTTTCACCACTGTTGCAAATATATCCTCATGAACAAATACAAATTATTTGTTTGTTTTCTTTTATTTTCAGTGAATAGTTTGTGTCTTTATCGTCACGTTTCTTAAATGAAACTGCTTTGGGTGCGACAATGCGCTGTTTAGTGAGCAAACTTGTTAAAGATCACATACTTTTGGTGGACTTAATAAAACTTTGTAGACTAATCCCATAAAATCGCCATTTATTTGAAAGTTTTGACAGTATCCAATCGATCTTAAAGCTGGTAGTTTAACACTCTTAATTGTAAATGCGGATTTATTGATTATAAATACTTCGGAAATATTAATATAACTCTGTTGTACTTGACTATGTTAAGGTGATGCAACGCCCGGTTATACTGCGTTTCTGTCTAAATGTATAGTTTCTTGTCACGGTTACGGTGGTTGACAGGGGGCGTGGCCAAGCCGCGTGCGCTGGCGGCGCACACACACACCTGTCAACAATTGCCGTGGCTGATTGCTAATCACCTCACCTGGGGTATATAGACCCTGGCTTCCCGTTACCCCGGTGTTAGGTTGTACGTTATATGTTGGTACATTCTGGACGGAATCGCCACGCCGATGTCCCGGAATCCAGATTCATTGCCTATCCCGTGCAGTGGCGTTTTCTCCCGGAGGCCAAGGGAAGCCAGGCTTCCCCTGTTTTTTCGGATTGTAGTTATAATTTTAATACATTTTAAAATTATAATTTTTTTTAAAAATTCGGTAATTCTCCTTTGCTGTGTCACACAGCAAAGGAGAATTACCGAATTTTTTTTATTTTAATTTAAAAAATGTAGGAGAGACGGTCCGGCAGCAACACACAGCCTGTGTGTTGCTGCCGGACCGTCTCTCCCCCATTCTCATTGAGTATTTTACAAAGAGTGAAACAACAGCGCCCCCTAGATATTATGGTGAAATAGAGGAGGCCAGCCGAATGAGCTTCCCTTGGTGAAAAAAAAAATGGGGGATTGTCCCGGATTGACCAATCAGATGAGGCACGTCATGTCCCCCTGCCAACCTGTGATTGGTCAGGGCCATGCCAAGGGAGGCCAGAGACGGCTGGCCTCCCTTCAAGGGAATGGGATCCCTTGATCCCATTGGATCGATTTGAAGGGAATCCCTTGACTCACAAATCCAATCAAATCACATCAACATCAGTACGTAGTACTGTAACTGTCATCCTCGCCGTTTGATAGTATTAAGCATTATGGAGGGTGGAGATTTGGCGTACTTAATAAAAAACAACTTTACTAAACTTCCGCTACAGCAGCAACTAAAAATTAAATCAGATGACAGGCCCATGCCCACACTCGAGCTGTGTGCACAGAGGAAAAAGGGAGCGAATCGGACGTTCAATGAGGACAATTATGTCCGCACGGAGTGGCTAACTGGAAGCGCTGAACTTCAGCGTCTATTTTGCTGGCCATGTCTTCTTTTTGACAAGGATTCGTGCTCCCTGAACAATCCTTGGGCAACTTCAGGATTCATCGACCTTGCCAACCTGTCACGGGCAATTGAGAGGCACGGTAAATCAAAAAATCACATAGATTGTGCTGTGAAATTGAAGCTTTTTTATTCATTACCGAATCTGCACTGCGCATTGAGCGGCTGGTTATGCATTTGGGGGGGGGGGGGGGGAATGCTTAAATTAATAAGACGAGAGTTTTGGCTGGAGAGTGCGTGCGGACCTGTCGGTTAGATAACAGGCGTGTGCAAGTCCTGCATCTGTATGATACAACTGTGTAAAATGATACCGGGCGCTGTAATCACTCAACTGGTTACGTTATTGACCCAAAAAAAACTGGCTTCCCCTAAAATTTTCACCACGCCACGCTACTGATCCCGTGTCACCCCCCTGTCTCGCGTTACTCTCCTGTCCCGGACTACTCGTCGGTATCCAGACCCCTCGTCCTTCCCGGACTGTCTGGTACCTGTCACTACTCCGACCTCCCGGTATCCAGACTCCTCTCCCGTCCCGGACTACTCGCCGGTCTACTACCTGCCGGTACTCCGCAGATCGACCTCCCGGTATCCAGACCCCTTGCCTGTCCCCGTTCACTCGTGTGTTGTGTTTGCTTGAAATAAAGCTTTACGTTATAGCTCCATTGCGTCTTGGTCTGCGTTCTGGGTCCCACCTAATTACCCCATCGTGACAGTTTCTAGAGCCATGGCGTCATAATGATGGTATTAAGAGGTGGAATAATGGGCTATATGCACTAAGTGTGAAGTACTTCCAGCTTCAAATAATGCGGTTCAGCCTGTTCAGGTGTATTTGTTTACTTCCAACTAGCTAGCTACAGCTCCTGAGGTCATATTTCGCCATGAATTCCCATAAGAAAATGGGTTGTCAAAAACAGGAGAAGAAATACTCGGAACATTGTTGTGTTCGGCATCATCAAAAAGTAATGGTATTTAGAGTTTCCATGGCTTTCCAACCCATCCTGACCTGAGAAGAACCCGATGCGGACATCCAATTCTATACCAGGTAACGTTAGACCCAAGTTGTGCTATTCAGCTAACTGTTTGACATCGACCAAAGTAAACATCAGTTAAACTATAAAGAATCCTATCGTACGTCTTAATAAAAAGGTTAATGTGCCTACTGCGTGACCACTGCAGCCTGTCATGCATACAAGATGAGACATTGGCTTAGTTGTTACAGTTAACAGTATTTTGGTGACCGTGTATGATTGTATTTACTTTGTTAATTAATGACTGACATATATGTCTTTTTGTAAATACATTTCCAAGCTATGACCACCTGATGGCGTTTTGGGGTTTGATTGAGCCTTCAATTGACTAAATGGTTCGGGTCTCCAGAGCCAAGAGCCTCCAGAGCGTCCATCCACGGTAGGTTATGGTCTGAGCTGCTCTGTAGTAACAGAGGGTGGGATGCCATTGCATTTACAGAAGGCTACACTAAAGGACTCAGCCCCCTTTAAATACACCAGTGCACTACAGCAACTCCGTTTTTCCCCATGGTATGGTACACATAACCATTACAAAACATTTAGCCAAACAAGAGCACAGCCTTACTAGTTTATAACTTAAAGCAGTAACCTTTTTTTAACCTTCCAGAGACGGCTGCTCCAGCCAATCGACGAGTTCTTTCTTTTCCTCGTCTTCCTGACGATTGGTTTGAAGGCGAGGGACCCGGCGCATCGATTCAACACACACCAGTCCACAGTGAGCCGCATTGTTGCAACATGGACACATTTTCTAGCCACTGCACTGGGGTCTCAGCTTCCTGCCTCCACTTAAACTGTGTGGTGTCTCACTCTTCCACATTGTCCTGAAGCACAAGGCTCTAACCACCTGCCCTGACAGCCCGTCTTTATTGGACACTGAATCAAATAACAGATAAGTGTCGTTAGCGTTAGTCAGTCAGTTAATTGTTTTCTTACCTTCCTAGTTGTGTATGTATGACGCTGCATACAATTTACAACCTTTATCCAACTTGCTTGCTTGTCGTCCTACAAATCCAGTGAACATCGGTGATGGGAACTTTGGGAGCTCTTGTAAACACAGGGTGAAGAATGTCCCGTTGAACCGGAAACAATCGAGCAGCATTAAATTGCATTAAGTAGAACGTGGAAGTGCTTGTGCAAGTAGCCCATTGGCTTCGAGCGCTTGGGGGAGGGTGTAGCGGGTTGCGTGTGAACGTGAGTTAGAGAGTCAAGCGGGAGTTGGAATGAGAGTTGGAGCAGGGGGGAAAGACGGGAGAGGGGAGTGTTAGAGGTGGCAAAAATTATTCCTTTCTGGGATCCAGTTCACTTTGTTCAGTTCACCTAAAAGAACTAGCTCTTTTAGGTTGTTTGTGTAGTATAATTTGTACTCTGTGGAATAAGAATCTTTCTCAGAGGTCCGGATACTAAGTTCAATGTGTTTATTGAACAAAGCATCAAATGAAAGCATCTGCTGCAGCGAGATGGAGCCTGCCGTGCCAATTCGCAGACTGGCGATGCGCTCCTTTACCAAACATTATATAGAAAGTAACATCATAAAACATCGACTACTCCTATTGGTCAAAGTAACAAACATCAACTTAATACTATTGGTCTGAGCGGTACAACCAGTATCCACTACTCTGGTTGGTCACGGTGTCTTCATCGTCACGTCACAAGTTTATGGCTCAAACCCCCGGGGGAGGGTCGTATTCCTGGCCATATCTGCTGGTCGCATCTCTGGCAACCCCAGGGGGTTGCATGTCTGGCAACTTTTGGTTGCCTCCACATGCATGGCCCTTACAATGCATACAGTATCACAGATAGTGTTTTAGTTTTATACTTAGTGTATAAAAATACACTACATATCCCCCCTTTGGGACTCTATAAAGAAGTCCCAACACAAAAATGTTCACACAAATAAAAAAACATCATATACCTTCAATTGCGTCATCATTCTATTTCACAATTAACAGTGCAATTAACATATTGTTCACATAAAGAGTCATAGCACAATTCAACTGACAATTTGAAAAACCATATGCGATTGTACTGCATACAGTGTTGTAACATCAAAGAAAAACCACAGTCACTGTTCTCCTTCCGGACAAGGTTCATGCATGCGTTAGTTCAAGCATTGCAACTCTGATTAAACCCCTTTCTGTGAATATTGCATAATGTAGTATTATTACTCTCTGGTATCTCAGTAAATATACTCTCTGGTAAATATGTATATATGTAGCACAGAATGAAAACTCTGATATTCAGCAATAGTAACAAACAATGTCCATGTTTTCTTATTCAAGATTACATTCCTTAAGGTCTTAATTTATGATTCACCATTCCCTGGGGGGAATTAAGCACAAAACATTAAACACAATCAAAACAAACACAAAATCTGTTAATCTGATACAAATAGGCTTCATAACCATTAAACCACACTTGTATGATTGCATTATATCAAAAACATATTGAAAAATAAAATCTTAGTTAATCAAAAACATATTAAATCACATATCATGCATTTAAAAACACTATCAATGGAATGAGTTGACCCATCATACCTGTAATACCAATTCTAAGGTATCTCAACTTTCCCATTATCATCCTGATCAAATATATGATACGATCAGTGGTCCTAGGGGGCCCATGATTCCCTAAATCAGGTATTTTATGGTCCTAGGGGGCCCATGATTCCCTAAATCAGGTATTTTATCTATGTGCTGTTCTAGCAAATCTTCTTAATGTTGCTGTAGAAGAAAAACCCCTGTTATCTGCATGGTGTGATGTTATTCAATGGAATTCATATGTAGGTTGTGTTGGACTAGGTGTAGATCTACCAGGATGGCAGATGATGTGACTTGGATCTGGTATGATCGCTTAACGTTTGACTGGACCCACGTTGGTTTTAAGATGCAGACGTCCTCAACCTGGGGTGATGATTTGTCTGAGGTTGGATCGGCTGCCTGCTCCTGTTCAAACAAACACTCATAGACTGATGTGAGGCATTTTATACATGTAGCTAGCATCTTCTAGCTGCTTTGGTTCCTCACTATGTCCAAGTATCAAATAAGGGACAAACATGTTAGTTAAGCCTCTTCTCATTATTTAAATCCAATGTAATTGTTCCATTAGCCCTTTCCACTAGTCCTGTTGACTTCTGAATAATAGACCAAAAATACATTATATTTGATTATTGTATGACATAAATGTAAACATGCTTGAATAGGTTATACTTGAAAGTAACCCATCGCTGTGTAGTTCTCTACAACATATTATGTATTTAGAGATGTTTATCAATGAAAATGTTTATCAATGAAAATGTTTATCTCCCCCCTTGCAGAGTGACTAACCCCAGTGTCAATCTGCAAAACAACATTGCCAACCTGGTGGCATTGATAAAACTAAAACTAAAAAATAACAGAATAATACACATAAAGAAAATAAATGAAACGTAACAATGTTAACACAAACAAATCTCAAAACTTTCAAAGTAAATCCTTCAATACAACACAAATAAATCCACCAATGAAACACAAGATCAGCTTCATCTTGTGGTCACCAGGGTTCCAAAGGAAAACTCAGTCAGTCTGCAGTTTGACCAAGCATCCAAAAACATAATACAAAACAAATATTCAGTTGAAATATGAATGGATGAGTATTTACCAACTTAGGTCTGTCCATAATTGATTGTCTTTCACAGCATTTTGAATAATTGTCCTTGTCCTAGGCGCATCCCTTCAAACATCTACAACCTCTTCACACACTCTGATGTTTAAGTACTGTGTACCAATGTTCAGGAATTGAATACAAACAGCCTTCATACTCTTCTGTTGGCATGATAGCCATCTGAACTGCCTGTATATTCATCGCTCTACCAATACCCCTCGTTATCATTCCTCGTATGATAGGAATAGCACAACTGATTATCAGTATCACAACAATTAGCCTGGTTGTGTTGCTTCTGTTGGAGTCCTTCTGGTTCTGGTTACGAAAGTCAAGGCTATACTCGCAGTGGAGGCTTCTGTGTTCAGATAATCCGGTCTCAGTGTGTTGATGATGGTAGAGACAAAGATTGTACTTGAGTTTGAGAGAGCTGGTTTCAAAGTAGTGCGTGGACTTAGTCATGAGAGTTTCTGTTTTCATTGAAGTTGCTAATGGTTGTGTTCGATTTTCACTGTTCTCTTGCACTGTTAGGGTTGTATTCTTATAGTTAAACAAAGGAAAAATCGGATCTCTGCATTCATATTGTCCTTCATCTTCCTGTTTGACATCTTTGATGAGGAGTGAACAATTCCAAAATGGTTTCATTCTGTTTCCATGTGTGGAATTTGAGTGTAGTTCGCTGAGTTTCCTGTTTTGTTTTGTCCATACAGCGTCTGCTTTATAGAGTCCAATGTTACATGGGAGTATGACTGAGCTCCCTTTCATTCCTGTGACTTCATTTCCTTGTCTTGCTCGTCGATTTCTCCTCAGAGACTTATGCCGTGTTGACATCTCCAATGCCGTAGTCTTTGAGTCGAATAGGTTTGACCGAGGTTCTGACTGGCCTTGAGCGTTTTGGCTGGACTGGATCAGGGCATTTCTTTGGTTCTCTGGAGTCAGTGGGGGAGGCCTCCTGGCCACTTGGGTTTGGCTCTGGTTGTTCTGGAACATCTCGTAAATCAAGTGCATTGAACCTTCCGTGTTGTGTATCTTCTGGGAACTGGCTCTCGGCATCACTTGGAAAAGGAGATATGTGATCATCCATATTCTCAATGTCATCATCTGAGTCGGGAGCAGTACCTCTGTTTTGAGGTGGTGCCTCCTTTTCTTCTCCTTGTGGTACCTCCTCCTCATCTCGGTCTGTTGGTGCCTTAATGCAGTGATGTAGGTGGTACCAAGTCGGATATCCCTTGATCTGAATTGCAGTTCCTGTGGTGCGGATGACTTCGAATGGTCCCTCTCGTCGGGCGTCATGCCACTTTCTCCGGTAGATCTTGACAAACACTTTGTCGCCTGGTTAAATGGCATCTTTTCGCTCCTTCAAGTCCTCCGTCTCCTGTTTCATAAACAGATATGTTTCTCAAACAAACCATGCATCTTCCTATGACATGGTCAATTCTTTCCAACAAATATGGAGCCCAAAATCCATATTCATTTGTGATCTTCCTTCTCACTTCCCCCCTTGCTACATGGGCTGGCTCTCGTGGCAAGCCAGTGTAGCACCTTCAATTTTATGCTCTTGGTTCAGATAATCATCTCTGTTTATCTTCATAGCCGCTCCTTGTGGTCCCAAGATTATGCAGCCGGAACTGAGTTGAGTTTGTTCAGGTTGGTGTTTTAGCCAATCGTCTGGATCAGATTTGGTGGCATCCTTCAAGTACTGAAGCGTACAGTGTGATGGATATTCAGGTGGTTTAGCACCGGGGATGTAGCACAGATGGTAGGTTCCTTTTCCGGCCTATACACCACCAGCTGACACCCCCCTTTCGGATTCTCTGGGCACCCCTATAACCCTTCCGGGCCCCTATATGGGTTTACCGGTCCCTGGGGTGGCTTTTGCTGCCACTGCGGTTCTTGGGGCTGCTGTTGCTGCCACCGCAGTCCTTGGGGTGGCTGTTGCTGCCACCGCGGTTCTTGGGTTGGCTGCTTTCTGTACCCTCTTCTATTTCTTTCTCCACCTATCCTGTCTTTGTAGGGGCAGTAGCGAAACACGTTCCCAACCTGTCCACATAGAAAACATTTCATATCTGGCTGGAGCTCTGGATTGTACCCTTGTTGTCCAATGTTTCCTCTTCCTCCTTGCCTTGAGTCATTAGAATCGAATGACTCTTTTTGTAACTGTATTTTCGTAAATGTGGCTGGATCGTTAATTAAGTGCATTATCCTTTTCACCACAAGATGGCGCTTGGAATAACTTTCACGTCTTTACAGCTCATCTGATTAAGAGGAAATACTCTTTAACTCTAAATCATTTCATGGTTAAGGGTGAACTTTCCCGAGGTTAAAGTGAGTCGCAGTCGGACACACTCAACATCGCTCGTCAGGTGCTTTCGTCTGTTATTGTCAATTTGTAAGGAAGGTTAATTTGTAGGAAATGTATGGAGCCCCTAAAAATTTATATATTTTTTATCTTGTGTGTGCGCAATATAAAACTGCGCAAAGCGGAAATCCTAGATATTATGGAACGAACAAATATTATTGTAGTTTCAGCCTACGGGCTACACCTCGCTCATTTGTGTCATCGGTCGCAATGAAATGGCATTAAATACATTAGGTCTATCTAGAAATACAGGACGTTTAAGGTGCTATGTCCAGTTGTATTACATGAAAGACACACTCACAATCGTGTGTAAGTCTACAGGGTCGATTTTAAAAATGCTTTAATATGGTTCAACCCTTTCAACTTGAAACTTGACACTTTATAAGGTTGTCTTTCTGTACAATGTTTTGTCAACATGTACAACATGACTTTAACGTAATGCAGTTATTTAGTTCTTTTTCGTACAAAAAAGAGTGCACGAATGTCATTGTCAATGTCAACAAACACAGCAGGATTAAAAGAAAACTAAGTATTAGCAACTTTTGTTTACCCATTCAGGAAAAAGCCATCTAAACAGTTTCATGGTCTACATAGGTTTACATACAGGTAAATGATATAATGCTAATGGAAATATCAACGTGTAATGTAAATGTGAAGTTTGTCCACCTGTCCTCACGGGTTGGTCAATAGGCAGAAAGGGACGGGATCTTCAGGTGATACGGTTCACCTGTGCTCAATTATAGTTAAGCTCTTTGGTTTGGCTCTTTGTTGTTATTTAGTTTTTAGGTATTAGTATATTTTGTGTGCATTTATTCCCCCTGTTTCAACTGTTGCACCTTAATTTCTCGGGATAAATAAAGTTATCTTGAATCTTGAATCTTATGTCATTTGTTTATGCCGTCACTAGACTACCATAGAGTCTACGAACTTAGCTATTACCTGATGTCCAGTTTAACACCCACATCACCCGTTGCTAACCAGCGGTTTCCTCGCTATTGTCCGGTCTCTAGCGAACAAAAATGATGAACTTCCGCTACGGATTATCAACCATGAATGGATTAAGAATTGCAACTTGATGATTTTCACAGAATCATGGCTTAAACGGGGCGTCCACACATCATCCACACACTCATTTACACATATCAGACACCGGTCTTGCATGATCTGAATTGCTCATGGGGGCTAAATTGCAACTATCTGTCCAATCCTTTTCAGACCTGCATGTGTTCTGGGCTTCATACTAGGTATGTGGTTCTGAGTAGTAAACATATATGTCCCATCTCATTTCCAGTAGAATGCTTTATTATATACATATCACACAATATTAATGAACCAAACTAAACGTACAACTAAATGTTTGAATTAATAATAAATCAAAACACACCAGCCGTCTATACAAAACTGTGAATAGATTGTATCCAAGTAAATAGACTTTCTTTTTGGCAAAATCTGTCTAGTTAAACATGGTTGAACATGATTACATGAGAACATCAATACAAGCTTAATAAGTAATCAACTCTAGCAAAATTTAAATTTAGTCAATGATGGAAAAGCAAGCAAATACGTAGTGGCAAAATAACACAAATGTTAATGATTATCTATCTTTCTATATATTAGCATCTATTTTTAAATATAAATGGAAAATATGAACACAATCTATAAAGAAGAAATTGGAAACATCTCAGTTGAATTATCAGTGTGAATAGTCCCGTACTTCCTCGTTATGGACTCCCTGGTAGCAGAAGAAGTGGTCCTTGGTAGCAGAAGAAGTTCCTCCTCTCACCACAGTTTCTAGCTTGAATGCCAGTCTTGGACAGAGTCCCACAGTTCATCCTATTGACAGGGCAAACAGGCATCACATCATTTGGTTTCCCATCCATCCACAGCCACCGGTCAGCCAGCCAACGCAGGCCAATCCATACCTCATCTGTCTGGGCCTCACCGACAGCCCTCTGGACAAAAGCTAAATGTTCTTTGGTGTGAAAACTGAGAAGATCCCATCCCTCATCAAGAACCCTGCAGTGATGAATAGCTTCTTCCCATGTTTTCTTCTCCTTCACTAAAACCAGACTGTCCCTCTGACAAATAAAGGTACGGGATTTACCTACACAATAGGCATCAGAAAGGTTGCCATGTTGTGTGAAGGCACAAGCATCCGCTGAAAAACTCATGTGAGGCTTATTAGGATTCCAGTTAGTGAGGTTGTTCAGTCTGCCATCAACCCACCACCACTCACTCTGGTTCACTTTATTCCTACGAAGTCCAACCCAGCACTCACCATCTATATTCTCTGTACACATATCAGATATCCGTTTTGCATCATCTAAATTGCTCATGGTGGCTAAAATACAATTATTACAGTTGTTTTCAGACCTGCATTTGTCCTTGGCTTGATACCAGTTTGTTTTTTCTGAGAAGGCAAAAAACGTTTTCCATAGCAGAGAAGCCTCCACATGAGGCTCTTGGCTGAGCGGGAGAATGAAGAAGAGAATCAGGTGCTTGGTCAATGAAGTCTTCATGGTTCTTCTCCAGATTCAAAGTGTCTTTGCTCTGACCTGCTCTCCTATGATAAGACAGAGAGAGACAGAGATAATGACTGGTACCACCCCTTCATTCCACCAGGTGACCCTTGGTTTCACAGTATTTACTTAACATTCAAAAGTATTTGCAACTTTTGTTTACCCATTCTGGAAAAAGCCATCTAAACTCGGCTTCAAGGTCATAGGTTTACATACAGGTAAATTAGATAATGCTGATGTAAATATAGAGTATAGGGTATAGAGACACTAGTGTGCCTTCTTCAGCATGACCTGAAGACCTTGGTGTGCGGGTCCACACCAAGTTGTCAGAGATCTGTAGTCCCAGGAAACGGAAGCAGCTGACAATTTCTACAGGGGTCCTGTCCAGGCTGATGGTGGAGTGCCCCGGTGTCTCCTGAAGTTCACGATTAGTTCCTTAGTCTTGCTGACAATTAGTGCAAGGCTGTTGTCTTTGCACCATAGCATCAGCCAGACTCCTTCATCTCTGTACGTCGTGGACATAGAACAGACCTCACCCACATAGCATCAGGCCTACCGTGCCTGGTACGAGGAGATGGTATTCATAGCAGTGGTGAAGCGTCAGGGCCTTCAAGGTATTAAGAGAAGACTCTGGAACCCTCAGATTGAATTAATTATATTAATACAATTTAAGAACATTTAAATAAAATGAATGAATGAGAATCATATCTGTGTTGTTCAGCTGTAATATTGATTACATTGATTAGTTAGTTTTTCTCGGGCCATGCACTACGCATTTGAGTGAATTTGTGTTAGAAAAAAAATGCAACCTATCAGATATTTTTATGCGTTCCTGGTATGGGAAGAATATCCTTCAACCAAGGTACTCTCTGTTTTTGAACGAATGCCTTGGCCCTTAAACTGAATGAGAGAGTGCATTTGGATTGACAATTTGATCAACTTATCATATATTGGTTTGTAGCCAATGGGCGTATTATTTCAGATTTTCCCACGGTTCCATGGTACGCTAGAAGGTCCCGTTAGTTCACTGCTCCAGGACCGAGTGGCACTTCATACAAAGTGTATAAGTACTGTCCCAAACTCCTGCTGCGTCTGTGGTACATCTTGCGAGTCTTCTGGAGAAGGGGGAGGATCCCTGATCAATGGAGAGTGGCTGAAGGGGTATGGATCCCGAAGGAGGAAAACTCCACTCAGCTAGACCAGTTCCGCATCATCTCCCTGCTGTGTGTTGAGGCAAAGGTTTTCTTCAGCGCTCCAAACGGCTGTGTACCTACCTGGCAGAGAACACCTACATCGATACATCTGTCCAGAAAGGTGGCATTTCAGGAATGCCAGGATGTCTGGAGCATACCGGTGTGGTGACACAGCTTATTTGGGAGGCCAGAGAGAACAAGGGCAACCTGTCAGTGCTGTGGCTTTACCTGGAGAATGCATTCGTCTCCATTCCACACAAGCTGGTTCAGTTCACTTTGACAAAACATCATGTCCCAAGCAGGTGTAGAGACCTCATCGCTGATTATTACAGCAATTTCAGGATGAGGGTCTCTTCAGGAGCAATAACATCCAGTTGGCACAAGGTGGAGATCGGTATCATCACAGGGTGTACTATCTCTGTGACATTGTTCTCCCTAGCCATGAACATGCTCACTAAGTCTGCTGAGCCAGAGTGCAGAGGGCCCCGCACAAATTCCGGACAACGGCAACCACCCATCAGGGCATTCATGGATGACCTCACAGTCATGACAGAATCAGTCCCAGGCTGCCGGTGGATTCTGAAGGGGCTTGAAGAGCTGGTGGAGTGGGCCCGGATGCGTTTCAAACCCGCCAAATCCAGATCAATGGTGCTGAGGAAAGGGAAGGTGGTGGACAAGTTCCGGTTTAACATCGCAGACACAGCCATCCCATCTATCTCAGAGAAGCCAGTCAAGAGCTTAGGAAAAGTTTTTGACTGCTCTCTGAGAGACACAACATCTATCCAGTCGACCTGCACTGAGTTGGATGGCTGGCTGAAATCCGTGGACAAGTCAGGCCTACCTGGGAAGTTTAAAGCCTGGGTCTACCAACATGGCATTCTTCCCAGGATACTGTGGCCCCTCCTTGTCTATGAGGTCCCTATCTCAACAGTTGAGACCCTAGAGAGGAGGGTCAGCAACCACCTCCAGAGATGGCTTGGGTTACCAAGGAGCCTGAGCAGCATTGCACTCTACGGGAACACCAACAAGCTGCAACTGCCTTTCAAATCCTTGGAGGAGGAATTCAAGGTAACTAGAGCCAGAGAAGTGGTTCAATACAGGGACTCAAGTGATCCGAAGGTGGCTAAAGCAGGGATCCAAGTGAGGACTGGCAGGAAATGGAGGGCAGAGGAAGCAGTTCAAGAGGCAGAGGCAAGGCTGCGTCACAAGAGCCTGGTGGGAGTGGTCACACGAGGTCGAGCTGGGCTAGGATCCTTTCCAACTCCCCAAATGAACACCAGGGGGAAGGAAGGGCGCCCCTCCTCTGCTGCCCCCCCTCCTCTGCTGCCCCCCCTGCTGCCCCCCCTGCTGCCCCCCCTCCTCTGCTGCCCCCCTGCTGCTGCCCCTGCCCCTGCTGCCCCCCCCCCCTGCTGAAATCAATGTAAATGATTAGTTAATGGCTGTCTTGAGTTTCTTAAGCATTGTTGTGCTTTTAAATTGAGTGTTTTGACTTGATCTTTCTTTGCATTGGTAATTGTTACGAAGGTGTGGTTGTGTGGCAGCCATTTGTCTATGAAACCTAATAGTCCTAGCTGAGTGGAGTAGGCCCTCATGGTGTGTGACGATGTAGCGCGCTACAGTACAGTACCAGTACAGTCATTCATCCATAGCCTGTGTGTGGTGCTGCTGTGTTGTGCCGTTACTTCATTACATGGACAGTACTTTGCCAACTATGGTCAACTTGTAAATTGTCTGCGACAATCTTATCTGCCTAAATGAGATAATGCAGAAAGTGACGTCCGTCTGACTAGAACAACTGGGGGGGCTCGAAGTTCCTCAACTTCGCCTTGAACTGTCCCAACGTCAACTCTGTGTCACCATTAATGTGAACGGCTTGTACTTCTCCGGTAATCCCCGCATGACCATCGCCATCATTAGTCCCTCACTCGGTGCTTCGCCCGCGCTCCTGAGTGCCGTAATGATCTGCTCAGCTCGGATAATGTATTCAGTTACACTCTCGTCATCAGCTTTCTTCAGCGCGGTCATTGTTATGTACAAGGTGACAATCCGGGGTCTACCTTTTCCGATGTAGTGTTCCCGTAATACTTTGAGACTTTCTCTGCCCTTGTCCTTTGTGTCTCTGAATATTAGTCCCAAGCTCGTATTGTCGAGTAGCGGCGCCAACGCACAATAGGCATCTCCATTCCGCTCCTCATCTAGAAGCTTCTGTGCCGCGGTCAGGTCTCCATTGGGTGCACTAAGGATTGTTTGCTTCAATCCTATTCCGTGCATGCAACACAACATCCTCTCTTCCCAGAGTTCATACTCCTCTGCACTCCCGTTGAACATGGGCCATTTGCTCTTGTGCTTATTCGCCATGGCTTGTTTGTAGCTTTCCAGTAGCTCAGCTTAGCTCCTTGTCAGCGTAGCTTTAGCTTCCCGGTTCTCCCGATGCTAAACTAGCTTCAACACTTGGCTAACTAGCTACTCCTATGCTAACCGTGCTAACATGTGGTGTTAGCCGCCTCGTTATCGCACGTGCGTACTACTTCAGAATAATTCTTCGTGAGACTGGGTCCATAACCTGTTAAGCATAGTAGACTTATATCTTGTGTCTACTTGCGTAGCGGTAAGGTGAATATTCTGAAGAGTTCAAAAGGATCGTACTGTCCAGACAGTTGTCTTTGTTTAGCCATCCAACTCGGCTTGGTTTATTCGCGGAGGAGAAAACACAATGACCGCTCTCTTTGGAGTCAGTTTATCAAGAGACAGATGGAGCTGCTTTGCCCATCTTTATATAACTGCGCAACAGCGCCTCCCCCTGGACAACAGTGGTATTCACAGCTACTCACATAAATCAGACACAGTAACACACATGTAGTCATATATATACAAAAGATATGTTATATCTTAACAACCTTACCCTTACCCTCGCCATCTTGTAAAATAATTGTGTGGCTTCATACATGCAAGCTGTGCTGTGACTACAACCACTGAAGAGTTCATTAAAAATAAAGTTGTACATTGTAAAGTTCTAATGACTCTTTTTGTAACTGTATTTTCGTAAATGTGGCTGGGTCGTTAATTAAGTGCATTATCTTTTTCACCACAAGATGGCGCTTGGAATTACTTTCACGTCTTTACAGCTCATCTGATTAAGAGGAAATACTCTTTAACTCTAAATCATTTCATGGTTAAGGGTGAACTTTCCCGAGGTTAAAGTGAGTCACACACTCAACATCGCTCGTCAGGTGCTTTCGTCTGTTATTGTTAATTTGTAAGGAAGGTTAATTTGTAGGAAAACCAATGTATGGAGCCCCTAAAAATTCATATTTTTTTTATCTTGTGTGTGCGCAATATAAATAACTTGTGCGAAGCGGAAACCCTAGATATTATGGAACGAACTAATATTATTGTAGTTTCAGCCTACGGGCTAGACCTCGCTCATTTGTGTCATCGGTCGCAATGAAATGGCATTAAATACATTAGGTCTATCTAGAAATACAGGACGTTTAAGGTGCTATGTCCAGTTGTATTACATGATAGACACACTCACAATCGTGCATATCTTTAATATGGTTCAACCCTTTCAACTTGACACTTGACGCTTTATAAGGTTGTCTGTCTGTACAATGTTTTGTCAACATGTACAACATGACTTTAACGTAATGCAGTTATTTAGTTCTTTTTCGTACAAAAAAGAGTGCACGAATGTCATTGTCAATGTCAACAAACACAGCAGGATTAAAAGAAAACTAAGTATTAGCAACTTTTGTTTACCCATTCAGGAAAAAGCCATCTAAACAGTTTCAAGGTAATAGGTTTACATACAGGTAAATAATATAATGCTAATGGAAATATCAACATGTAAATGTGAAGATTGTCCACCTGTCCTCACGGGTTGGCCAATAGGCAGAAAGGGACGGGATCTTCAGGTGATACGGTTCACCTGTGCTCAATTATAGTTAAGCTCTTTGGTTTGGCTCTTTGTTGTTATTTAGTTTTTAGGTATTAGTATATTTTGTGTGCATTTATTCCCCCTGTTTCAACTGTTGCACCTTCATTTCTCGGGATAAATAAAGTTATCTTGAATCTTGAATCTTATGTCATTTGTTTATGCCGTCACTAGACTACCATAGAGTCTACGAACTTAGCTATTACCTGATGTCCAGTTTAACACCCACATCACCCGTTGCTAACCAGCGGTTTCCTCGCTATTGTCCGGTCTCTAGCGAACAAAAATGATGAACTTCCGCTACGGATTATCAACCATGAATGGATTAAGAATTGCAACTTGATGATTTTCACAGAATCATGGCTTAAACGGGGCGTCCACACATCATCCACACACTCATTTACACATATCAGACACCGGTCTTGCATGATCTGAATTGCTCATGGGGGCTAAATTGCAACTATCTGTCCAATCCTTTTCAGACCTGCATGAGTTCTGGGCTTCATACTAGGTATGTGGTTCTGAGTAGTAAACATATATGTCCCATCTCATTTCCAGTAGAATGCTTTATTATATACATATCACACAATATTAATGAACCAAACTAAACGTACAACTAAATGTTTGAATTAATAATAAATCAAAACACATCAGCCGTCTATACAAAACTGTGAATAGATTGTATCCAAGTAAATTGACTTTCTTTTTGGCAAAATCTGTCTAGTTAAACATGGTTGAACATGATTACATGAGAACATCAATACAAGCTTAATAAGTAATCAACTCTAGCTAAATTTAAATTTAGTCAATGATGGAAAAGCAAGCAAATACGTAGTGACAAAATAACACATGTTAATTATTATCTATCTTTCTATATATTAGCATCTATTTTTAAATATAAATGGAAAATATGAACACACTCTATAAAGAAGAAATTGGAAACATCTCAGTTGAATTATCAGTGTGAATAGTCCCGTACTTCCTCGTTATGGACTCCCTGGTAGCAGAAGAAGTGGTCCTTGGTAGCAGAAGAAGTTCCTCCTCTCACCACAGTTTCTAGCTTGCATGCCACTCTTGGACAGAGTCCCACAGTTCATCCTATTGACAGGACAAACAGGCATCACATCATCTGGTTTCCCATCCATCCACAGCCACCGGTCAGCCAGCCAACGCAGGCCAATCCACACCTCATCTGTCTGGGCCTCACCGACAGCCCTCTGGACAAAAGCTAAATCTTCTTTGGTATGAAAACTGAGGAGATCAGACACTGGAACTTCATAGACGTTCCCCCATCCCTCATCAAGAACCCTGCAGTGATGAATAGCTTCCTCCCATGTTTTCTTCTCCTTCACTAAAACCAGACTGTCCCTCTGACAAACAAAGGTACGGGATTTACCTACACAATAGGCATCAGAAAGTTTACCATGTTGTGTGAAGGCACAAGCATCTGATGGAAAACTGATGTGAGGCTTATGAGGATTCCAGTTAGTGAGGTTGTTCAGCCTGCCATCAACCCACCACCACTCACTCTGGTTCACTTCATTCCTACGAAGTCCAACCCAGCACTCACCATCTATATTCTCTGTACACATATCAGATATCCGTTTTGCATCATCTAAATTGCTCATGGTGGCTAAACTGCAATTATTACAGTTGTTTTCAGACCTGCATTTGTCCTGGGCTTGATACCAGTTTGTTTTTTCTGAGAAGGCAAAAAACGTTTTCCATAGCAGAGAAGCCTCCACATGAGGCTCTTGGCTGAGCGGGAGAATGAAGAAGAGAATCAGGTGCTTGGTCAATGAAGTCTTCATGGTTCTTCTCCAGATTCAAAGGGTCTGTGCTCTGACCTGCTCTCCTATGATAAGACAGAGAGAGACAGAGAGAATGACTGGTACCACCCCTTCATTCCACCAGGTGACCCTTGGTTTCACAGTATTTGCTTAAAGTATTAGCAACTTTTGTTTACCCATTCTGGAAAAAGCCATCTAAACTCGGCTTCCAGGTCATAGGTTTACATACAGGTAAATTAGATAATGCTGATGTAAATATCAACATTCAAAAGTGAAGATTGTCCATCTGTCCTCACGGGTTGGCCAATAGACAGAGAGGGACAGGATCTTCAGGTGATACGGTTCACCTGTGCTCAAGTCAATTTAAGCTCTTTGGTTCATGTAATTTGTTTACGCCGTCACTAGACTACCATAGAGTCTAAGAACTAAGCTATTACCTAATATCCAGTTGCTATAATATAACCATACATTCAAGATTCAAGAATTGTATTTTCCATATGCAACAAGTACAATGGAATGCTTACTCCCCATTCCCTCCTGCAGTAGGAATTTACTTCAATTATACACTATAAACTATACTATGTACTATACTTTCTACTTACTTTCTACTTACTATACTATACAACACTATACTATAACCATACTGTACACAATACAAATGACAATACAAAAAACAATAAAAAGTCTGATGGATGATATGTACATTGAGTTGAATTGAGTTGAATTGTGCAACAAGCATTGTAATGTGGCAGTAGTGCAGCAGCATCATGAATGCAGTGCAGTGCAGTAACTGTAATGAGTCCGGCAAAAAAGTATGATAGTGTAATGTAATACGGATGACAAAGAATTGGCAGCACTCGTAGCAGTTCAGTAGGCACACTGCCTGTGGATAAAAACTGTCCTTGAACCTGGTAGTCCTTGTACGGATGCTGGACCGTAGCGGGGAAAAGAGATGGTGCCCAGGGTGGTTGCGGTCCATTGTGATGGAGATGGCATTATTCCAACATCTGGTCCTAAAGATCTCCTCAATGCATGGAAGTGCACAACCGATGATCTTTTCCGCTTTTCCTCGCAACCCTCTGGATGGCTTTCTTGTCCTGTGCAGTGGTGTTGCCGTACCACACAGAGAAGCCACTTGTCAGGATGCTTTCTACAGTGCCACGGTAGAAGTTTACCAGCCACCGTTTGCCTATGCTGCCTGTCCTGAGGAACCGCAGGGTATAGAGACACTAGTGTGCCTTCTTCAGCATGACCTCCGTGTTGCGGGTCCACACCAAGTTGTCAGAGATCTGTAGTCCCAGGAAACGGAAGCAGCTGACAATTTCTACAGGGGTCCTGTCCAGGCTGATGGTGGAGTGCCCCGGTGTCTCCTGAAGTTCACGATTAGTTCCTTTCTTGCTGACAATTAGTGCAAGGCTGTTGTCTTTGCACCATAGCATCAGCCAGACTCCCTCATCTCTGTACGTCGTGGACATAGAACAGACCTCACCCACATAGCATCAGGCTTACCGTGCCTGGTACGAGGAGATGGTATTCATAGCAGTGGTGAACCGTCAGGGCCTTCAAGGTATTAAGAGAAGACTCTGGAACCCTCAGATTGAATTAATTATATTAATACAATTTAAGAACATTTAAATAAAATGAATGAATGAGAATCATATCTGTGTTGTTCAGCTGTAATATTGATTACATTGATTAGTTAGTTTTTCTCGGGCCATGCACTACGCATTTGAGTGAATTTGTGTTAAAAAATGCAACCTATCAGATATTTTTATGCGTTCCTGGTATGGGAAGAATATCCTTCAACCAAGGTACTCTCTGTTTTTGAACGAATACCTTGGCCCTTAAACTGAATGAGAGAGTGCGTTTGGATTGACAATTTGATCAACTTATCATATATTGGTTTGTCGCCAATGGGCGTATTATTTCAGATTTCCCCACGGTTCCATGGTACGCTAGAAGGTCCCGTTAGTTCACTGGCTTGAGACAGGGGATCTATCTTAGTGCTACGTATTTCAATTAATTTGAATTAATTTTGGTTTATTACAATTATATTGTGTATCGATCTAAGTATAGGAGCGAGTCAGCGTATGGAAGTCGGGCAAATCAGCGGTACATCGCTCTAGCTAGTCCGACGGGGGTGACCCGTGTCTGACACATTCAGGGAAAAGTCCCAGTCAATCTGGAGCTCTGGAGCTTGCGCAAATCAGCGGTACATCGCTCTCGCTCAGTCCGACGAGGGGGCCCCGTGTCAGACACGACTCAGCAAAGTCCCGGTCCCTCTCTGGAGCCCTGGAAGTCCCAAGAATCTGCGGGTGATGGTGCCAACGAGTCGGACGAGGGGGCCCGTGTCGGACTCGACTCAGCAATGTCCCGGTGCCTCTCTGGAGCCCTGGAGGTCCCGTAACAATAAACGCGATTGGTTTATTGTTTTATTGGCCTCTTTAATGCATGCCCCTGTCACACTGTCCCGAAATTGACACCAGATGGACATCTGGAGGAAATGTTCAAATTCGGCTCTGATCGTAAAAACATCGGGCCATTCGTGAGGGCATCTTAAGCCATCGTATGATCGCCGGTGGATTTTCTCAGGCTCCGGCAGCAACTTCGTGAGCGGTGGAAAAATCTTTGGCGTGCCAAATAATTGCCGAAGGACCTTGCGAAGGTTCATTTTCGTGTGGAATTTGTGCGTCCATATTGCCCTTCGTACGGCCATCGTGAGGGCATCTTGTCAAATCGTGTCATCTTCGTCTTTACTTTGTGTGATTATCGGTGCCATCGGGCATTTTTCGCCATGTCATTTAAAGGTGGACATATAAAAGGAGACCTCCTAGACTGCTGAGGAGACCTTTGGAGTTTTACTTGGACAAGGACTGACATCTTTCTTGGATTTCCTTCCCTTTCTCTCTCTGGTTGGAGACTCAGTGCTGTCTTCTTGGACCTCTAAATCCTCAGTTTCCTCTGCTTTCCTCTTCTGAGTTCTGTATTTACCAGCCAGCTTCTTCCCCCTGCCTCTACCTGCCTTGGGTGGTATGTTAAAGTTGAATTAAAGTTGAATTCAATTTGAAATAAAGTTTAAATGTACTGTGTGTTCTGCTACCAATAATCTCAGATTATTAGCAATTGAATTTCCCACGGTCGGTCAAAGGTTTTATACCATCGGGAGTTCCATCGGGAGCCACATGATGACTACACGTTGTATAGCCATCGTGTGGCCTTCGTGTGTCCTGCGGGTATAAACTACTATAAAAATTCACATCTTCGTGTGTGGTTCGGGTGCCATCATGTGACCTTCTGTAAGCATCAGACTTGCTTTGGCTGTTGATTGGCTGATCTTCGCGCAAAATTCAAAATTCCATATTTGTATGACCATCTGGTGTCAATTTCGGACAGTGTGACAGCACCTTAAGTGAACATCATTGGTGACTGAGACTAATTTGTCTTTGCTGGTTTTGCTGCAGTGTTGCATCTCGTTGAGCTGGATGCATTTAGCTTCCACACACTTGAATGATTAGTTAATAGCTGTCTTGAGTTTGTTAAGCATTGGTGTGCTTTTAAATTGAGAGTTTTGACTTGATCTTTCTTTTTGTGTGGCAGCCATTTGTCAATGAAACCTCATAGTCCTAGCTGAGTGGAGTAGGCCCTAATGGTGTGTGACGATGTAGGGCGCTACAGTACAGTACCAGTACAATAATTAATCGATAGCCTGTGTGTGGTGGTGCTGTGTTGTGCTGTTACTTCACTACATGGACAGTGCTTTGCCAACTATGGTCGACTTGTAAATTGTCTGCGACAATCTTATCTGCCTAAATGAGATAACGCATAAAGTGACTGCCTCTCTGACGTCCGTCTGACTAGATAAACATTCACACACACCACAGCCATTCATTACTGATTAATTGCATCACCTACATGCATTCATACATGTTCTTGCTTATGTTTTGCTCACGGTGGTTTAGGTAATGAGACAATACTTGCTGTTTGTTGGACAACATTGGGCCTAGTTTGCACAACAAAAACAACATGTTTGTTGGACACAATGGTCGTCGGTATGTTTAAGGAAATGTTGATAGTATTGCATGCCAGTGTTGGGAGTCTTAAAGGCATTTCCTTTCTGTTTTTTATGTTTGAGGAGCAAGTGTTAGAGCTATAAAAATGAGTCCTATTGATGGGTGGAGTGTTCAGATCGACCTTAGGTTTTGCACAATCAAGTGCTCAAGTAGAGGCTGATGTCAGATGAAGACTACTCAAACAAGCTTCTCTTCTCCATCCATCCATCTTGAGCAAGGAGAGAAAAGTTTGCTTCGAGACAAGTCAGGTTCATTTTATTTGTATAGCCTTTAATCACGTTTACAGTTTCAAACAGACCATATATTTACAACACCCCCACACACACAAATCGTAGCCCCCCCCCCCCCCCAAAAGGCATGAAAAAAACCTCCCTTAATGATCTATGAAGAAATCTTGAAAAGGAACACAGAGTGCTCCTTCCAGGGACGGTTAGGAGTGCAATGGGTGCCATAACAGATATACATAGTATTTACACAAAACCATTGAAATACAATAGAAAATGGGAGAAAAATGTTGTCCATGGTGCTGACTGGTGAGCAAGCTGGGAGCCTTCCGGTTGGGGTCTCCTGGCATCAAGTCAAGATCCCAGCGGCACACAAAAAAACGGACAGTGGTATGACTAGATGGAGTTGGCTGAACAAGTCTAGTACCTATCTGCAGCAGGGGTAGGCTAGTGCCTGCTAACAGGTCTGTTTATCTGTAATGAGAGGTGCGGGGCACTCCTAGGAGCCAAACAAGAGCGTATTAAAGGTAGATTTTTAAGTTAAGAGAGAATATTTCAGCAGAGTCTGCTTCCCTGAATACAAGTGGAAGACGGATAGGGCTCTCGGTAGCAGAACCCTGGATATCCTGCAGATTTCTTTCTACCTTTTGGGATTGTTAAAAGGCCGGCTCCTGAAGACCGGAGGGGCTGAGAAGGACAATAGGGAACAATAAGGTCCATCAGGTATGAGGGTGCTAATATGTGTAGGATTAGGTAAGTAGCAGCATCTTAAACTCTGACCTCTCATTAACTGGAAGCCAGTGGAGTGAGGAGAAAATTGGAGTAATGTGGTCACACATTACTATTACAGACACACACACAAACACAAACACACGCGCAGACACACAGACACACACACACACACACACACACACTGCAGGTCAATCCATTTTGTTTGGTGACACGAGAGGAGGCATTTAAGGAAATTAAAATAAAAGGAAATCATTGACACAACATGACCTCTTTGAACTTAGTATAGTAGTCATTTAACTTTACCACACACACGCACGCACACACACACACACACAGACACACACACGCACGCACACTCACACACACACACAGGGGCGAAGAATGCTGTTGCTTACTTATGTTTATCTATATCTATATCTATTTGTTTATTATCCATCTATATGTATTTGTATGAACAGTATATCGGTCTATGCATTCCTTCATCTGTGCTTCTATGAATTTACTAAAAATAAATGAATATATGAACTTCTATATATTATATATCAATTATTGACTTGAAAATTATTGATTGATGTTTAGTTTAGTCCCACACGTAAGAAACACGTAGGGTTACATCACAAGGACATCATTCATAGTTATATGAATTATGATATAAGTATGAATTATTATATGAATAGTCATAATTATTAATTACATAGTGTGTGTGTGTGTGTGTGTGTGTGTGTGTGTGTGTGTTTGTTGTTGTCTTGTCTTTGCCTTCTCACTTATTCATTGATCTTGAGTGGCAATCACATTACAGCATGATCAGTTGCGGAGGACGAGGTATTGGTAGTAGAATCGATTGAATCCGAATTCATTTTCAAGTGTATCACGGATCGATTGGAAGGCCTGACCAGACCAGCTGTGGCAAAGGGGGAAAAAACAACTGATGATTGATTGATTTGTAGCTGTTGATACACCCCCCCCCACGGGTCCATCTTCGGTAATAGGCAGCAGTCGGTGCCGGTACGGCGTGTGTGTGTGTATGTGTGGGGGGTACTACTACTGGAGGGGGGCGGTGTCGGCGGGGGGGGGATGGTGACGCGTAGCAGCGGCGGGAAGGGGGGGGGTCTCTTACACCGTTTCGGTCGCATCCCTAAACCGTGACACGTACGGTTGTTGCACACAGCCCCCTGTGCAGCGCGAGCTTGGCGGCACACCTCCTCTCACCGTTTACTCGCGCGGACGAACCAGGAGACCGAGCGCGCGCGCGCACTGGCCGATAGCGCACGGTATAACGGGAGAGAGAGGGAAAGAGAGAGAGAGGCGTGACGTACACCGCTAGCTACCGCATCTTCCAACATGACAGGTATGGCGTGTCGACTGTAAGCTTTACACATTTTAGGAGTATTACAAACGTTGTTGTACTATATATATATATATACATAATCAATATTGTTCTGATTGATTTAAGCGATTGATTTAAGGATTCGTAGCTATATGTTAGCGAAGGACGTCGACAGCCGCTATATATTTATTTATTCATTCATCCAGTTTTTTGTTCACGCTATTGGCTTTAACTCACGCGCTATGGCCATTAAGGCCTCCGTTTCTAGCGCCTTCTGTGCCTTCATTCTGTGCCTTTGGGATGATGGTCAAACAATTGAATATAGGCTACTGATGATGTACCGCTGAGAACACACACACACACACACACATGCACACACTCACGACGCCCCTTTTTTTTTATTAATGTTTGCAAATGACTGAATGGTACAGTAGGAACGGACTAAATGCGATTGGCTGAACCATGTTAATACTATCGATTGGAGTGTGTGTGTGTGTGTCTTCAGTAGCCTAGTATACCGGCGACCGGATCACGCCACAAATACCGGTTAGGTTAATTACAAGGCCTGAGTATAACGTTGATCGTTATGGTGGGTGTGTGTGGGGGGGTGTGCATCATTTCGATCAAACGGCATTGTTAGCTATAGTGTGCGTGTGTGTGTGTGTGAGAGAGATATAGTGTGTGTGTGTCCGTGCATCTTTCGATCAAACGGCATTGTAAGCTTTAGTGTGTGTGTGTGTGTGTGTGTGTGTGTGTGTGTGTGTGTGTGTGTGTGTGGTGTGTGTGTGTGTGTGTGTGTGTGTGTGTGTGTGTGTGTGTGTGTGTGTGTACGTATACGTGCGTGTGTGTGTGGTGCATGTATGTGACCACTTCACCGCTCGGATGGATACATCATGACACAGTTTGGCAGATATGGGCTCTACGGCTAATGACGGGGTCAGTCGTCGAGGCTATAGAGCAGTGGTCCCCACCCACGGTGGTTGGGGACCACTATAGTAAAAAAAACGTGTGCGTTGCCACTACTACTAAAGAGTTGACCCGCTGATGAAGTAGTACAACTGACACTGTACTACTACTACTACAGTATCGCTGTTTTGGGTTGGTTCTTTTTGGACACACAGGGCTTCCGGACCGTCCGCCGCCCTCGACGCCGTGTCCTCCAGAGAGCAGCTCCCGGGCGGCCGTGTGAAGAAGAAGAAGAAGAAGAAGAAGAAGAAGAGGAGGGCGCCGCCGTCCCGGCACGAATGTCCGAACCCGCTCTCCGTCGTCGCGTCCCGCCATGGAGCCTGTGATCCCGGTGGGGCACCACCACCACCACGTGGGCGCCACCGGGATGCGCCCCCACCGGAGGTCCTCGCGCCCGCGCACCGTCGGCGCCTCGCTGCTGGGGGCGGGCGCGCTGCTCCTCCTCCTCGCGCTGCTCTCCGGTGCACCTGTTGCAGGTAAGGTGGGACCGTGACATGAAGCCCACTCCACCTCGCGCCGAGTGTCTGTCTGCTATCTATCTATCTATCTATCTATCTATCTGTCTGTCTGTCTGTCTGTCTGTCTGTCTGTCTGTCTGTCTGTCTGTCTGTCTGTCTGTCTGTCTGCTCTCTCTCTCTCTCTCTCTCTCTCTCTCTCTCTCTCTCTCTCTCTCTCTCTCTCTCTCTCTCTCTCTCTCTCTCTCTCTCTCTCTCTCTCAATGCAACTTAGATGGATATAGATCTGTGGCTAAGATGGATATAGATACATTTATATATCTATATATATGATGTTTGGCAACATCACATCTGTTAACAACTGTCTCTTCCTGCTGATGTAATGTGAAGTGATGGGGGGGCTATCACTTCATCAGATGTTTCTTATTTTCTTGTAACCGTTAAGGTGAGTCAGACTCGTCAAGTCATGCAAAACTCACACCTTCCTATTGACGTAGCGCTTAGCTACACACACACACACACACACACACACACACACACACACAGAATCAAATGGCTTTATATATTTTGTGAAGGCCGTCTCTGGGGTGATGGATCTGTGGGTGTCTACGTTGTTGCCATCAAAGCCACGGCGGCTATATGCTATAATAGCAAGTGTCTCTACGAGGGCCGCTATTCTGGGAAAACCAATCTTCTGGAACCATCCCCCCCTCGCTTGATCAAGCTCTCTCTCTCTCTCTCTCTCTCTCTCTCTCTCTCTCTCTCTCTCTCTCTCTCTCTCTCTCTCTCTCTCCTCTCTCTCTCTCTCTCTCTCTCTCTCTCTCTCTCTCTCTCTCTCCTCTCTCTCTCTCTCTCTCTCTCTCTCTCTCTCTCTCTCTCTCTCTCTCTCTCTCTCTCTCTCTCTCTCTCTCTCTCTCTCTCTCTCTCTCTCCTTTTTGCTTTATCAATGTTTCCTATTTCTTTATCCTTTCTCTCCGTTCTCTCCTTAGCTTTATCAATCTCTGCCTCTCTCCTCCTCCTCCATCATCTCTTTTTCTCCTTTCCCGGTCATTTCTGCCCCCCCCTCCCCTCCAACACACACACACACACACACACACACACACACACACACTCTTCTCCTTCTCTTCCATTTACGTTACTATATGTCACTGTAATGTGTGTGTGTGTGTGTGTGTGTGTGTGTGTGTGTGTGTGTGTGCCTCTGTCTGTGTGTGTGTGTGTGCGTGCCTGTGTGTGTGTGTGTGTGCGTGCGTGCATGCTCTTGGCTAAGCATAGCTCTGAGCTGGGGCTCTGTGTGTCTCCACTAGCATACCAATGAGGCTTCCGCCAGCGCACACGTGATGCTGCTGCTGCAACACGTCACTACGGCAACTCGCACGCACGCACGCACGCACACACACACACGCACACACACGCACACACACACACAGGCATACATAGTACAGAACAGAAGAAGGTGAAAGAGTAGCAGCCAAGGCTAAATGGAGGGAGATGCTGTGTGTCGCGTATCGCTCACACAACTCAGAGATTCATAGTGTGTGTGTCTGTGTGCCTGTGTGTGTGCCTGTGTGTGTGTGTGCCTGTGACACCTTTTATTTTCTCAATAATTCCAGCTTGTACATTCTGTGTGATTTGCTTCTGGAAGCACATAACCAGTGTGACAGCTTGTCGATGCTTTAGAAACGCTTCCCTTTTTTGCAAGTGGATATCAATTCAAGTTATATTTTTCACCATTTTGATTCAGGGAAAGAAGTGTTTCACATCCAGAGTTAATGAGTGTAACTTCCTGGGGATGGGGAAAAAGAACATTGCTGGCAAGATTCCCATTTCATCCACCGTAATAATGTGTAATATCGTGAAAATAATTACACAGTGTTTCCACATTTCTTTCCTGCACTAATTCTACTATCTCTACTTATAGTTCCAAAGTAAGCTTTTGAATTAAATTTAATTTAATTAAGACTTTCTTGAGTGTGTGGTGTGTGTGTGTGTGTGTGTGTGTGTGTGTGTGTGTGTGTGTGTGTGTGTGTGTGTGTGTGTGTGTGTGTGTGTGTGTGTGTGTGTGTGTGTGTGTGTGTGTGTGTGTGTGTGTGTGTGTGTGTGTGTGTGTGTGTGTGTGTGTGTGTGTGTGTGTGTGTGTGTGTGTGTGTGTGTGTGTGTGTGTGTGTGTGTGTGTGTGTATACAGTCACATATTCAACGAGAAGCATTTATCAGTGTTTTTAAAATAACGTGAAAGAAATCAGCTGGATTGGACCTATTAAAATACTAATAATTAGTTCCTTTTTTGTGTTTAGATGTTTTGGTTACATTTTAAGGACACATTCTTCAAAGTGTGTGGACATATCTTTAGTATCCTGAGCCAAAATACACCTATGCTATTATCAATGACTTTCACCATTCAGTGGTTGTTGGATTGTGATCTCTCTCTCTCTCTCTCGCTCTCTCTCGCTCTCTCTCTCTCTCTCAGATGGGGTAGACGTCAATCAGACAGCAAAGCCTCTATCGCAGCGTTCATACCCTTCATCATCATCACCCTCCTCACACCCCCACCCATCCCAGCCCAAGGGGGGCGGCTACCCTCGTAGCATCGCCGCCGGCTCCGCGGAAGAACTGGACCCGGACCCCGACCCCGACCCGGACATGGATCCAGAGATGGGGCCCTCTGGCGCGCAGGGCATCCACCTGCTGCTGAGACCCCCGGACCTGCTGTCCCCCAGCCTCCCTCCTCCCCTCCCGCCGCACGGTCAGCCCACCCTCACCCCTCCGCCGCACTGGGACCACGGCCCCTCGTCGCTGGAGGAGGCCTGGGGCTCGGGGGACTACCTGGAGACCCTGTCCTTCATGGTGCCCGACGGCGAGGAGCTGGCGCCCGCCACGCCCCTGCCTGACCACTCGTACGAGGACGACGCCAGCGACTGGCTCTCCTACGACACGTCTTTCCCCTCGCGGCCGACCCTGCCACTCTCCTCCCGCCACCTCCTCCTCTCTCCTTCCTCCTCCTCCTCCTCCCGGTCCTCCTCGTCCTCGTCCTCTGCCGCCCTGCCTGGCCGGCCCGGCGTCCCGGACCTGCTGCCGGCCTGGGAGGACGAGGAGGAGTACGACTCTGAGGACATGATGCCCCTGGAGCCCACGGAGCAGCTGCTGCCCGACATGAACAGCCTGGAGTACTACAGCAACCTGCTGGCCCGCGAGAGGGAAGAGAGACACCGGGAGCAGGAGAGGGAGAGGCACCGGGAGAGGGAGAGACACCGGGAGAGAGAGAGGGAGAGACACCGGGAGAGGGAGCGGGAGAGTGAGCGGGATCCCCACACGGGGACCACAACCGCCGCCCACACCGCCGGCGTGGTCCCCACCGTCGGCATCGCCCCGACACCGACCGCCGCGCACCCCTCCGCGCGCACGGATGCCGTCCACGCGCACCCCCCTCCCCCCCGTCCGTCCCTGAGCTCCGGACCCGCCCCCTCCGCCCCCCCACCGTCGTCGGGACGGGAGACCTCCAAGAGACCTCCGCCGGTGGAGGCCACCCCTCCGCTCGCCCTCTCCCCCACACTGGCGGGGGCACCGGACGGCACCCACACCCCCACCCCCAGCCCGGCTCTCGCCACCACGCCCGTGCGAACGGCCGCCGCTCCTCCTCCTCCTCCTCCTCCCGCTCCCAAAGACCCCCAGCCGGGACAGCCCCACGATACTGCCCCTCGGCCCCCGTCCAACACCACCAGCGGGGCCCTCCTCCCGCCCGTGGGACCCCCCGCCCCGCCCCTCAGGCCCAGACACGAGCCCAAGCCTGAGCGCCACCCCATCACGGTTAAACCTCTTTTCGTAACATGGTTTGCCCCCACTGAAAAACCCACCACCGCAACAACCGCCCAAACCACCACTGTGGCAGCCACCACCGCCGCCGCCACCGCCGCAGCCGCTAAACCCGTCACCACCACCACCTCGCGGGCCAACGTGGTCAGCCTCACCAGAGCCCCGCCCCCCGTCACCACACCCAGGGTGGCCCAGACTCCGCCCACCAGGCAGTACCTGTGCAACGCCACCAAGCCCGAAATGTACCTGGTCCGAGTGGGTAAGAGGACGGCGACGGCGGAGGCGACACTGTTAATTGCGCGCATTGCACTCGCATGAAGTTCACGCTTGTTCATGGAGATAAAGGGCTGTACTTTTTGAGGTGTACACGACAATTCATATAGTTTGGAATTATTCGGGGGAAAAAAACTAAAAGCACGACGAAAATTCGAGCTCTGTGGGAACTGCCCCGGGCTTCTGGGACGGTTCCTTTACCGATTCTGCCTACGAGCATTTAGCCAACTTCTTAGCCAAGAAGACCAACTTCTAAGGTCCAGGGTCCAAGGTCCAAATGTCCAGTTAAAAATGACTAAAGAGTTACATTACATCACCCCCGCCATCCCAGATGGGGCGGAGGTTATGTTACGCTGTTTGTCTGTTTGTCTGTCTGTTAGCAAGATAACTCAAAAAGGTTATGTACGGAATTGGTTGGAAAGTTGGTAGTTAGATTACTTACGGGCCAAGGAACAGTTGATTTCGATGTTGGCTCAGATCCTGGATCCGAATCTGGGTCCAGGGAGGGAACTTTTTGGAGTGGCGGAGGTATGAGGGCCCACTAGTTGACATATGCGGGGTGCGCTTAAATGCAAAAATGCTCTTGATAGAGCATCATAAAGTAATTTTGACAAATGATATTGGTTGTAGTGTAGTGTACGGAATACGACACTTTGAGCCAATGTATCCCCCAAGTAAATACACACTCGGAAGACATTAATAACTTAATGCAGAGCTTTGGTTTTGGTTGAGAAAGTCCTTTCATGAATAAATGCACGACGGTCTGGTTTGGTCGTACTGTACCCGTGTGTCTGTCTGGTTCGATATGCTGAATCTAAAACAACACACACCCTGTTTCTCTATCTCTTTGCTGTCCTCCAGTCAGTTCCAAGGGATCCTCTGCGGGGTTCAACCAGGTCCGAGACATCCTGAAGAGAGAGTTCAACCGCTCCGTGGAGCTGCAGGTAAATACGCTAAACACCGAACTCACCTGTCGGTTCAACTGAGGTCAAAAGAGTCAAGGTCCATTCAAATCACAGAGTATTCAGAATCGCCCCACATAGTCAGTTTTTAGACCTTTACCTGACACGCCTGTGTCCCCCTTTTCTGTACTTTTACTATTCAGTAATTCACGTGTGAAAAAAATGATAAACACTCACAAAGTGAATGTTTGGGGTTTTTTTTAAACAATATTTTTATTTATTTTTTAACAACAAAGTTACAAGGCACGACATACAAACTTATATCAAACAAGACAAGACAGTATTTGTATTTTGAAAAAAAAAAAGATAAATATATAATAATAATAATAATATTAATAATAATAATAATACAAAGTGAGTGTTTATCATTTTTAGGCTAAGTCTCTAACGGTGCGGTAAGGTAGGTAAGATTTAAGTGTAATTAGAAATGCCACAGTCAGCTGTCAGAATGTATTCTGTGGTTGACTGCACCTTAGTTTGGCATTTATTTTAGACCACCTCCCAGCTCATTTCTGAACAATTACAACATCTCTTTTCCCCTGATGGCTTCGGGGAATTCCATATTACCCGTCAATCACTAAATATGTTCATCTTAATTAGCTGTTCAATCACAATCAATGCAACCCTCGTAGTGAGGGAGGGAGCAGAGAGGGAGGGGCTCTCTTTCAGTTCGCTCTCGCTCTCGCTCTCGCTCTCTCTCTCTCTTACTACTACTACTACTACTACTACTACTACTACTACTACTACTACTACTACTACTACTCTCATAAATCCTAGCAGTGTTAACGAGCTTCTAGAAGTACCATGCGTACAGGTAGACAGCAGAATGGGGGCTTTAAAGATTCCTCAACGTTCTCCTCACTTCACTTTAACCCCCTTGCCGGTTCGCCCCAGTTCCTGAGGACGCCCTCCAGCTTCGCCTTCCGCGCCGTGTCGGGCCCGCTGATCTTCACCGCCGCCGCGGTGATGAACGCCCTCCTGCGGCCCACGGGGCGTGGCGGTGGTGGCCCCCCCGTGCTGCCGGGCGTGTCGCTCCTGTACGCTGTCCCGGACACCGCCCACCGGGTCCACTCGGTGCTGCAGTTTGTGCCGGGCCACGTGGACGTGAGGCTGTGCAACTTCAGCGAGCGCGTGGAGCGGGGCCTGCTGCTGGCCTACGCCGAGACCCGGCGCAGGGCCCACCAGTTGGGCAACATCACGGTGCAGGTACGCGTGTCTGTGTGCGCTTGTGTGTGTCTGTGTGCGCTTGTGTGTGTCTGTGTGCGCTTGTGTGTGTCTGTGTGCGTGTGTTTGTGTGTGTCTGTGTGCGTGCACGGGCGCGTATGCGTGTTTGTGTGTGTGTGCGCGTGTGCGTGCGTGTGTGTGTGTGTATTTGTGTCGCGTAGATTGAGAGTCACAACACAACATGTCTGGTCTCAGTCCCAGCTGGCAGAGCATGGCATTAAAGGGGTCATAATCTCATTATACCCCCAGGTGTGAGTGCGATCAGCCCTGACAGGACGTTTCAAATGTGTCATGTGACCAAAATGGTTAATGACATCACACGCTGGGAGTGTCCAGCCACCCAGCAGCTCCTAATGGATAATCACACTCATACCTGCTGGTAATAATATTGACCCCTTTAACACTGGGGTTCAATTCCCAACTGAGGCATTGCATACAGTAGGCATTGTGAGAAAGAGACCTTCCAAGACATCCTCCAAATGCCATATATTTCTCATGAATAAATGCAATATGTAAATGATGGCATTATGTGTGGGACACACTGCCTAACTTGGGTTTGGACAACGTTTTCCTTTTAAAACATTAAACTCTATCTTGGTTGATTCCATCATGTCGTCCGTGTGGGAGGCTGATTGGTCATCTTAGTTTGTGCTTAAAATGAGCCGGGGATGAGCCGTCGGTATTCCTTATAAATATTTAAACCCAAAGATCTTGGTCGTACTTCGACCGAAAGTTTTATTAATATCTCCTCCTAAATTGTGTGCAGAGGGGGTGCTCTTGGACAGTGTGGTTCGGCTGAGGCATAGAGAGGCATCGTTTCTCCACCGCATGTGATATCAATCAATCAATAACGCTATTCAATTAGATCAAGTACTGTACATAACGGTCTAATGTGCTGCAGCCGGCTATTCTGAGCTCAAAGGTATCTCCGAGGCAGGAGACAGGAGACCGTCTGGCAGTCGGTGGATCTGCTGGTAGCCTGACAGCTGTGTGTCACTCAGCTCCTCTGAGCCAGACGCGCTGAGAGAGACTTTCGATACGATTGATCCGACAACACAACATGGACTCAACGCTCCTCGGCCCATGTTCTCCAACAAGATGGACATGGATATGCTGTCCACTTAAGACCAGAATCAGATTTACGTTACTGTGTGTGTGTGTGTGTGTGTGTGTGTGTGTGTGTGTGTGTGTGTGTGTGTGTGTGTGTGTGTGTGTGTGTGTGTGTGTGTGTGTGTGTGTGTGTGTGTGTGTGTGTGTGTGTGTGTGTGTGTGTGTGTGTGTGTGTGTGTGTGTGTGGTGTGTGTGTGTGTGTGTGTGTGTGTGTGTGTGTGTGTGTGTGTGTGTGTGTGTGTCGGGGGGGGGTCCCCTCCAGCTCCTCAACATCACCATGGGCCCCAGGCCGGTGGCGAACCAGAAGGTTCCGGTGGACATCACCTTCGCGGTGCGGGACGCCCGAGGCTACCTGACGGGGTCAGAGGTCAGCAAGCACCTGAGGAAGCTCAGTGAGGTGGAGTTCAGCTTCTACCTGGGCTTCCCCACCCTGCAAATAGCAGAACGTAAGCACCCACACACAAACGCACGCACACGCACATGCACACACACACACAAACACCCACACAGATGCTTACTAATTCAAAAGCTCTTGCATAAGGAATATAGGGGGGCGGGGTAGTCTTGCTAAATGACTAAACAGTAATGACTAAACCTGTGTGTGTGTGTGTGTGCATGCGTGCCTTTGGGTGTGTGTGCATGCGTGCGTGTGTGTGTGCTTGTGTGTGTGCTCGTGTGTGTGTGCGCATGTGCGTATGTGTGCGTGTGGTGTGTCTCTACAGCGTTTCTCTACCCTGAGCTGAATACGTCCCACCATCTCCGCTCCACATGGGTTCGAACAGGTAAGACCGGCCCCCCGTCCAGCTACACCAAGCTATAGCTTCACGTCCTGTTTTCAGGTGTCACAGTGACGTTGGAGGAGGGGGGGGTCAGCTACACTGCCGCTATGTCTGAAACCTGTAACTCAAAATGCTATGTACGGAATTGGACAAAACTTGGTGGTTAGATTACTTCTGGATTTATAAACAGATTATTAGATTTTGGCGCAGATCGGGATCCAAATCTGGGTCCAAGGAGGGAAGTTTTAGGTGATGCGGAGGTGAGAGCGTTAGTCAAACGTCAGACGGGTTTTCCGTTACCTGAAAGTGTGAAAACACCACAGCAGAGCAGCAGAAGACAGACGTTCGTTAGTTCAGGGACAATGTTTTAGCTTAGGAGCACGACACGCTTGTGTGTCTGTGTATTTACATCTGAATGTGTGTGTGTGTGTGTGTGTGTGTGTGTGTGTGTGTGTGTTCATTCATGTTTGTGTCTTTGTATTTACATCTGAATGTGTGTGGGTCTATGTATTTCCATGTGAATGCATGTGTGTGAATGTGGGTGTGGGTGTGTGTATTTGTGTGTGTGTCAATGTGTCTGTGTGTATGGATTTCCGTGTGAATGCACGTGTGTGTGTGTGTGTGTGTGTGTGTGGTCGGCTCCAGTGCTGCTGGGGGTGCAGGACCAGCTGGTGACGGAGCGTAGCTTCACGGCCCGCTTGGAGCGTCGTCTGGCCCTGCTGCTGGAGGAGGGTCTGGGGGAGAGGGCCCGGAGACGCTGGAGGAGGTCCACCGCCGTGGGGAACAACAGCTTACAGGTACACCGGATGCACACACACACACACGCGCAGGCACGCATGCACGCACACATGCACGCACGCACAGACACGCACACAAGCACCAATGCAAAAATACAAAACAATCGTCTCGTCTCTGGTTCTGCTTCCGATGGTTTCTTTCCACTCTTGCCCAGTAGTAATTGTTGTGGTTGTTTTAAACTTAAGCAGTTATTTGAATTGTATTGTATGAGGGTGCTTCCATTTTTTAATTGTTTTTATTCTCACTCAATTATTCTCAACTAGTCTCACTTGAAAGTTTCTTTGGAGGAAAAAGCACCTGCTCAATGATTAAAAACAATGACCCTTCAACATTATATTGATATTTTAATAAATATTCTGATATAAGACTCATATATATATATATATCGTCTCATGTCGTGGATATCGTGATGTGGCATAAGTGTTGTTTTTTCCCTGGTTTTAAAGGCTGCATGACGTGGTCTTCTGTTTACCCGCTTAGTCAGGATCTCCACACTAATGATGGTTGTTTATCAAAAGTCCCATTGTGTAAACAGGAGTATACTTAGTAGTCGTATAGACTTCTCCATGTGGTTATTGGAATATTTATTGAATTAGCAGAAAACATGCTACATCATGATATATCTGTGGTTATCAAGATATATAATTACCTTTTTGAGGGGCGGCAGGATAGCTTAGTCTGTTAGGACCCGGCTCGGGAACCGGAAGGTTGCCGGTTCGAGTCCCCGATACGGAGTCGGAGTAAAGAGAGAGAGAACTGGTACTTGGGAAAAAGGTGCTAGTTCGCCTCCTGGGCACTGTCGAGGTTCACCTTGAGCAAGGCACCAGACCACTGCTCCTAAAACTAGGGTGGGTTAAATGAAGAGAAACACATTTCACTGTGTGTGTACATACATGTGACCAATAAAGAGGATTCAATCCTCCAGATTAAGATTGGGAATATGGGAAGATTTTGGCCATATTGCCCAGCCCTAACTCCTACTGAACTCAAATCAGCTCGTCTTCATACCTTGTGTGAGGTGTTTGATGTGACTCATCCATCCCGGGGTTCCCCTCCTCTCTTAACCCACGTTTCCTCATCTCTGGCTGTCTCTCTCTCTCTCTCTCTCTCTCTCTCTCTCTCTCTCTCTCTCTCTCTCTCTCCCCCCCCCCCATCTCTCTCTGTCTGTCTGTCTCTCTCTCCCAGGTGGTGCGGGTGGCCAGGCTCTCGGGCCCCGAGAGGCCCCTGGAGGTGCTGTACTTCGTGGAGGGCCCCGGCGGGGAGCGGGTACCGGCCGAGGCCACCGCCGCCACCCTGAACCGCCTGGACCCCCAGAGGGCGGCCATCGTGCTGGGACACCGCATGCAGAGACCCCTGGCTCAACGTGAGGCCCGCTTCTCTTCCTCCTTTCCCCTTATTTCACTTTTTCTATTTTGCATTGGGATTCTTTTCTGTTTCATTCAGATTTATTTTCTTTTCTTTTTATTAGTATTTTTTATTTAATTTTTTCGGTTTATTTCACTTTAAAAAAATGAAATAATCATAGTAATTATATTAACATATGTCATGTTAATATAATTACTATTATTATTATATTATTTTATTATTTTAAGTTAGTCTGCAACGGGCTCACATCCAATGAAATCTGAGTCTGTTTTGTCCTGCACTAACACATTGTACTTCATACTCCTCTTATATTTCACTATCATAACTTTTAGCAGACCTTTTCATATCCAAAGCTACACACACAAACATATATATGTGTGTGTATAGATAGACAGATAGATAGATTGATATATATATATATATAGACAGATAGATAGAGGCCACCCAAGTTTTTTAAGAGAAAACCACCAAGAAAGTGATGAATGAACATGAACACGGGTATCTTGGAGGTGGTATGCATTGCCATCCATGGCTTGATGAGAACCATACCGTACTGGACCACACGCCCCCTCTACCACCTACCTACCGTCCCCTCTGTGTCTCTCCTCCCGTAGCCGTGGAGACGGTGTCCGTGCCGCCGTCGGAGACCCAGAGCAGCAGCGTGTGGCTGATCGTGGGCGTGGTGGTGCCCGTCCTCCTGGCGCTCTTCATCATCGTCATCCTCTACTGGAAGATGTGCGGCTCCGAGAAACTGGAGTTCCAGCCGGACGCCATCAACACCATCCAGCAGAGACAGAAGGTCTGCGCTTGTGTGGGTGTGGGTGTGGGTCTGTGTGTGTGCGTGGGGGTGTGTGCGTGTGTGTGTGTGTGTGTGTGTGTGTGTGTGTCTGTATGTATGTGTGTGTTGGGGGTGGGTGTGTGTGTCTCTGTGCGTGTGTCTGTGTGTGTGTTTGAGTCTGTGCACTGCACTCAAGCTGGAATTTATTCCCAGTGGAGACAGTTAAAGTGCTTTAACACACACACACACACACACACACACACACACACACACACACACACACACACACACACACCACACACACACACACACACACACACACACACACACACACACACACACACACACACACACACACACACACACACACACACACACACACACACACACACGACTGTGCTGTGCACACACACACACACGCTCAGTCTCTTTCACTTTCTTTCTTACGTACACACTACAACCTCATGTACACACACACACTATATGCCCACTACACACACATGAACACACAGCTATGAATATCCATAGACATATATTCATTGTCAGTTGTTTCGGATAAAAGCTTCTGCCAAATGACTAAATAGTCCAAATCGCGAGTCATAAATATAACGCAGACACTCGCGTTCGTATGCGCGTACAAACCCACACGGGAAGCCATAGGCCGGATACTTTTAATTAGTTAGTAGTTTTTGTGTAGACGTACAGTACAAAAGATTGAACAACACACACACACACACACAGTTGAATGTAGTAAACAAATCACACATATATATATATATATATACTGTTTATGTACTGGGATGCTAAAATTACAAACCATGATTAGAGTTAAGCTAAACAATAGCAGAGAGAGAGAGAGAGAGAGAGAGAGAGAGAGAGAGAGAGAGAGAGAGAGAGAGAGAGAGAGAGAGAGAGAGAGAGAGAGAGAGAGAGAGAGAGAGAGAGAGAGAGAGAGAGAGAGAGAGAGAGAGAGGAGAGAGAGAGAGAGAGAGAGAGAGAGAGAGAGAGAGAGAGAGAGAGAGAGAGAGAGAGAGAGAGAGAGAGAGAGAGAGAGAGAGAGAGAGAGAGATCTGTACACTCTATATGGACAATGCGAGCATCTATCTGTACTCAAAACTAGTGTTGGTGTGTGTGTGTGTGTGTGTGTGTGCAGCTGCAGGCGCCCAGTGTGAAAGGCTTTGACTTCGCCAAGCTGCACCTGGGTCAGCACAGCAAGGACGACATCATGGTCATCCAGGAGCCCGGCACTCTGCCCGCCCCCGTCAAGGAGCCGGCCACGCCCTCGGAGGGAGGGGCCGACCCCAACACGCCAAAGTCCAAGGGCTCCTCCACCTCCAAGGTGGCCCGCTCGGGCCGGCGGCGGGGCAGGTGGATGGCCACTCTCTCTCTCTCTCTCTCTCTCTCTCGCTCTCTCGCTCTCGCTCTCTCTCTCTCTCGCTCTCGCTCTCGCTCTCTCTCTCTCTCTCTCTCTCTCTCTATATATATATATTATATATATACACACTACAACCTCACACGACTGAAATGATTCAATCATTACATCACCTGCATCAATCTTGAAGCGAGCGAGCGAGAGCGCGCGTCCGGTCCACTGTGCTCGTTTTTTGGGGGATGTTTTTATTCATTATAGTTGATTCCATTACATATGTGGAACAATATGATACAAGATAAATGTGCACAGAACTTCCAGCTTACTGGGTTGATTGTATTGTCTATACACACTCCATTTGTTTGTTCAATTTGCATGTGAAGTGATTGTCTTGGATTGGAGAAATTTTCATCCATCAAGTGCTTCTCTCTGATTGGCCAGGCTGAGCCCATCGGATGGCGACTCGCTGGCCAGCGACCAATCGAGCGGCAGGGAATCGGCGGAAGAAAGCACCAGACCTGTGGTCACGCCCAGCGAGGGCAAACAGCATCGAAAGGCGGCTAAAAATGGCAAGAGAGGCTACTTTATCATCTTGTTTTCATTACGTGTGTATGTGTTTATTCCAGGGACCGTATGCAATATATATATATTGCATCAGAGATAGCTCCCCAAGATGATTTTCATCAGTAGTCCCTGGGCGGGAGTTAGTAAATACATCAATTCATAAGGCATTCACGGAGCAGAAATACTATCAAATATAGTGTTCTGAAAATAAACGATAGCAAAAATACAATGCATTTAATGATTAAGATTAAACAGATACAACTGCAAAAGCAGAGAACACAATTCTTCCTGCCTATTAGTGGCTGGAGGTCTGGTTTCACGTTACACACACACACACACACACACGTGTGTGTTTCTTCAGGTGTATTTTGCTGCAGTAGAGTTAAACCGGGTCAAACTAATGCAGAGATTATTTAGGAGTTTGTGATTCTGTGTGTGTGTGTGTGTGTGTGTATGTGCTCTGGTCTGTGCCTTTCAAATAATTATCTGCTGACTCAGCAGGATATTGGTAAAAAAGGGGCTGCATCAAAGAGAGAGAGAAGAGGAGAAAGAGTTAGGATTTAATGATGGAGAGAGAGAGAGAGAGAGAGAGAGAGAGAGAGAGAGAGAGAGAGAGAGAGAGAGAGAGAGAGAGAGAGAGGAGAGAGAGAGAGAGAGAGAGAGAGAGAGAGAGAGAGAGAGAGAGAGAGAGAGAGGAGAGAGAGAGAGAGAGAGAGAGAGAGAGAGAGAGAGAGAGAGAGAGAGAGAGAGAGAGAGAGAGAGAGAGGCTAGGTTTTAAGGATGGGAGAGAGAGAGAGGGGCTAGGTTTTAAGGATGGGAGAGTTAAGAGAGAGAGAGAGAGAGAGAGAAGTACTGTTTTTATGAGGTGAGAAAGACAAATAGCGACAGAGAGAGAGAACGAGAGAGAGAGAGACAGGCTAGGTTTTAAGAGAGAGAGAGAGAGAGAGAGGAGGTGAGAGAGAGAGGGGGGAGGGGGGGTGTCTGTTGTCTTCATTCACGTTCCTCCTAACTCTGTTCTGTCTCTGTTCTCTCTCTCTCTCTCTGCTCCCGCACTGCATTCTGGGCTGCAGGGAGGAACAAGAACGGTAGGTCCCTGCATTTCGGTCCTCTCCCTCCTCTCTTCCTCCCACAGATTCTCCCACCCACCCCCCCCCCTTCTGCTGCCTTTCTGCCTCCTCACCACCAAGGGCACATCTCATTGTATATGTTCTAACCCATTCGTCTGACTTCCACTGTGTCCTTCACAAGGTTTCTTCCTTCATTACTTACCTCATTAGTTAGATGTTTTCATCCCTTTACCGTTTGGACCGTAATGCATGCTGGGTGGTGGGCCTAGAGGAGTGAGCGAGCGCCGACTCTAGCATCTGTTGGTCATGGATCTGTGTGTCGTTAAGAAAACTGGTGAAATAATCAGTGCTTATTGCACTTGTGTGAGTTAGTGGGGTAAGTTATTATGTATTTTGATGTCCTTATTTATATAAAAATAAAAACAATAGAAACCATACTGTCCAAGATACATTTCTGTACAAAGTTTCATTCATAAATGTTGTCGCGCTCGCGACAAAACTCTTTTAAAGCCTCTATTCTTTGTCATAAGCGAGGACTTCAGAGGTCATGGTAGACTAACCGAAAACAAGCCAAATAAAGAGATTAGAACAAATATGGCGGCCCTGCTAGAGTTGACCTGCTACCTGTGTGTGTGTCTGGGTCTGGGTCTGGGTCTGTGTTTGAGTCTGTGCACTGCACTCGAGCTGGAATTAATTCCCAGTAGAGACAGTTAAAGTGCTTTAACATGCATACATACACACACTCTCTCACACATACACACACACACACACACACACACACACACACACACACACGCACACACGCACACACATGCCTGTGTGCTGTGCACACACACACACACACACACGCTCGCTCAGTCACTCTCTCCTGCTCTCTTTCTTACATACACACAACCTCACGTACACACACACACACACACACACACTATATGCACACACATTACCACACAGCTATGAATATCCATGGACATATATTCATTGTCAGTTGCTTCGGATAAAAGCTTCTGCCAAATTACTAAATAGTCCAAATCGTCAGTTGTAAATATAACCCAGACACACTTTTCTAGACCCGCCATCCCAGCATGCATTGCGGTCCAACTGGAAACCCAAACCTCCTGATGCGTGTATCCCATATTGTGTAATCTTTTACAAAGTTCCTAACATATTTGATATTATCCCACTCAAACTGGGATCCAACAACAGCTACACTAATTTAATGGACCTGAGTCATCTGACGTTGGCCTCCTCTCCCTCCTCCTTCCCTCCCTCCCTCCCTCCTCTACCATTGTCACTCCCTCCTTCCCTTCCTCTCCCTCCCTCTCTCACTCTCTCCCTCCTCTTCCCCTCACTCCTCTCCATCCCTCCCCTCCCTCCCTCTTTCCCTCTCCCTCCCCTCCTCCTCTCCATCCCTCCCTCCCTCCCCTCCCTCCCTCTCCCTCCCTCCCCTCCCATCCCTCCCCTCCCTCCCTCCCTCCTCCCTCCTCCCCATCCCTACCTCCTCTCCGTCCCTCTTTCCCCCTCCCTCCCTCCCTCCCCTCCTCCTCTCCCTCCCTCCTCTCCATCCCTACCTCCTCTCCATCCCTCTTTCCCCCTCCCTCCCTCCCATTCCCCCCCCCCTGCCAACAGGGGCTCCCTCCGGCAGCGGGCCCGACGAGCTGCTCTCCTCCTCCTCCATCTTCGACCACGTGGACCGCCTGTCGCGGGGCTCCTCGGACGGCACCCGGCGGCAGGCCAACAAGGTGCAGCTCATCGCCATGCAGCCGCGCCACAGCCCGCCCGCCGCCACCGCTGTGCCGACGACAGGCCACACCCAGCAGGGCAGGCAGCAGCAGCCGCCGCAGCCTGCCCAGGCCAGCCCCAGCCCCACCCTCACCGAGAGGGTCAACACAGAGGTAGGGGGTACGGAAGGGGGGGGGGGGGGGGAGGGTGTGTGTGTGTGTGGGGTGTGGGTGTATGGGGAGGTGTGAATGTGGGGGTGGGGGGTATGGGTGGGTGTGGGGGGGTGTGAGTGTGAGGTAGTGGGGGTGTGGGAGGGTGTGGATGTGTGGGTGTGTGTCACAGTATTGATGATGGTTTCGACTGAGGGGGTGTGGGGGTGTGGGGGTGGGTGGGTGTTGATGATGATGATGATGATCATCATCATCATCATCATGATCGGATGATGGTCATATGATAATGGCGATGATGATGATCGTGACGATGACGATGATGATGAACGTTGGCGACAATTGACGCAAGGTGGCGCTGAGGCACAAGTCTGAGATCGAGCACCACCGCAACAAGCTGCGCCAGCGGGCCAAGAGGCGGGGCCAGTGTGAGTTCCCCTCCATGGACGACATCCTGGACGCCTTCGGGGACGGCGAGGCCCAGCAGGAGGCGGCGGTGGCGGCCCAGCGGCTCTACAGCTCCGCCCACGACCACATGGACCGCATGCTGCAGAACGACGGCGCCTCGCCGCCCAGCCCCGCCGACTCCAGGAAGAGGTGAGGGGGAGGGGGAGGAGTCACCTGGGCTAGCCGCTGTGTGTTAGCCGACCTATACCGCCAGGAGGGGCCGCCATGCGGCTTTGGGGAACCTAAAGTTTAAAGCAGCAGAGAAAGATGAAGGCCAGGGTGGATTCAAGATGTCTATTGTCCGTATGCAACAAGTACATAGGAATGCCTACTCCCCATTCCCTCCCGCAGTATCAGTTTCACAATACACAATACTATAAAAAATACTATATACAATAAAAATGAACATCAAAGTGACATATATACATGTAGAATTGTGCAAAAAGCATTTAAAAGCATTTTAAAGTGCCAGTAGTGCAGCAGCATCATGAATACAGTGCAGTACACTGCAGTTATACCGTTTTCACACTGGGCTTAAATCCGGTATTCGCGGCGCTGCAAAACTGGTTTTCGCTTCGCTTTTGCTTTCACACTGCATGGCAAGTAATGCGCGTTCGCTACCCAACTAGTGCGCAATAACTAATCCACCTTGGGGGTAGGTGGTTTAGATCCCAAAGTAACTAGTTTGGGTGCAAAGCAATAAAACTACTACGGGTTTCGCTTCCTGTGTGTGTGTGTGTGTGTGTGAACAGAATCTTGGTCAAATCAAAACCTGGTATCGAGTGCGCAGCGAGTCGTGAATTAGAAGAGAGTGTGAACATAAAGTGTATTCGATGCGCACAAACTATTACGTTATGGACTCCCGTATTAACCAATACGGGAGTCCATACCGTATGCAGTGTGAAAACGGTATAACTGCAATGAGTCCAGAACATCCAGCAAAGTATGACAGTGTAATGTTAATGACAAGTGTGTGTGTGTGTGTGTGTGTGTGTGTGTGTGTGTGTGTGTGGTGTGTGTGTGTGTGTGTGTGTGTGTGTGTGTGTGGTGTGGGTGTGTGTGTGGTGTGTGTGGGTGTGTGTGTGTGTGTGGTGTGGTGTGTGTGTGTGTGTGTGTGTGTGTGTGTGTGTGTGTGTGTGTGTGTGTGTGATTCTCTGCACGTCCAGAGGGAGGCGCTCTCCGAGAGGGCGACGGCCTCAGCCGGGAAACGGCAGCCTGCCCGACACGGACCGGGACCGCCTGCTGACAGACCAGAATGCCACCTACAGGAAGTACCCGGGACTCAACAACGTGGCATACATGGTATGACCCACTTAAACACTGAAATATGGTCCCTCCTCTCGCTCTCAACCTCTCTCTCTCTCTCTTAACCTCTCTCTCTCTCCCTTAACCTCTCTCTCTCCCTTAACCTCTCTCTCTCTCCTTAACCTCTCTCTCTCCCTTAACCTCTCTCTCTCTTAACCTCTCTCTCTCCCTTAACCTCTCTCTCTCCCTTAACCCCTCTCTCTCCTTAACCCTCTCTCTCTTAACCTCTCTCTCAACCGCTCTCTCGCTCTCGCTCTCGCTCTCGCTCTCTCTCTCTCTCCAGTCGGACCCCGACCTGCCCCCGGACCACGGGAGCCCCTCCCCCACCGACGAGGTCTTTGACTCCGCCCTCCCCCCGCCCCCCTACATGCCCCCCCAGCCCTCCATCGAGGAGGCCCGGCAGCAGATGCACTCACTGCTGGACGACGCCTTCGCCCTGGTGTCCCCCTCCTCCCTGCAGGGCAGCGTGGGCGTGGCCGGGATAAGCCCCGCCCTCCCGCCCAGCCCCTCCCCTCATGCCAGGCCCTCGGGGAGGCAGTGGGGCTCCTTCCCGGCACACAGCCCGTTCTCTGCCGTGAGTTGGCGTCTTCCTCCTAAAAATGTATTTTTCACACAAAGTTTTTAATTTGAATTGTTTTATTTTGATCCAACAAAGAAATACAATCCTATTGTTTAAACAGAGCAAAGTACACGCAAATCTAGCTGGGGCTGTATTGTGTCTCTTTTATAGGATTGATGGATTAATTGATAGAAATCCAAATTCAAGCCACTTTAGATGTGATCCCAGATCCCACATGCCAGATCCCAGATATCTGTTCTTTGGTCATGCGATCCGTCGAGGCCGACCGTTCTGATACCGAATCATAAGCAGGCATCAAGGCGTGTAATGTGTAAACCTACATAACGTACGCACACACAAGAGGTCTTCTTTGAGAATTCAAAACATGTAAATATCACCCGGCACTATATTGTTCTTTTTAATGTTCATTTTTATTGTATATAATATTTTTTATAGTATTGTTTTAAAAATTCATAGTGCGGGAGGGAACGGAGAAGTTGGCATTCCATTGTACTTGTTGCAAATGGCAAATAAAACACCTTGTATCTTGTATCTTCTATCTTCTATCTTTTTTGCAGAGATATGCAGAGATGGGGATGTCCCCGGCCTCAGTGCAAGGTCTGATGCACAGGTAGGCCATCGCACTCCCCTGGGAACCCTTTGCCTCACTGGTGGTCGTTGGTTTTCAATGCATATGGAGGATGGAGGTGGAGGTGGTGGAGGAGGAGGATAACAAATAAACCAAGATTTCCCTTTACTTCAATCCTTTGTGTTCCAAGGCAAGGCCTGGGCTTAGGCGGGGGATATGTATCGGCCAGTGAGCAGATGCAGGAGTCCGTGTACGCCAGCAGGGGGCCCTATGACGACCCTCCCTCGTCCTCCCGACCCCGACCTGTGGGGGGCAGTGCAGGTTGGGGTATTGCCAATCATACAATCCCATCAACAAGCCCATCATTCGTAGTGGCTAAATTGATTATCTAAGTAGATTCAATATTATAGATAGGTGGATATTGTTCTAGATATTGTTATATATTGGTTGCCAACTTCTGGCCCTCACTGTACTTTTTACCTGAACTTATTGTATTTTACCTGAGCACTGGTTCAGTTATTGGAGACTTGTTAGAAATGAAATGCACTTTTGACTTCTGGTGTTGAGTTGTTCTCTCACCTTCCTTTGTTGAAACACACTACTGTAAGTCACTTTGGATAAAAGCGTCTGCTAAATGACTGTAATATAACGTAAAATACATACCATCATTAGAGTAACTGCACTGGACCGCACTGTGTTCATGATGCTGCTGCACTACTGGCACTTTCAAATGCTTTAAATGTGTTTTGCACAATAGAACATTGATGGGCTCTTATCACCCATCAATCACTTTATTGTTCTTATTATGTAAAACATTTTTTAATTGTATGCAGTATTTTTATAGTATTGTTCTAGAATGTCTACAATGTCATTGTACATTGTACCGGCAAATACTGTCTCTCTCTCTCTCTCTCTCTCTCTCTCTCTCTCTCTCTCTCTCTCTCTCTCTCTCTCTCTCTCTCTCTCTCTCTCTCTCCTCTCTCTCTCTCTCTCTCTCTCTCTCTCTCTCTCTCTCTCTCTCTCTCTCTCTCTCTCTCTCTCTCTCTCTCTCTCTCTCTCTCTCTCTCTCTCTCTCTCTCTCTCTCTCTCTCTCTCTCTCTCTCTCTCTCTCTCTCTCTTCTCTCTCTCTCTCTCTCTCTCTCTCTCTCTCTCTCTCTCTCTCTCTCTCTCTCTCTCTCTCTCTCTCTCTCTCTCTCTCTCTCTCTCTCTCTCTCTCTCTCTCTCTCTCTCTCTCTCTCTCTCTCTCGCGGGCGGGTCTCCCCCAGGAGCCCAGCTGCACCACCTGACCCAGGTGGGTCTGTCCAGTCAGATGGGAGCGTACCCGGTGGTGGGCCGGAGCGTGTCGGGCCCCACCGGGTCAGGCTGGAACCACCAGCACTCTGACCAGGACCCCGCTGGACCTGGGGCCAGCAGGGAGAGCGTGAGTCGGCCAATCGAAGACCTCATTAGTTGTATCATGAGAAAACATTATTCCATTTGAATGAACAAAGACCAAGTCCATTTTATTGGTATATAAAACCTCAGCCCCAAACCTCTCCCTTAACCTCTCTCTCCTAACCTCTCTCTCTCTTAACCTCTCCCTTAACCTCTCTCTCAACTTCTATCTCTTGACCTCTCTCGCTTAACCTCTCTTACCCTCTCTCTCTCAACCTCTCTCTACTCTCGTCTAACCTCTCTCTCTTAACCTCTCTGTCTTAACCTCTCTCTTAACCTCTCTGTCTTAACCTCTCTCTCTCAACCTCTCGCTTAACCTCTCTTACCCTCTCTCACCTAACCTCCCTCTCTCAACCTCTCTCACCTAACCTCTCTCTCTCAACCTCTCTCACCTAACCTCTCTCACCTAACCTCTCTCTCCTAACCTCTCTCTTAACCTCTCTCTTAACCTCTCTCTCTCAACCTCTCTCTCTCAACCTCTCTCTCTTAACCTCTCTCTCTCTTAACCTCTCCTCATGCAGGTGCTGTCGTTTCCAGAGTTCACCTCGTCGTCCGTGTTCCAGATGCCAAGCTCCGCCCTGCGCGACCCCTCCTCGGCCCCTCCCCTCCTGCTGACCTCGCCGACCCCGGAGTACCCGCCCGAGGACGCCTCCCCCTCCGCCCATAGCTCCGCCTCCCTCATCAAGGCCATCCGAGAGGAGCTGCGGAGGCTGGCCCAGAAACAGGTCTCCGTGTCCAGCTACCCCTAGAGGGCCGCGCCCGGCAGTGGATCCGTGGTGGTGGCGGGGATGGTGGTGGAGGGTGGGGGGGTGGTTTCGGAGCCGGTCTGAACCGGTTGCCACAGTGCCACACGTACAACTGTATAAACAATGACACTCTTCGGAGTTTGTTGAAAACACACCAAAAAACAACAACGATTTTTCACACATCGGAACTGCTGTACTGCTGTACGGCTCAAATGTTTCAGAATTCCCCCGTCGGTTTTAATTCCATCCCCCCCCTCCCACCTCCATCCCCCCCCCTCCCACCTCCATCCCCCCCTCTACCTCCACCCCCCCCCCCCCCCCCCCCCTTAACGAATCCAAGAACTTGACTTCCCGTCTCGGAGACCTCACGGTGCGACACAGGGTCTCAAACCGGCCTTCTTATCCCCAGGCTTGAAGTCCACTCTTCTACGGTTTTTATAACATTTACATTCACTTCACTCACCATCATCGAGTCCCAGCGGCGGGTTTTTATCCAGGCGCCAATTTCTCCCTGGATCAGGGGGAGGTTGGGAGGAGGTTTTTTGGGGGTGTTTCATTCGCCTCCCTGACCTCTGGTAGAACCTCCTGGTTCTAACCGGTTCCTAAACGGTGCTAAAGGTCAAATTTCACACAGCGTTTCACCGCCTTCCACACACACACACACAACACCCCCCCCCCACCCCCCCCCCCCCCCCCACACACACACACACACACACACACCCTGAGGTTTTGGGGGGAGTTTAGTTGAGTTGATTCATAAACCATATCGGTGAGGTCTTGAGGCGACTATAGATAGTCCCCCTCCGATCAGGGGAGACGGGGTCTGAAACAACATTGAACAATGAAACGCTAAATCCCTGTGAACCGTGACGTGAACCGTGACGTACATTACATTATGTCTCAAAAAAAAAAGATTAAGAAAAAGCGCAAGCAAAAGATGAGGTTACCCTGATGAGCACAATATAAATGTAAAAGGAGTTATACTGTTGAGATGTTTGTTTTTGTTAGTTTTTTGCTATATATATATGCTATTCTTTTTTTTTTTTTTCATCGAGAAAAGACCAAACTACTGTTGTTTACTGTTGTACTTTTCCTGTTTTTTGCTGTAGATTTGAAGCCTGCAGTGTTATGTTAATCCGTGTGGAGAGTTTACCTAGCATAGCTGCTCACATGTCTATGTATAGATAGTATAAAAAAAAGAAATATAGATAGAATAAATTAATATATATATATATATACAGTATATACCAATAATGCAATTAATTAGCGCTCTTCACTTGCCCTCAGAAAAGCTTCAAATTGGTAAAGACTTTCCATTGCCAGTCCATCTCCAGACAGCCACCTTTAAAGAGAGACTACGCACCACTCTGCTTTTAGAAGTTTGCTGCCATCTAGAGGTTAAAACATGCCACTCACAGGTTATACTTAAAATAATGAATTAGTGCTGTTGGCATCCAGTTGGTGGTTAATCAGACACTTAGGGCTGTGATTATTGTCAAGCGACGTTAAGGGGTAAGGGGGGGGTTTATATTTCTATACATTAGGATAAACACGTTTTTTTAAACGCTACGTCTTGAAAGAATGAAACCCATCCACACGACTCAATCATTCCAGAGACGTGTCCTCAAATCCATTTAATATGTGGAGTCAAATGATATACATTGCAGCTTTAACTTTTGAATGGCAGCAAACTAAAATAAAGGGGTTTTTTTTAAAGGTGGCTGATCACTTCCACTGTAGATGATCTGATGATTAGGCTCCGTTCTGTACGCCGGTCTGTACACAGCGAGACAATGGACTGGCGTAAAGCTAGGTGTTAGGCGTTTGGTAGGGTTGTGTGATCAGCTGGTAGGGGTGGTGTGATCAGCTGGTAGGGGTCATGTGAACAGCTGGTAGGGGTCATGTGATCAGGTGGTAGGGGTCGTGGGATCAGGTGGTAGGGGTTGTGTTATAAGGTGGTAGGGGTCGTGTTATAAGGTGGTAGGGGTCGTGTGATCAGCTGGTAGGGGTCGTGTGATCAGGTGGTAGGGGTCATGTTATAAGGTGGTAGGGGTGTGATAAGTGTTTGCTGCTAGTTCGAGCGGACGTGGATGAAGACCTTTCCTTGCCTCTTTTCATTCTACTGTTTTTCCTTCAAGTGAATGAGAGAGAGAGGAGGAGAGGAAACGTATTCAGGCCAGGTCAGGTGTCAAAGTACAAGGTTCAGTGATCAATTCAAGTGCTCTTGGTTCTTTTCTTGCTTTGGGTGTACGGCTGCATGCTCGCGAAACACGTGGTCCCGTGTTTCCTAGTTTTTTTGGTTGTAATTCGGTCCAGAGGATGCGGTGGTCTTGGCCGCAACGTGAGGACAAATAGTTCCGGGTCATGTCCATCAGTTTCATCTTTGCTCGTTCTAAGCATGTTTGACTACGAAGTTTGAAGCTTTTAGTGCGTGTGATGTGTGCCGTGTGCAATGTTGTCGTCGGGGCATGCCGCTCAAAGTTGTTTCGGTAACAAAAGTTAAAATGTGCAACAACAACAAAAAACAAAACAAAACTAGCAACAAAAAAAACAAAAGAAAGAAAAAACATTTTGAAACCGTTGTTTTGCAGCAAAGTCAGGAGTGAGCAAAGAGTGCGCGTCGTACCATCCCACCATCGTCCCATCTAAGCACAAAGTGACATAATAGTGATAATCAACTAGAAAAGAAAAAAATCCCATGACGCATCGCTTCTTTTACTTTGACATTTCCAAATGATATTTTTGAATATAAATCAACATGGGTATTAAATATACATATTTATAAATATATCAAAGTTATAAATATATTAAAGTGGATATATATGATGTTGTATAGAAGAAGAAAAAAAAAATCAAGATATAGCAGATATTTTATTTGTGATGATTTCTCTATTGAACGGTTAAACCAAGAAGAAGACATGTCCTGTCAAAGAAAGGGGGCCAACGCATTACTTAACCACGGACCAATAGGAAACCAGAACACTGACGCCAATAACTCTTGATTGGACGCCAGTGCCTGTCTATCAAGCTGTAGGAGGACCCGGGTCAACGGAAGAACGAACCATCAGTCATCGGTGCTAAGTCAACATGTCCCTCCCCTTTCTGTGGTGAACGGAACGCTATTATTGAGTGGCTGGAACTCACACACACACACTCTTTTACACTTTTGACTGTCCTGTCCTACAGATAACAAGCAAAAACACCTGAATGTTTACTAGATATACCTGTACGTGTTTTCTAGATTCTACATTTCGAAAGAACAATGTGTGTTTTGTTTGTTTTATAGCTCTGTGGCTATCCAAAACAGGCTGGTTGACAGGCCGCATCGACCATCTTTGTTCGCCCTCTCTAGTGTATTAAGAACAATAAAAATACAGACTTTGATTTAAGCTGAATTATGGAAGGAAAGAAAGAAAGGTCCCATATCCCGCATGCATGGGAGCTGGCCCTGGACACTGCCACTAAGAATAACCTATATACATATGTATATATATATACATGTATGTGTACATATATATATACACATACATATATATATATATACATGTGTGTATATATATATATATATACGGTAGTAAAGTTCAAGTGCAGCCAAATGTATTTTTCCAGACCCTCTCAATGTATTAATGTGTCAATGGTAAATGTCTCTCTATCTTCCTCTTTTCCTCTGGTAAAGTGCACCTGTGTCTCTCTGGTAAACCGCATCTCTCTCTCTCTCTCTGTACATCTCCTCTCTCTCTCTCTCTCTCTCTCTCTCGCTCTCTCTCTCTCTCTCTCTCTTTGGTAAACAGCATCTCTCTCTCTCTGCCCCTCTGGTAAACCGCATCTCTCTCTCTCTCTCTCTCTCTCTCTCTCTCTCTGGTAAACAGCATCTCTCTCTCTCTCTCTCTCTGCCCCTTTGGTAAACAGCATCTCTCTCTCTCTCTCTTTGGTAAACAGCATCTCTCTCTCTCTCTCTCTCTCTCCTCTTTGGTAAACAGCATCTCTCTCTCTCTCTCTCTCTCTCTCTCTCTCTCTCTCTCTCTCTCTCTGCCCTTGGTAACGAATCTCTCTCTCTCTCTCTCTCTCTCTCTCTATTTCTCTCTCGTCGTAAACTGCATCCCTGGGCCTTCAACACCCCGTGTTCAGCATCTATCCATTGTCCTATTGTAGCAGACAAACGCGACTAACCTGTATCTCTCTCTCTCTCACACACACACACACACACACAACAACAACAATAAGGTGACGTCACGTCGCGGCTGGCTGGCTGTCTGTCGCCAGGCGTGTCCCGCGGTCCAGGTGAGAGGAGGAACGGCTCGGGTTGCCGGTTTCTTTGGGGGGGAAATGACGAAACGAGCTTCCTGGTTCGAGCCGCCGTCGTAGCCTATACCTGCCGCTCACCCACCGCCACCAGACAGTCGCTTTTTATGATTATGATTGATCGATTGATTGATTGATTAAGATGAGCACGGCGACGCGGTTCTGATGATATTATGGATTGTTGAGCACTATGAGCAGAGATAAATGCGCCGGAGTGTCCTACACGGCGGCAGCGTATGTGAGTACACCTGTCCTGTGTGTGTGTGTGAGTACACCTGTCCTGTGTGTGTGTGAGTACACCTGTCCGTGTGTGTGTGTGTGGCCAATATTGCAATATATCTGAATGGAAACCTGGATTTCCATGTGAGTAGCCTGTGTGTATTGCTTGAAGTAGGACAATCATCAGACGATCCTACTTAACGAGTCGACAAAGGAAATCGGTCTTCAACAAATAGCCTACGTCCGTAAAGTAAAGTTGAGTTAAGTTGTTGGTAAGTTTGTGCTGTTGCATCCATTTATAGTTTTGAGTTATAGCTCCCCCCTCCCCCCCCCCCCAAACGTATTAAGTCACGTCTAGTTAAACACTTTTATGTATAATGTATAATGTATATTGTATGTATAATGTATAATGTATAATCCATAGCGAAGACCTCCAGTGAATTCAGATGCTGGAGCTGATCGGGAGGCAGGCGGGGGCTTCAGAGGCTGCAGGTAACATGCACTGTTAACGGGGATCGAACTCGAACCCCGATCGAATCTACTAAACTGTGTTTAGAGAGAGAGACACACACACACTCAGTCAGTCAGTCAGTCAACGGGGATCGAACCCCGATCGAATCTTAACTGTGCACACACACACGCACACGCACACACTGACTGATCTCTGATTGCAAACCCCTTGTCCCCCCTGCTGTGCAGCATGAAGACGCAGCTGGTGAACGCCATCCACCTCCAGGAGGTCGAGCTGGAGCTGGAGGTGAAACACGTCGGCCTCGCAGCGACGGATGAGCCAAGCGCCAAGAATGGTAAGAAAACATTAAAGACGGGGATGTTTAAAAAAATAATAATAATAATAAAACGAACAAATTTCCCAAACCAATGATATAATGTACTTCATCAATATACAATGATTGTTGTTTAATTGTTGTGAGACGGTATGGTTGTTGTTGTGTTCAATGTGGAAAATAAAAACGGTATAATTTGCACTGTGCACTTAACTACACAAACGACACACGATAATGAATGTCTAATGATGCTGATGATAATATTCATCGTCGTGTTGCCTCCTTCACAATGAGTATAACTCCATAGTTAAGGGAGTTATTTTCCTTGGCCCTTAGTGGGGGCGCTAGGGTTTTACATTACATTACATTTCATTGCATTCCAGTCATTTAGCAGACGCTGTTATCCAAAGTGACTTACAGTAGTGTGTTTATCAAAGGAAGGTGAGAGAACAACTCGTCACCAGAAGTCAAAAGTGCATTTCATTTCTAACACGTCTCCAAGAACTGAGCCAGTGCTCAGGTAGAAGTACAATAAGTTTAGCTAAAAGTACAGTAAGGGAAAAGTACAATAAGTTGGCAAACAATATATAACAATATCTTTGGGTAACAATATCAATATGTGTGTGTATCTGTGGGTTTTGTTGGGGTGTGTTGTTTACATGGAGCTAGACTTGACTTGCCCAGAGTAGTGTGTTGTGTGTACAAAGCGGTTCCAGGCTGCCTTGAGGGGGAGGAAGAGACAGAGTCTCAAGTCAGATGTTGCAACCTGCACCCTAACCCCCTGGGGACGCTGTCAACTCATGTCAGGGACGGTTTCAACATGTTTAAAAGCAAATAGCTACATTTGCATTTCCCTAATTAACTTTTGACCTTGTGTCTCAATAAGGATCTTTCATGGATCCCACTGTGTATTAACGGGGAAACATGTCACCAAAAAAACCACAATGATTGAATAAATAAATAAATAAAATAAATAAATAATAATAATAATAAATGCAGCAGCTTATGTCGAGTGTGTCCGCTGTCTTCCTGGCTGCAGGGCGAGGGTATGAGCGTGTGCCGTTTGAGCGTCGTCACTCTAGCATGTTTCTGATTGGAGGAATAAGACGTGTTGCAACTGACCCCCGGGCTCCCCCTATATGCACGCTAGGCATGTAAGGAATTCAATGCACTTTTGACATTCCTGGTGACGAGTTGTTCTCTCACCTTCCTTTGTTGAAACACACTATTGTAAGTCGCTTTGGATAAAAGCGTCTGCTGAATGACGATCATGTTATGTAATGTAATGTCCGTATTGCATTTAGTCAATCAAAGTAGAATTCCGGTCCTCCTCCGTGTCAGGGGCGGAGCCAGGTCATTTTCAGGGGGGTGGCACAGGGGTGACAACAGTTAACTTAGGGGGGCCAGCTAAAAGTGACCCCAAAAAAATTGCCGTAAAAAATTAAGGCCGCCACCGACGTCTCACATCAACATTTAGATTGCTTAGATGCTTACCTGGCTCAGGTCTTTGTGAAATTGTGTCGCTGGCGACATGCGGCCATTCTTCTAAGAGATTAACGTTACGTGATACAGATTCTCTAGCTCAGTAGCTGAAGCACACATTGATTGACATCACTAAGAGCCAATGAAATTGCGGAGGCACACACGGGATGGCCAATCCGATTGCTTCTCGATATTTTCACAACGTCATACTGATTGACAGCACTCAACACCCAATGGGCGTTTGGGGGGGCACACAGGGTGGCCAATCAGATCACAGGGGGGGCGGGTGCCACCCTGTGCCACCCCTTTAGCTCCGCCCCTGCTCCGTGTGTGTGTGTGTGTGTGTGTGTGTGTGTGTGACAAGAGACAAGCTTTGGAAGATGACGATGATGATGGTGATGATGATGAGGAGTGGACACCATGGACAAGCTGGTGACTACAGCTGCAAAAGGAAAACCCTACGCTGGCCACTTGTGTGATGTTTTTTTAACATCTTAGTGTTACACAGCGTCCAGAGAAGACTACATATCCCAAGAACTAGAAGAGCTAAGACTACAAGATAGTGCATAAATAAACATCGCCATGAACCGATTTTCAAAGTTCAGCATGCTTCATGTACAAGCATTGCCACTTCATTCATTGAGCGAGATGCTGAAAGTGCCCACAAAAAATAAAGTGGTTTAGTTATGGTAATACTGCATTTTATACACATAGAGTAACACTTTTTCGGTCAAAGTTACTTGAGTGACAGACGCTAAACGGCAGGAATCTGAAAAAGCTCAAATAAATATCCGTCATTCCTTCCACTCGGTGAGACTTTTGGCTGACGGTTCCGTCCTCATTTGATCTGTAGCTTAGTATTCATTCCTGGCAGCCATCGAAAAACCACAGCAGCAACAACCAGGCAACTGATTCTCCCCGAGCCAAACTCCGGCAAGGGGAGGACACTGAGATTGTACCGCTTGTAGTTGTCCTTCCAAAATGCACATTTTCGGAAGACATTCCTGGAAATGACAAATGGATGTATTTTTAATCCACAGAACGTATTCATATGCAGTTTATTTTCACTTGTATGCTTTTGTGGGGCAACTTGTAGACCATTCAAATAATGAAACGATTCCTTAAAGTGTGTGTGTGTGTGTGTGTGTGTGTGTGTGTGTGTGTGTGTGTGTGTGTGTGTGTGTGTGTGTGTGTGTGTGTGTGTGTGTGTGTGTGTGTGTGTGTGTGTGTGTGTGTGTGTGTGTGTGTGTGTGTGTGTGTGTGTGTGTGTGTGTGTGTGTGTGTGTGTCCTACAGACAACCAGACGTACACGGTGGAGGACGCGGTGGAGACCATTGGCTTCGGTCGATTCCACATCATGCTCTTCATCATCATGGGAAGCGCTAACGTGAGTCCTGTGTTGTATTGCTATGAATAGATCCTTTATAATGATCCCCTTGAGTAAAGGTCCTGAAAATGACCCTCAATTAGGATATGCATCAGTGTCTAGAGGCCAATGTATTGTATTTATTTATTGGTTAACTTCATGTGCTGATATCTGTGACAAATCTACCACTTACAAAAGGTTATCATACCAAAATATCATCTGTGGACATGTACCCTTTTCAAAAAATGTGATTAGATTTTGCCACCTTTGCATTTGGTAATGATATGTGAGATTTTGGGCCCATGGACTTTTGGTTCTGTTATTGTATTTAGGTCATTTTTTAGTAGTTTACTTTTATCCAAACCAATGCTTAGATTGGAATCATGCCTAGAGTGGTGTCTAAAGGGCTTTTCTAGTGCTCTGATTGTGTATCCCTTCTTACTGTGTTCTGTCTGTCTGTCTGTCTGCCTGCCTGCCTGCCTGCCTGCCTGCCTGTGTGTCAGATTGTGGAGGCCATGGAGATCATGCTGCTAGCTGTCGTGTCTCCCGAGATCCGCTGTGAGTGGCGGCTACAAGACTGGCAGGTGGCGCTGGTCTCGACGGTGAGTAGGCCCCAACACACACACACACACACACACACACACACACACACACACACACACACACACACACACACACACACACACATGAACGTAAACACACACACGCGCGCACATGAACGTAAACACACATACATACATGAATGTACACACATGAACGTGTACACACACGCACTCGCATGTACGCGCGCGAAAACACACACATTAATATGTAACAAGTGATTTTGCCATAGGTATGTGTGTGTGCTAACCGTGTCTCGCCCCCCCCCCCCCAGATGGTGTTCCTGGGCTTCATGGTGTGTGGGGTCCTGAGTGGATACCTGGCGGACCGCTACGGCCGCTGGAAGGTGGGTTGTGTGTGGGGGTGCTGTCAATCAAAGGGCCCCATTAAACGCCCCCTGCACAGGCTGACCAGCCTGTGGACTGGACCCACTGGTTAGCCCTGGGTGGACACGCCCTCATACCTGTGATGTCACTAATCTGTATATTGTGAAAAGGCTGTTCGATAAACAAGATTCAACATGCTTTATTCTCTATTCCTGCAACAAGTACAATGGAATGCCTGCTCCCCATCACTCTTGCATTCTGAAATTCAACAACAATACTATTCTATACTTACTTCACTAATATATATATATATATATATATATATATATATATATATATATAATATATATAATATATATAATAATAAACAACACTATACTATATTCTATAATAGCTTATAGTATATTGTATAGTGTTGTTATACTATAACAATACTATACCCATTGAAAAAGTAGAACAATAAAGTGTCTAAAGGATGACTTAATGGGTGATGAAAAAGCATTTTAAAGTGAGAGTAGTGCAGCGCCGTAGTGAGTGGTAGCAGCATCATCAATGATAGTACAGTACAGAACAGAACAGTAATGATAAATCCAGTCAGTCAGTGCAGTGAAGAGGTATGATCTAATTCAAGATTCAAGATTCAAGAAACTTTATTAATCCCGAGGGAAATTAAGGTGCAACAGTTGACACAGGGGGAATAAATGCACACACAAATATACCTAAGCTAAAAACTAAATAACAACAACTAACTAAATAAAACTTTATACTTTTAGTATAAACTAAATATAACTAAAATAACTCTAAATGAATCATGAATCTAATCTAATGACACGGTGTAATGTTTGTGACAAGTCTGCTCTTTAATTGATAATATAATTGAATGATATCATCAATATCAAGATCGTGGGAGCTGCAATCTTTTCGGTGGGGGGTAAAATGTGTCAATGTTTATTTCTAACACCATTCTAAATGAAGTACTGTAGTGCTGTAGCCCCTGGCCTGCACATTGGGCCAGGAGATGTTACATTTATTTTAAATTTTGATGTTTGTTTATTTGTTACAGACTCCCAACAAATGTCAAATCGTGATCGTTTTTTTCAGTGAAAAATGAAAATTGTGATCATTCCCGCTAATAATGAATCATAACTATATCACACTATCTGTCCAAATGACCAAAGTATGATTTATGATTTACCATATTGTTGCAGTTCCCATTTTAAGATTGTGTGTGCGTGTCCGTGTGTGTGTGTCTGTGTCCGTGTGTGTGTGTGTCCGTCCGTGTGTGTGTGTCCGTGTGTGTCTGTGCAGGTGGTGGTGGCTGGGTTCTTGTGGAGCGCGTACTTCTCCCTCCTGACGTCCTTCGCCCCGTCCTACATCTGGTTCATCTTCCTGCGCAGCATGGTGGGCTGTGGGGTGGCCGGCGTCTCTCAGGGGTAACACACACACACACACACACACACACACACACACACACACACACACACACACACACACACACACACACACACACACACACACACACACACACACACACACACACACACACACACACACACACACACACACACACACACACACACAACTAAGTAAATGTTTTTTTTTGACCTTTTTAGGTTTGTGTTGAAGACAGAGTTCATTCCAGCGAGACACAGAGCCTACCTACTGCCACTGGCCTCCGTAAGTGCCTCTGTTCATATAATGCCCGCATTTTGACGATTACAAATGAACAATAACTAATTTAATTACGCAACGACAAATCCCCTATATTTGGGGGGGGGGGGGGGGGAGTTATGTACTAAGCACCTATGTTGCAACCTGTTTGAACAAGTGGGAGATAAATAATGCTTATTTCGCTAACTTCCTTGACAAGAAGGTCTATGGTATACAATCCTCCGTTCCCTCAGCCTCCCTGCTGGTGCTCAGTACACCAACCACACCCGTCTTCCTCCCACGCCTCCCTCTCTACCACCCTCTCCTCCTTTTCCCTCCACACCTCCCTCTCCACCTTTTCCCTCCACACCTCCCTCCCTAGACCCTGGCACGCTCCCCTCTCCTTCAGTCTACTCCTCCCCTTCCCGACCCACCTCATCAACACATCTCCTGACGTCTGGATGCTTTCCCTTTGCTTCCAAGACAAGCCAGAGTCACCCTCTGCCCCCCTTGTTTCTGAAGAAACAAACCCTCCGAGGTCATGAACTACAGACCCTCTACCCTCTTCCCTTCTACCTTTCCTGTCCTAAAAGTGCTTTCTTCAACTGTCCAACTTCAACTGTCCTTGCATCACTATGCACTCTCTCCTGGGTCCTGATAACTGGATAACCTGGACCTGTCTGGTCTGCAGCATTTGACGCGACACGGCGAACCACCCAATCTCCCCTATCCACCCTTGAGAGAGATGGGTGTTTTGGTCTTTGCACTCTCCTTGTTGGTCATATTGACGGGGACACTGAGAAGAAGGTCTGAGTCGGAACCACGCAGACCGACTAGTGTGTGTGTGTGTGTGTGTGTGTGTGTGTGTGTGTGGTGTGTGTGTGTGTGTGTGTGTGTGTGTGTGTGTGTGTGTGTGTGTGTGTGTGTGTGTGTGTGTGTGTGTGTGTGTGTGTGTGTGTGTGTGTGTGTGTGTGTGAGAGAGAGAGTTTGTTAATATGTAGGTGAGTGTTTGTGTGTGTGTGTGCGCTCTTACCAGGTGACACCGAGAGGGTCTGTGTCAGGACCACGCAGACTGACTGACTACTGGGGTACCACAAGGCTCGGTCTTGGGTCCTCTTCTCCCCCTCTACACAACAATCTCTCGGTTCTGTCATCCACTCCCATGACTAATCACGGTTTGGTATGCGTGCGTGTGTCTTTGTGTGTGTAGATCTTCTGGATGCTGGGCTCCATGCTGATCATCATCCTGGGCATGACCGTGGTCCCCACCTTGGGGTGGAGGTGGATGATACGCTTCTCCATGGCCCCCAGCATCATCCTGCTCTTTCTGTTCAGGGTGAGACCAGCACATCCTGTACACAACATTGGCCTATACAGTGTATAGTTTTACCATTGTATTTCCTACATCATATTATAACTATTATAGAGTCTGTGTGTGTGTGTGCGTGTCTTTGTGCATGCATGTGTGTGTGCGCGTACGTGTGTGTGTGTGTGTGTGTGTGTGTGTGTGTGTGTGTGCGCGCGCACGTGTCTTTGTGCATGCATGCGCGCGTGTGTGTGTGTGTGTGTGTGTGTGTGTGTGTGTGTGTGTAGTACATCCCGGAGTCGGCCCGGTACAACGTGTCGGCAGGAAACACGCAGGCTGCCGTGGAAACACTTGAGTCGATCGCCAGGATGAACAAGGTCTCCATGCCACCGGGCAGACTGGTGGAACCAGGAGAGGTGTGTGTGCGTGCGTGTGTGCATGCACGTGTGTGTTTATATGTGTGTGTGTGTGCTTCTTTAATATGTACGCGTGGGTGGTTGTGTGCGCCCCGTACAGAAGGAGCGCGGCAGCTGGCGTCTCCTGTTGAGTCCCGCCTTCAGAAGGACGACTCTGCTGCTGTGGTACACCTGGTAAAGCCTCCTCTCCTTCTGTCCTTACCTCCTCCTTCCTCCATCCTCACACCTCTCCATCCTCGTCTCACGTGACTCAAACGTGGCTTTCCCTCAGTCCGGTTTCAGCCATTCAGATACATAGGTTTGTCCAACTCTCGGCTGAAAAGGAACCGGGTTCGATTCCCCACAGACTATCTGCAGGCACCACCCTCTCTCTCTCCACCCCTAGCTTCTCAATGAAAGCCCTGCTCCTGAACGACCAAAGAGTGTTACTATTTGACCACTTTAGTCATTTATCAGACCAGTTGTATGTTGTTGTTTGATATCAATGTTATGGAGCAGGTGAGAGGGATAGGCCACCTTGCTTATACAACCTTACGCAGGAAATACTTTCGTAAGGGAAGGGCCACTTTTACCACCGTTTAATTACCACCGTTAAATACCACCGTTCAAATGCAAGGCTATTCATAGCACCTTACAAAGGAAGACATCGCCATGTAGGGACAATCATTAAATGATAAAACAGAACCAGAAGGAGCCCAGTAGAGCGCCTTCCTCCACCACACCCAAAAGTCTAGGAGACACACAAGTGCTTGAGTCTGGACCTAGGGCGGCAGTATAGCTCAGGAGGTAGAGCGGTCGCCTCACAACCGGGAGGTTGCTGGTTCGATCCCCGGCCCCTCCTTACAAAAAAAACAGTCGAGGTGTCCTTGAGGAAGACACCCTAACCCTAACTGCTCCCCGGGCCGCTGTATAAATAGCTGACCGCTGCTCCTAATACTAGGATGGGTTAAATGCAGAGAAGTTCCTTTCGCTGTACTGTACTTGTGCTGTACACTGACAAATTTGAATAATAATAAGTACTAGTAGTTTTTATCCGGATCTACGCCAAAATAAAGTCAACTGTTCCTTAGCCCATAAGTCATCTAACCACCAAGTTTTGTCCAATTGCGTGTACATACCTTTTTTAGTTATCTTGCTAAAAGACAAACAAACAAACAAACATAAACCTAAAAAAAACATAACCTCCTCCCATCCTCGATGGCGACGGTAACAACCGTCACTCCGACGAAGTGGGGTCCTTGCTTGCCTTGATTTACTCCCCCGCCCCGCCCAGGGTGGTGGCGTCGTTCTCCTACTACGGCTCGGTGCTGAGCAGCTCGGAGCTGCTGGAGAAGAACCTGTTGTGTGTGACGAACCCCGACGCGGACCACCAGGTGAAGCACCGGCACGAGGAGGGCAGCCTCTGCTACTGCATCCCCTTTGCCAACAGCGACTACCTCACCCTCCTCATCAGCTGCCTGGGCGAGGTCGCACGTGAGTCCCAGGCACTCACACACACACACACACACGTAGAGGGGGGGGGTGGTGTGTGTGTGTGTGTGTGTGTGTGTGTGTGTGTGTGTGTGTGTGTGTGTGTGTGTGTGTGTGTGTGTGTGTGTGTGTGTGTGTGTGTGTGTGTGTGTGTGTGTGTGTGTGTGTGTGTGTGTGTGTGTGTGTGTGTGTGTGTGTGTGTGTGTGTGTGTGTGTCCTAACACGGTCATTTCTCACAATTTCATACATGGTTTCTCACGGTTTTATGTCTGTCTCTCTCACTGACTCACTCACTCACTGTCTCTCTCTCTCACTCACTGTCTCTCTCTCTCACTCACTCACATACTCACTGTCTCGCTCTCTCTCACTCACTCACTGTCTCTCTCTCTCACTCACTCACTCACTCACTCACTGTCTCTCTCTCTCACTCACTCACTTACTCACTGTCTCTCTCCCACTCACTCACTCACTGTCTCTCTCACTCACTGTCTCTCTCTCACTCAGTCACTCACTCACTGTCTCTCTCTCTCACTCACTCACTCACTGTCTCTCTCTCTCACTCACTCACTTACTCACTGTCTCTCTCTCACTCACTCACTCACTGTCTCTCTCTCTCACTCACTCACTTACTCACTGTCTCTCTCTCACTCACTCACTCACTGTCTCTCTCACTCACTCACTCACTGTGTGTTTGAGTCCTAACACGGTCATTTCTCACAATTTCATACATTGTTTCTCACGGTTTTATGTCTGTCTCTCTCACTCTCTCTCACTGACTCACTCACTCACTGTCTCTCTCTCTCTCACTCACTGTCTCTCTCTCTCACTCACTGTCTCTCTCTCTCACTCACTCACATACTCACTGTCTCGCTCTCTCTCTCACTCACTCACTCACTGTCTCTCTCTCTCACTCACTGTCTCTCTCTCACTCACTGTCTCTCTCTCTCACTCACTCACATACTCACTGTCTCGCTCTCTCTCTCACTCACTCACTCACTGTCTCTCTCTCTCACTCACTCACTCACTGTCTCTCTCTCTCACTCACTCACTCACTCACTCACTGTCTCTCTCTCTCACTCACTCACTTACTCACTGTCTCTCTCTCTCTCTCTCTCTCTCTCTCACTCACTCACTCGCTGTCTCTCTCACTTACTCACTCACTCACTCTCACTCACTCACTGTCTCTCTCTCTCACTCACTCACTCACTGTCTCTCTCCTCACTCACTCACTCACTGTCTCTCTCTCTCACTCACTCACTTACTCACTGTCTCTCTCTCTCTCTCTCTCTCACTCACTCACTCACTCACTCACTGTCTCTCTCACTCACTCACTCACTGTCTCTCTCACTCACTCACTCACTCACTGTCTCTCTCTCTCACTCACTCACTCACTGTCTCTCTCACTCACTCACTGTCTCTCTCACTCACTCACTCACTCACTGTCTCTCTCTCTCACTCACTCACTTACTCACTGTCTCTCTCTCTCTCTCTCTCACTCACTCACTCACTGTCTCTCTCACTCTCACTCACTCACTCACTCACTGTCTCTCTCACTCACTCACTCACTCACTGTCTCTCTCACTCACTGTCTCTCTCTCTCTCTCACTCACTCACTCACTGTCTCTCTCTCACTCACTCACTCACTCACTCACTCACTGTCTCTCTCTCACTCACTCACTCACTCACTGTCTCTCTCACTCGCTCACTCACTGTCTCTCTCACTCACTCACTCACTGTCTCTCTCTCACTCACTCACTCACTGTCTCTCTCTCACTCGCTCACTCACTGTCTCTCTCTCACTCACTCACTCACTGTCTCTCTCTCACTGTCTCTCTCTCTCACTCACTCACTCACTCACTCACTGTCTCTCACTCACTCACTCACTCACTGTCTCTCACTCACTCACTCACTGTCTCTCTCTCTCACTCATTCACTCACTCACTGTCTCTCTCACTCGCTCACTCACTGTCTCTCTCTCTCTCACTCACTCTCTCACTCACTCACTCACTGTCTCTCACTCACTCACTCACTCACTCACTGTCTCTCTCTCACTCACTCACTCACTGTCTCTCTCTCACTCGCTCACTCACTCACTCACTCACTCACTCACTGTCTCTCTCTCACTCACTCACTCAGTCTCTCTCTCACTGTCTCTCTCTCTCACTCACTCACTCACTCACTGTGTCTCTCACTCACTCACCCACTCACTCACTCACTCACTCACTCAGTCTCTCTCTCTCTCCCCCCCCCCCCCTGCCTGGGCGAGGTCGCACGTGAGTCCCAGGCACTCACACACACACACGTAGAGGGGGGGGGGGGGGTGGTGTGTGTGTGTGTGTGTGTGTGTGTGTGTGTGTGTGTGTGTGTGTGTGTGTGTGTGTGTGTGTGTGTGTGTGTGTGTGTGTGTGTGTGTGTGTGTGTGTGTGTGTGTGTGTGTGTGTGTGTCCTAACACGGTCATTTCTCACAATTTCATACATGGTTTCTCACGGTTTTATGTCTGTCTCTCTCACTGACTCACTCACTCACTGTCTCTCTCTCTCACTCACTGTCTCTCTCTCTCACTCACTCACATACTCACTGTCTCGCTCTCTCTCTCTCACTCACTCACTGTCTCTCTCTCTCACTCACTGTCTCTCTCTCTCACTCACTCACATACTCACTGTCTCTCTCTCTCACTCACTGTCTCTCTCTCTCACTCACTCACATACTCACTGTCTCGCTCTCTCTCTCTCACTCACTCACTGTCTCACTCACTCACTCACTGTCTCTCTCTCTCACTCACTCACTTACTCACTGTCTCTCTCTCACTCACTCACTCACTGTCTCTCTCACTCACTGTCTCTCTCTCTCACTCACTCACTCACTCACTCACTGTCTCTCTCTCTCACTCACTCACTCACTGTCTCTCTCTCTCACTCACTCACTTACTCACTGTCTCTCTCTCACTCACTCACTCACTTACTCACTGTCTCTCTCTCACTCACTCACTCACTGTCTCTCTCACTCACTCACTCACTGTGTGTTTGAGTCCTAACACGGTCATTTCTCACAATTTCATACATTGTTTCTCACGGTTTTATGTCTGTCTCTCTCACTCTCTCTCACTGACTCACTCACTCACTGTCTCTCTCTCTCTCACTCGCTGTCTCTCTCTCTCACTCACTGTCTCTCTCTCTCACTCACTGTCACTCACTCACATACTCACTGTCTCGCTCTCTCTCTCACTCACTCACTCACTGTCTCTCTCTCTCACTCACTGTCTCTCTCTCACTCACTGTCTCTCTCTCTCACTCACTCACATACTCACTGTCTCGCTCTCTCTCTCACTCACTCACTCACTGTCTCTCTCTCTCACTCACTCACTCACTGTCTCTCTCTCTCACTCACTCACTCACTGTCTCTCTCTCTCACTCACTCACTTACTCACTGTCTCTCTCTCTCTCTCTCTCTCTCTCTCTCTCTCACTCACTCACTCGCTGTCTCTCTCACTTACTCACTCACTCACTCTCACTCACTCACTGTCTCTCTCTCACTCACTCACTCACTCACTGTCTCTCTCACTCACTCACTCACTCACTGTCTCTCTCTCTCACTCACTCACTTACTCACTGTCTCTCTCTCACTCACTCACTCACTCACTCTCACTCACTCACTCACTCACTGTCTCTCTCACTCACTCACTCACTTACTCACTGTCTCTCTGTCTCTCTCACTCACTCACTCACTGTCTCTCTCACTCACTCACTGTCTCTCTCTCACTCACTCACTGTCTCTCTCTCTCACTCACTCACTTACTCACTGTCTCTCTCTCTCACTCACTCACTCACTCACTCACTGTCTCTCTCTCTCTCACTCACTCACTCACTCACTGTCTCTCTCACTCACTCACTCACTGTCTCTCTCACTCACTCACTCACTTACTCACTGTCTCTCTCTGTCTCTCTCACTCACTCACTCACTCACTGTCTCTCTCACTCACTCACTCACTCACTCACTGTCTCTCTCACTCACTGTCTCTCTCTCTCACTCACTCACTCACTCACTCACTCACTCACTCACTCACTCACTCACTGTCTCTCTCACTCACTCACTCACTCACTCACTGTCTCTCTCTCACTCACTCACTCACTCACTGTCTCTCTCTCACTCACTCACTGTCTCTCTCACTCGCTCACTCACTGTCTCTCTCACTCACTCACTCACTGTCTCTCTCTCACTCACTCACTCACTGTCTCTCTCTCACTCGCTCACTCACTGTCTCTCTCTCACTCACTCACTCACTGTCTCTCTCTCACTGTCTCTCTCTCACTCACTCACTCACTCACTCACTCACTCACTCACTGTCTCTCACTCACTCACTCACTGTCTCTCTCTCTCACTCATTCACTCACTCACTGTCTCTCTCACTCGCTCACTCACTGTCTCTCTCTCTCTCACTCACTCACTCACTCTCACTCACTCACTCACTCACTGTCTCTCACTCACTCACTCACTCACTCACTGTCTCTCTCTCACTCACTCACTCACTCACTGTCTCTCTCTCACTCGCTCACTCACTCACTCACTCACTGTCTCTCTCTCACTCACTCACTCAGTCTCTCTCTCACTGTCTCTCTCTCTCACTCACTCACTCACTCACTGTGTCTCTCACTCACTCACCCACTCACTCACTCACTCACTCACTCACTCAGTCTCTCTCTCTCCCCCCCCCCCCCCCCCCCACCGGCCCATCAGTCATCCCCCTCAACATATGTCTGCTGAATGTGCTTGGCCGGAAGCTCAGTATGGTGGTGCTGCAGCTCTTCTCCGCCATGTTCTTCCTCCTGGTTAACATCTGTTCCACCATGTAAGATCTCCCCCCCCCCCCCCCCCCTTCCTCCCCCTCCCCTCCCCTCCCCCCCCCCCCCCCCCCCTCATTCCACATCAAATCTCATTATCATTCATTAAATGTTTAACTAGTGGAAACTATTCTCCTGCTCTTAAAGGGACAGGCACCCAATTGGGCCGACACAACACACATGATGTAATGAGAAATGTGTCCATAGACATGAATGCCGAATAAGAGAATGACTCAATAAAGCTAAATATGAGTTATTATTAACATGTGTAACTATTGTCATGTCTAACACCCGTCTCTTTCAGGCTTTAGCGGGTCTAACGGTCCTCTGTCTGTCTGTCTGTCTGTCCGTCCTCTCTTCCCTTCCCAGGTTTGGCTTCACGGTGCTGCTGTTCCTCCTCAGGTCTCTGGTGTCCATGAACTTCAATGTGGTGTACATCTATACCGCCGAGGTACCACACACACACACACACCCCTACCTTATCCTACCCCTGTCCCGCCGGTAGGCATCCCAGAGTAAGACCTTAACCTCCTCCCCCTCCCTGCTTCTGAGTCTTATCGACGATCCACCGCAAATCACCTTTGGATAAAATAACTAAATACTAAAAGAGCAAAAAATGCGTGTTACAGATGGTGTGTGTGTGTGTGTGTGTGTGTGTGTGTGTGTGTGTGTGTGTGGTGTGTGTGTGTGTGTGTGTGTGTGTGTGTGTGTGTGTGTGTGTGTGTGTGTGTGTGTGTGTGTGTGTGTGTGTGTGTGTGTGTGTGTGTGTGTGTGTGTGTGTGTGTGTGTGTGTGGAGAGCAAAAGCGTGTTACGTGATGCTGTATGTATCTTCTGTTTACTCTTAGTTTAGTTTCATATATATACTGTATATACACACTATACTTCATATAGCTTCAGTGTGTGCGAATAGCGTGTTTGCCAGCATCCAAAGTAAGTGTGTGTGTGTGTGTTTGCGCTGCAGGTGTACCCCACCATAGCGCGCGCCCTGGGTATGGGATTCTGCACCTCCTTCAGCCGCATCGGCGCCATGGTGGCTCCCTTCATAGCCCAGGTACGTCATGGTGGCTCCCTTCATAGCCCAGGTACGTCATGGTGGCTCCCTTCATAGCCCAGGTACGTCAGGGTGGCTCCCTTCATAGCCCAGGTACGTCATGGTGGCTCCCTTCATAGCCCAGGTACGTCAGGGTGGCTCCCTTCATAGTCCAGGTACGTCAGGGTGGCTCCCTTCATAGTCCAGGTACGTCAGGGTGGCTCCCTTCATAGCCCAGGTACGTCATGGTGGCTCCCTTCATAGCCCAGGTACGTCAGGGTGGCTCCCTTCATAGTCCAGGTACGTCAGGGTGGCTCCCTTCATAGCCCAGGTACGTCATGGTGGCTCCCTTCATAGCCCAGGTACGTCATGGTGGCTCCCTTCATAGCCCAGGTACGTCAGGGTGGCTCCCTTCATAGCCCAGGTACGCCAGGGTGGCTCCCTTCATAGCCCAGGTACGTCAGGGTGGCTCCCTTCATAGCCCAGGTACGTCAGGTGTCTCCCTTCATAGCCCAGGTACGTCAGGGTGGCTCCCTTCATAGCCCAGGTACGTCAGGGTGGCTCCCTTCATAGCCCAGGTACGTCAGGGTGGCTCCCTTCATAGCCCAGGTACGTCATGGTGGCTCCCTTCATAGCCCAGGTACGTCAGGGTGGCTCCCTTCATAGTCCAGGTACGTCATGGACACGCTACTGTCTCCTTAGGCCTCCCATGCGCTACCTGCTCCCGGCTGCTAGCTAGCTAGCGGGTGCTCATTGACCCATAAATGGTCGTTAAGCTTTCTGTTTTAGACCAAATATATTTTAATTGCAAAAATGTGTAGATATAAATGCGATATATATCGATATATACTGTAGATATCTGTGTAAAAAAACGTATTCATTTTGGAAATATCGAAAGAAGGGCAGACTGTGACCACCCATTTGACCCATGGAGAATGTGCTGCAGTAAAGATATACAACCGTCACCACATTCAAACCACATGAGGTCTGTACCTTTTTCCTACAAACAAAAACAAGAACTAGTTCTAAAACATTAATCTATGAATTATAATAAACGCTGACCTTTTTTTATTTATTTTTTTTCTGAATTGGAAAAACTTTATTGGTCAAATTCTCGCCGTCATCAGTGGCAGGTATTGTAAACAAATTCCACAGATTATATCGTAAAGTTATCTCTGATTCCTGGACATAATAGAAATAATAGAAAAAATGTCTTTATCAATTTGATTTCTTTATAGTCCAAAAATGTCCTGGATTCGGATCTTGCTTCCTACAGTGGCATCACTTTACATTACTTTTATGTTTATTTTTTATTGTGTATAGTATTTCAATAGTTTTGTTCTAGAATGTCGTACTGCGGGAGGGAATGGGGAGGAAGCGTTCCTTTGTACTTCCTCTGTACTTTGGCATTTCCCCTAATGTCTCGTCTTCTCGCAATGATGTCTTAATTATATTTGATGCAATGCATTTCAGAAAAGCTTATTTTATTCCTCTGAATAGTCATTTTGTAACTATTTAGGTTGGTTGTGTGCCTTGGCTCAAAAAAAGGTTGAAAAACACTGATGTAGGCGACTACTTAAGAACCAAACAACCCACTCATTGGTCAAACTGCATCTCACTCACGACCCTCAGCAGTGTCAACCAATGGTGGAGCGTCTCCTCTAACGGCGTGTCGTCATGTATCCCCGCCCCCCCCCCCCCGTCCCCCCTGTCCCTGTCCCGTCAGGTGCTGATGTCCCGGTCCGTCCTGTACGCCATGTGTCCGTTCGCCGTTGCCTGCATTGTGTGCGCCGGCGCCAACCTCCTGTTGCCCATAGAGACGAAGGGACGGGCGCTGCTGGTGAGACACACTGGGAAAGGCGTTCTGTGACGGTTTAACCTTTGACCTCAAGAGGAGGCTGCTTAACCTGTTCCGCTTCTCTCTGCATTCTTTTCCCCCCCCCCAGCAAAACGCCTGAAAACCGAAACCACCAAAACAACCTGCCAGGAACCTGCTGTGAATACAGAACAAGAGATACTATCTGTTTTGAATTTGTCTTTGTTGTTGAATATATGTACATGTATAATAATAATAATAATAATCATAATAATAATAATAACATATTCCATTAACCGTGTCTCCATAATATCATTCTTTTTCAAACCGCCACCGTGACGAAGTACAAAAGTGAAGTTTGAAGTAAAAACCAGCAAAAACGATTTGGGGTTGTTGTGTAAGTAAAGTAAAGTCAAATGTATTTATAAAGCGCTTAAAGAGTCAAAGTGCTGTAGAGAAGCAAGTTCAAAGTAAAACTACACGGAACAAAACATGTGGACACAATACACGGACAGACCGACGTGGTACAGCAATTGACACGCAAAAAACACCAAAAAGAAGACACTAGCTGGGTCTTGGTTGCAGAGGCGGGGAGTCCGGCCAGGAGAGAGTTGCAGTAGTCGAGGCGGGTGATGACGAGATCCTGGTCCAAGCGCTCGTCATCACCCGCCTCGACTACTGCAACTCTCTCCTGGCGGGACTCCCCGCCTCTGCAACCAAGCCCCTCCAACGCATCCAGAACGCAGCAGCACGCCTGGTATTCAACCTACCGAAATTCTCCCACGTGACCCCTCTCTTCCGCGAACTCCACTGGCTTCCGGTAAATGCTCGCATCAAATTCAAGATTCTGGTGCTGACCTTTAGGGCAGTCAATGGAACTGCCCCGGCCTACCTCCAGGCGTTGGTCAAACCCTACATCCCAGCCAGAGCGCTCCGCTCAACTTCTGCCAGGCGACTTGTTCGACCTTCACTAAGGTCAACCAAACATCGCTCATCCAAAACCCAGCTCTTCACGGCTCTGGCCCCACAGTGGTGGAATGAACTCCCGTCTCATGTCAGGACGGCAGAGTCCCTCGCCAGCTTCCGCAAGAGACTCAAGACCCACCTGTTCAGAGTCCACCTGGACTCTCCTTTGTGAAACCCCTAAACTTGCTTAAGTCCTGACATTAATAGCTCTTAGCATGTTGTATATGTTAGCAAGTGTATGTCCTTAATGTTGTTAACACGCTCTTATCACAGCTACTTAAGCAGGTGACCTAGCAGTACGAAATTGTGTTATTCATCTTGTCAATATGAATACTTGTGAACTGCTGTATTTATGTTTGCGTACCCCAGTGTTATGCTATTGTCTGCTTCAACTAATGTACACCTTGTAAGTCGCTTTGGATAAAAGCGTCTGCCAAATGCCCTAAATGTAAATGTAAATGTAAATGTTTCCATCGAACTAACTAATTTTAGGCGAACTTTTGGAAGTTCGTACCCCCCGAGAATTTGTTGTTTCAATCAACCAGTCGGAGCGAACAAACTACGTCATCGATGACGGATATCGGGCGGTGACATAAGTCATGTTTTGGGGTCATAGGAACGAGTGAAAAGAAGCCGACAGCGTAAGTCACGTGAGCTTAAAGATCGCTCGAAGTCGGAGTTAATTCGGCAAAGGTGTTTCCATCTCCGCTTCGATTCAAATCGAATCAGTCAAAAACCGATTCGAATCAATCGAAAACCACCTCAAGCGAGCGTATCAACTTTTATGCGAATCAGAGGAAGTTGATTTAGAATTTGGCCATTTCCATCACATTCTTCAACTTCAAAATGCGAATCGAAATATGGTGATGGGAACCCGAGTACTGTAAAACACGAGAGTGTTTAGAGTCAAAAAAGGTACGTCTTAAGCTGCCTTTTTAAAACAGTCAAGAGATTGAGCAAAGTTTAAGGGGGTGTGGTGAGGGCGTTCCATAAGCCTTGGTTTATGATATTGCCTGTAAGGGCCTGTCGTGTTGTTGACCGTGAAGGAGGGGTGCTCTTCCCACTGTAGATAGAGTCAATCCTCCCTCACAACCATGGACCTGCGTCAGACCTACACCCTGGGAAGCCCTCCTCTGTAGAGCTCAGGGAGGGATGGGGATGAAGGATGAAGTTACATACTTGATCCTGAGCGGTCGAAGGGGAGTGCATTCTCATAGTCTCATATGACCTCTGGGGATGAGTGGTTCTCTCACCTTCCTTTGTTAAAACACAACTATTGTAAGTCGCGTTGGATAAAAGGGTCTGCTAAATGACTGGAATGTCATCTAATGGAACACCTCTGCCTTTTTAATCTATTTGATGCAAATACAACTTATTTTTGTTGGGTTGTTGTTGGAATAAACAGCATGCTCCAAGCCCCACAGAGGAATTATAACTTCATTATAACTTCAGCTGATTCAAAAGTCGATAAAAGATGATATTGATGGAAGTAACTAATATCTAATCACTGTCGGTTAGTATTGGTATGAGCGGAATAAACGGTCATCTGTGCCGATGACAAAATGACCTTAAATATAAATAACAGTATGGTGGTTTGCTCCTTACTGACTGGTGACCTGGTTGTTGGTTCCATCTTGGTTGTCAACATGAGCAGTAAAGCACTCAGCTAGAGTTTAGAGCCGAGACAGACACCAGGCGTGTGAGTAAGACAGAATAAACACCCGCATCCTTATGTAATCAACACACCTAATGGCTGTTGGAACAAGGCGGAAACCACTGTTTGGTGGGTGTGGCTGTCTCTCTGTATCTATTTATTAGTGGCGGCTGGTGGTTGTTAAAGTAGGGGAGGAAGGAAGGTTCGCTTGGGGAAGTTTGGTGGTGGATGGGGATCTTAGTGAGGGCATATGAGGGCATGTAAAACCCAGACACATTAGAAGGATATTTGTGTAACTATGGTGAGCTATACCCAGAGGACAACTGTGCTGCTTACAATCGTCTCTTCTTTGTCTTATCAGAAATAAATCCGCTATTATTAAGTCTGACCTCCTAAGCCTGAGGAGAAGTAAGGAGCAAAAATGATAGATTAATCTATGGTGAAACAAGAAGAAGTCTTTTACTTAGAGGCTTTAGAAGCTGAATTGATAAGATCTTATCTATTTAAATGTCCTTTTCGCTAGAATTCAAATTGGTGTCTTTTTGAGATATAGTTGGCAATTTGTGGTGTAAAAGCTGTTCATTCTTACATGTTCAAGAGATGGTCTGACCACAGAACTACATAATGCATAGCCTGGGCTTCACATGACAATATAGGCCGACTATAAAGATTAGATTCGATTAAAATGTATTGTCATTGCACAACACAACTACAGTACAGCGAAAATAATTAAGAAATATTAAAGAAAGAAAGAACATTAAGAAGTAAAGATAGCGTCAGTGACGCAGTAGCTCATCCGGCCATACTACAGGACAGTGTATTAGTGGGTCGTGTTAGCAGACAAGCCGTGCAGAATTGAAATTGAGCATAAGAGCTATTTAGCGATTACTCCATTAATGATTAAAATAAGGAATATAAGTTCAATGCACAGTGGCTAGTGCTACCAGACAACCCTTAGGGAATTGACATTGAGTGAGAAAGCGTTTTTTTATGTAAAGTATATTTACCTGTATTTAATTAAATTAAAGACATACTATCACGTAGTAAAACCTGTTATGCACGTAAATCACGTAAATTGTCGCGAATTGTCGAATGGCGAGCCAAAGAATCACCACCTTGTCTTACCATGCACTTTACTGCAACACTTACACTCTGGTTAGATGCCAAATTATTTTTCGCTGTACTCTGTGAGTCAGGCTTAGAGTTCATCCCCAGGGGGTCATCCCCAGGGGGTCATCCCCAGGGGGTCCTCCCCAGTGTGATCACGGTAAAAAAAAGAATCTCCTGGACTAAGCATCCTCACCGTTAATGAACGTAAGGTCAGTTTAACTGTCTGACGCTGCCCTGGAACCATATTTCAGTTTTTATTTGAAACAAGATGGAGAAGCTGGAGTGGCTGGAGTTCCACCACCATAAATGTTTATCTCTCTCTCTCTCTCTCTCTCTCTCTCTCTCTCTCTCTCTCTCTCTCTCTCTCTCTCTCTCTCTCTCTCTCTCTCTCTCTCTCTCTCTTCCCCCCCACTCCCTCCCTCCTGCTCCCTGATCCTTCAGGACTTAAGCTTGTTAGTTTGTAGTCTGCTTTCCCTGACACCCATAAGATTAGTGTGTGCGTGTGTCTTTCAGTTAAGTGTCATGTGGGATGACTCTGTACGCCCCCCCCCCCCCCTACCCACACCCTCACCACACACACACACACACACGACACACACACACACACACAGACTCTTGTTCCAGCTATATTGTTGTGGACAAGTGTGTGTGTGTGTGTGTGTGTGTGTGTGTGTGTGTGTCAGCGTAGTGCAAGTGGCAAGTCCAAAGCAGTGCTCACCACTCTATGTGCACTGCACTGTGTGTATGGGCGTGCACTTAAGAGTGTGCATGCATGCGTGTGTGCATGTGTGCGTGTGTGCATGTGTGTGTGTCTGTGTTAAAGGCCTATGTACAGCGATGGGCTGGCGGCTGGCAGATACCACCGGAGTGTGTTTCACGGGGGAGACGCTGCATGGCATGCATGGGAAGGCATTTGCGGCAGCGGCTAAGGACTACGATTTAAACCCTTCCTCACCTGGCCACCAGAGACGGATATAACCAACACAACACTAACATGAACGGTAAGCACAGAGGAGTGGAGATGGTCTACCCCCCTCTCTCTCTCTCTCTCTCGTACGCCCATCTGTGTTTTAGTGCTTGCTGGTGAGTACAGTTCACGACGTGTAGAGAACTGTAGTCGTGTTGTCGTGATGTAACGACAAGTGATTACGTTATGCCGTCAGGTTGATTCCGAACAAGGTTAGACAAGGGACAAGGGGGGATTATTTTAGTGGTTTTAAAGAGTTACACACGTGCCGGTTGGAACAATTGTTTTGTTTTTAATGAAGAGAATGAGAAGAGAGACGTATTGCAGTGGTTCCCAACCTGGGGGTCGAGACCCCCCCCCCACTGGGGGTCGAGACCCCCCCCCCCCACTGGGGGTCGCCAATGCTTCCCAGGGGTGGGGGGAGGGGCTTTTGATTTGAAGGGGGTAGGATTGTGTCTCAATGTCTCAGCATTTTATTCATTTCTGTGAAGAACAGAAGAACTTTCTTTATCTTCATTTAAATATATAAAAAATAAAAATAAAAGATATAAACATAAAAAAAATCTTGCAAGGATAAGGGCGCATGTAGACACAAAACACAAACTTTTAATATGATGAATATAATGAAATATATACCTACAGTATATACAGTATTTCAAAAGAAGAAGGCCACTATTTCAGTTTTTGGGGTGGGGGTCAGCGTTTAGTAGCACAGTGGTAAAATAGGGGTTCCCTTCAAAAAAAGAAAAAAGGCTTGAAACCTCTACTCTATTTGACCATCTGGGTTAAAGTGTGCGTGTCTTCCCGGGGGGGGGGGGGGGTGTCCCGGGGCTTATGGCTTCAGCTGTGTGTCCACGTGTGCTGTGTGTACGAGTGAGTGACCACATTCTCACATCTGCATCTCCCATCATTAACCACAGGCGGGCTAATTGTTCCGCACAATCAGACAGTGTTGATGATGAGGCAGCTCATGTGACTGAGTGCACAAATCTCTCTCTCTCTCTCTCTCTCTCTCTCTCTCTCTCTCTCTCTCTCTCTCTCTCTCTCTCTCTCTCTCTCTCTCTCTCTCTCTCTCTCTCTCTCTCTCTCTCTCTCTCTCTCTCTCTCTCTCTCTCTCTCTCTGCCGTGCTTGGCGGGGATGGATCTGTGAATGTATGAAGTCCATTGTACAGCGTCTGAAATGTGTGGACACACACACACATACATTACATGTACACAGCAAACAGAGGCATTCCCTAACCTTCACTATTCACATATTTTTCTTCTATTGTTAAACACAGACTCTGACAGACTCCAGTAAAGAAGGCCAAGAGAAGACAACGACGACAGCAACAACAACAGCAGCAGCAGCAGCAGCATCAGAAGCATCAGCAAAACCCATTTCAGCGAGGACTTTTGTTTTGAACACCGTTTGAACACCTCCCGGACAAGGGACCGTAGACTCCTCCCGGTCAGAAGCCCGACCTCTCGGAGATGGTGGCTCCGATCAGACGTCATACACTTTGCTCCTAGATTTGTGGACCGGGCCGATCGGGTTGCAGCGGAAATCGGGTACGAGCTTGAGTCAGGCCGGTGACATCATCGACATCAACATCAGCATCATCATCATCATCATCATCATCTTCATCAGGAGAGAACGCCGCTTTTCCTCAGGGGGCCCCTATGGGCGACGAGGCCGAGCCGGACCCAGAGAGCCGCGACGCCCCGGAGCTGTTCGATGACTTCGTCCAGGCGGCCACCTGCCGGGCCACGCTGGGGGCTTTCGGCCGCCTGTGCGACCGCCTCCGGTTGCCCCCGAAGCCGACGCCCTGGCCCTTCTACCACGCCATCAAGCAGCGCCTGGACTACTGGAGGGCCGACGGACTGTGGGCCAAGCTGGACAAGAGGGCGACACACCGGGAGTACATGGAGGGCCGCGCTTGTGCCGATACTACAGTGAGACTAAAGACAGTGCTACTATGACTACACACACACCAGACACACACACACACACACACACACACATTGAGAGAGACAGGATAAGTCTATTAATGTAATGTCCTCCCCCTCCCTGAGCCAGTGTGTGATCATCGGGGCGGGGCCCTGCGGCCTGAGGACCGCGGTGGAGCTGGGCTTCCTGGGGGCCCGTGTGGTGCTGGTGGAGAAGCGCGACGCCTTCTCCCGCAACAACGTGCTGCACCTCTGGCCCTTCACCATCCACGACCTGCGGGGCCTGGGCGCCAAGAGGTTCTACGGGAAGTTCTGCGGCGGCTCCATCGACCACATCAGTAAGCGCGGTTCAGATCATCATCATCATCATCATCATTAGTGTGTTCCAATGAAGCATCTGTACCATCCTTCAAACAACCACCCTACCATCCTTCAAACAACCACCCTACCATCCTTCAAACAACCACCCTACCATCCTTCAAACAACCACCCTACCATCCTTCAAACAACCACCCTACCCTCCTTCAAACAACCACCCTACCATCCTTCAAACAACCACCCTACCATCCTTCAAACAACCACCCTACCATCCTTCAAACAACCACCCTACCATCCTTCAAACAACCACCCTACCATCCTTCAAACAACCACCCCACCATCCTTCAAACAACCACCCTACCCTCCTTCAAACAACCACCCTACCATCCTTCAAACAACCACCCTACCCTCCTTCAAACAACCACCCTACAATCCGTCAGGCAACCATGCAGTCATGGACTGCATCTCAAGCTTTAATCGTTAGTGGTGTGTCGTTGAATGAACAAGTCTCGTTCCAACCAGCTCATTCCCATCTTCCACCTCGTTCTTTCGTTAACTCCGTTCATATATATTTTTCCTTGGCCGGTGGTGGTTTCCGTTCAGGCATCCGTCAGCTGCAGCTGGTGCTCCTGAAGGTGGCGCTGTTGCTAGGGGTGGAGGTCCACGTCAACGTTGAGTTCAAGCGGCTGGTGGAGCCCCCGGTGAACCAGGAGCGCCACAGTGAGTCTCTCTGATGTGTATTCGTGGGCCCTTGAAGAAGTATGGCCTATGGCCATCTTATTCAGATCTGCTGGCTATGCTGGTGTAGTGTATTTATATACCCTAAGTATAAAACTAAAACACTATCTGTGATACTGTATGCATTGTAAGGGCCATGCGTGTTGAGGCAACCAAAGGGCGTTGCTAGGAATGCGACTCCCTGGGGTTGTTGGAGATGCTATCAACGGGTGTGGCCAGGAAGGCGACCCCCTGGGGTTGTTGGAGATGCTATCAACAGGTGTGGCCAGGAAGGCGACCCCCCCCCCCCCCCCCCCGGGGGTTTGAGCTTGTAAACTTGTGACGTGCTGCAGTAGATGCTTTCATTTGATGCTTTTGTTCAATAAAGATATTGAACTTAGTATCCGGACCTCTCTTAAAGATTCTTATTTCCACCCGAGTAGAAATTATACTACACTGGCATACAGGTTCCTTTTTGGAGGCTGAACCCCACCTCTGCTCAATATATCCTATAATAATAATAATAATAATAATAATACATCACCATCAATGTCTTGACTGCCTTGCACTGTAATCACAACTACATATACCTCTACCTATATTATACATATGTATTGATAACATACCTGTAAATGTGTACATTTTCACTGTACCTGCCATATATATTTTAATCTTCAACTGTTGATATAACTGCATATCCCTGCTCACTACCTTCTGTGTATACATTAATATATATTGATCCTGTTCTTCATAATTGCATACCCCTGATGTTACATACTTACCTTTATATATATATACCTATTATTATGCACATATCTCACACATAATCTATAAGTAATCGTATAACTGTTTCTATACCTAGTAGACTGTCTTCAGTGTCAACTGTAAACTGTTAATGATATATTGCCATGGACTTTACTGCAACATGTACACTTTGGTTAGATGCCAAATTATTTTCGCTACTACTTGTGCTGTGCAATGACAATACATTTGAATCTAATCTGAATCGAATCGAATCGAATCGAATCTAAACACACAGCAACACAGACGAGAAAGCGCAGCTCTTTAAACCTGAGCAACAGCGCCCTCTCTGGTGAAAGGCGGGTTAGCGCAATATCCTTCTTGTAAAACTCGTTTATCTTTTCGCTGTGATGTTTCAAACCTCATATTTCGATCATTTCGAGGGTGTATATTGTCATTGTAATTACGTTGTAATTACGTAAATGCTATTCAAAGATGCACAACTATATGATCAAATATCCAAACATAGCCCGAACTAACCGTTCTATAGGCACAGTATCTATGACGTGTGTTATGTTTGACCTCCACCAGAGGTCGGGTGGAGGCTGGAGGTTCATCCGAAGACGCATCCGGTAAACCAGCTTGATGTGGACGTCATCATCGGCGCCGATGGACGACGGAACACACTTCCTGGTAAACGGCCAATCACAATCTCGACTGCCTGTTGTAACGTAACTGCACACACCGGCAGTGCTGTACCACTGTGCGATCTGCTATAGTATATTACTGATGCATGTAACTCAAAATACTGTCTGAAAGGGATAAAACAGACGGTTGTTCATATCTCATATCTCTGGAATATAGGAATCTGACAGAGGTGGATTGTGGGAGAGGAAGCTTCTTTAGCGCTTCTCCTGATGACATAGTGTGATGAAGGAATCCAGTTTTTATTGCAGTTTGTAGATGAATGTCAACATGGCGGCTGGTTTGTGCAGCCTTACCCAGCAGCCCCAGACTCTATTCAGTCTGTCTGAGGCCAGGTGAGGCTGCTTCAACCAGACTCGAATCAGTCTGTCTGAGGCCAGGGGAGGCTGCTTAAACCAGACTCTAATCAGTCTGACTGGGGCCAGATGAGGCTGCGTCAATCAGACTCTTATCAGTCTGACTGGGGCCAGGTGAGGCTGCTTCAACCAGACTAATCAGTCTGACTGGGGGCCAGATGAGGCTGCTTCAACCAGACTCTAATCAGTCTGACTGGGGCCAGGTGAGGCTGCTTCAACCAGACTCTAATCAGTCTGACTGGGGCCAGGTGAGGCTGCTTCAACCAGACTCTAATCAGTCTGACTGGGGGCCAGGTGAGGCTGCTTCAACCAGACTCCACACACATTCTACATTGAGATTTTAGAATCCATCTTCAAGTTATCCGCTTGTGGTGATTCAACAGTGGTTGGGACAAAACTGTCAGTTATGGGTGTGGTGATAGATAATGATGGTTCTGGGTAACAAAGATGCATATCTCCTTAACATATGTACATTGGCACGATGAGTGACCTTGACTTGAAGGGCAGATTGTATATCCACGACCGTTCTCTCTCCATTTGTCCGCTTGTGATATCAGGGTTCAAGCGCAAGGAGTTCCGAGGAAAGCTGGCCATCGCCATCACGGCCAACTTCAAGAACAGGAACACCGCCGCCGAGGCCAAGGTGGAGGAGATCAGCGGCGTGGCCTTCATCTTCAACCAGAGGTTCTTCCAGGAACTGCGGCAAGAAACCGGTTAGCATAGTGTAACTTTTTTAGGTGCTAAAAAAGTTTTCAAAGTTGCTTTTTTTCACACAAAACTATGTATTCATTACATTGCAGTCATTTAGCAGACACTTTAGTCCAAAGCGACTTACACACAATAGTGCGTTCAACAAATGTAGGCAACAGAACAACTCGTCACCAGAAGACAAAAATGCATTTCACCCCTAACAAGCACCAAGAACTGAGTCCCTGGCTCAAGTAAATGTTCAGGTAAAAGAACAATGAGCTGGCAAACAATAGAACAATATCTAACTAACGACGCTATTACGCTAGTAAAGAGTGATAAGAGGATGCGCTAGGAGGAAGGATCCGGGTTGTGTTTCCTGAAGAGGTGAGTTTTCAGCCTGCAGGCGGAAGATGGGCAGTGACTCTGCAGTCCTGACATCCGTGGGAAGTTCATTCCGCCAATTGGGTCCACAGGACAGAGTAGAGCCGTGACCCGTAGATCGGCCACAAGGGCCCCTAAGCGAGGGGGCAAGCAGACGGCCTGAAGTAGCAGAGCGAGACCTATTCCGAAGAGTATTCTTAATAGGATGCGGCTACAAAAGTGATTTATGGCGAACGCAGCTCAATGGAATTAAGGAACTGGTCAAGGTCAGGCCTCATCTGGCCTTTGGAATGCCGAAACGGGATGTGGATCAGGAAGGGGTTCGAACCCAGTATCTTTTTGTCATAGGAGTCGACCACCTTTGTGTAACAGAAGCCAGTGCTGCACAGTGTAAAGTAAACCTCACTCCCCTACACCTAAAAGACGTGTGGGTTTTTAGCTTCCCTTGTTAGTCTGCCTCTCATGCAGGGGTCGTGAGTTCGAAGCCAGTGTGGGACACTCACTGTTAAACTGGCCACTACCCTATCCAAATATGAACTCTGAAATATTACAATTGAAGATATACTGAAATATTGAGTGTTTTATAATTGCATGTATGAAAAGTAACGCTCTCTCTCTGTCTCTGTCCTTAGGTATAGACTTGGAGAATATAGTGTACTACAAGGACGACACTCACTACTTTGTGATGACGGCCAAGAAGCAGAGCCTGCTGGAGAAGGGCGTCATACTACAGGTACCCAGTCGAGTGAATTCAGATAGACCTGTTTAATGAGCAGCTAGGGGTTAGGTTAGCGCTGGGGTTCCCAAACTGGGGGGCGCGCCCCCTAGGGGGGCCCTGGAGTTATGAAACGGGGGGGTGCAGCTCAATATAAATGTTGTAATACGGCAAATTGAGTCACCTTTACAATTAAAGGTGACTTGTTCCAATTTACATTTTCTGTTGCAGTTCTGTATAAATGACAGACAATCTTTTAAATAAATGATATAGGAGTGTGCAAGCAAAGGATGTGTCAGAGAGCGTCTTTATGTGGGTGCATGAAAGTGGGGGGGGGGGGCTGACATGTTTTTTTATCTACAAAAGGTGGGGGCCCTGCAGTTAAAGTTTGGGAACCACTGGGTTATCGTCATGCTCAAGGACACAACACAAATACAACAGATTAGGCTGCCGACATCGGGGATGGGAATTGGGCAGCGAACAAAACACCCTATAGCCACGAGCCACCACTACACTATCCTCTCCTCTGTACGACATTGAGCATTAGCTTCAGACGACTACGAATCAGACACTCGGCGTCTCCTCACCTCCTCCTCCTCCTCCTCCTCCGACCCACCAGGACCACGGCGACACGGAGCTCCTCCTGTCCCGGGGGAACGTGGACCAGAAGGCGCTGCGGTCGTACGCCCGGGAGGCCGCCGACTTCTCCACGGGCCGCCTGCTGCCCGGTCTGGACTTCGCTATGAACCACTACGGGTGGGCCGACGTGGCCATGTTCGACTTCACCTGCATGTACGCCGCGGAGGCGGCCGCCATGGTGCGGCGGCGCCACGCCCGCCCTCTGCTGCTGGCGCTGGTGGGGGACAGCCTGCTGGAGGTGAGCGCTCGGCCAATCGGAACCGAGAGGGAGGGAGCACGGGAGAGTCCGATTAGAAGGTTGAGATCGGACTGTAGCTGCGCTGACCTCTCGGCCTCACGGATGAACTCGATGCTCATATGTTTTATTTTATTTAATGAAGCTCTGAATCTTGATAGAATTTATGGGTATAATTAAGGAGATGCTAAAGTTCAGAATGCATCAAATTAAACGGATGGTGATGTGTTTCAATATCTGCAGACCAACAGGCTATTGGCCGATTTAATGTGCTCATAAATGACTTTGTTCATTGTCTTGCGAGAGACGACGACGCCACCTTGTGCACCCAAAAGACAAATTACTTTGTGCTGCGAATTAATTATTTCCAGCACTAATAATTAATGTTCAGTATGTATTTAAATGTGGCCCTTTATTTTAGCATTTTGTCATGTTCAATTATTTTTTTATACAAAAAAAGTGTGTGTGTGTGTGTGTGTGTGTGTGTGTGTGTGTGTGTGTGTGTGTGTGTGTGTGTGTGTGTGTGTGTGTGTGTGTGTGTGTGTGTGTGTGTGTGTGTGTGTGTGTGTGTGTGTGTGTGTGTGTGTGTGTGTGTGTGTGTGTGTGTGTGTGTGTGTGTGTGTGTGTGTGTGTGTGTGTGTGTGTGCGTTTGTTCTGTCATTGCAGCCGTTTTGGCCCATCGGCACGGGCATCGCACGAGGCTTCTTGGCAGCGCTGGACTCGGCCTGGATGGTCCGCAGCTGGGCCCAGGGAGCCGACCCTTTGGACGTCTTGGCCGCGAGGTGAAGACACTCACACACACATGCACACACAGAGACACACACACACACACACATTACATTTCCGTCACCCACCACCATCCCCAACCCAAGAGCGTTGCTTCGCCTCTATTCCCGTGTATCTCCTGCAGGGAGAGTGTGTTCCGCCTCCTCCCCCAGACAACACCGGAGAACATGAACAAGAACTTCAGTCTGTACACCGTAGACCCGGTCACACGCTACCCCAACCTCAACCCCCTCCTCATCACTCCTGCCCAGGTTCATGTTCCACACACTCACGCACGCACGCACGCAGACACAGACGCACGCAAGCACGCACTCACGCATGCACACACACACATGCATACACGCACGCACGCACAAACACACGCGCACACACATACATACATGCATACAACATGCATACAAACATGCATACATAACATACACACACACACACACCACACAACACACCCACCCACACACGCACATGCACACACACATGCATGCACGCACAAACACACGCGCACACACATACATACATGCATACAAACATGCATACATACAAACATGCATACATAACACACACACACACACACCACACAACACACCCACACGCACATGCACATACACACACTAATGCAGACACACATACACACACACACCTGCTGTACATGTGCTTTAGTGTTGTGTAGGCTGATGGTGATCATGTGATCCGCAGGTCAAACACCTGGTTCACACCGGAGAGGAGACGGAGGTGGATTCAGACTCTCTCATCCTCCCCCCGCCCCCCAGACAAGGTAGGCCCTGAGCGCATTAAAGAGTCACTCCAACACAAGACCACACTGGTGAGTTTGCTTCTATCTAGTGGGTTAGAATATAATAGGCAGATCTCGGTAGATCGGTAATTTGTAGAAGAACATTGTTTTGCTTATACCACAGTCAATATTGACAAAATATATTCAGTATTATGCATTCCATCACCAATTAAACAAGTGGGAATTACTTTTTAGTGTTGGCATTGCGTTTTAGCCATACAATGCCCATCAAACCATCTAACTTTAACGGTTATTTTCAGTCACTTTATTGTTCTTTGTATAGTCCCTTTTTAATTGAATCTAATACTGTTATTTTATAGTATAGCATATAGAAGGAAGTATAAAGGGTTGTTTATAATATAGCATATAGTAGGTTGTATATAGTGTTGTTTATATTATATAGTATATAGTAGGTATAGTGTTGTTTATATTATATAGTATAGTAAAGTACGCACGTATAGTTCATGTTGAAACTCATAATGCGGGAGGGAATGGGGAGTGAGCATTTCCATTGTTGCACGCGGCAAATAAACATACCTAGGTGATGATGATTGACAGGACACACCCACATACTGTTGACCGACACCTGGGGGAGACAACAGAACGTACGGGTCGTAATGTTCCTTGAATCTTGGACATTCAGACGTCTTCAAACAATAGTTCATCAATACACTGACTAGACTATACTCTTCATTCATTGTCAACACTGGCACCTCTGCTGAAGGTGTGTGTGTGTGTGTGTGTGTGTGTGTGTGTGTGTGTGTGTGTGTGTGTGTGTGTGTGTGTGTGTGTGTGTGTGTGTGTGTGTGTGTGTGGTGTGTGTGTGTGTGTGTGTGTGTGTGTGTGTGTGTGTGTGTGTGTGTGTGTGTGTGTGTGTGTGTGTGTGTGTGTGTGTGTGACCCACACCAGAGTCCTTCTCGCGGTCCAACAAGCTGCTGAGCTGGTGTCAGGAGCAGACTCGGGGGTACCGCGGCGTTGCCGTGAGCGACCTGACCACCTCCTGGAAGAGTGGGATGGCGCTGTGTGCTCTCATCCACCGCTACCGACCCCACCTGATGTAAGCCCCACCGTCCAAAGGGTGTCTGTGTGTGTGTGCGTGCATTTGCATAGGTGTGTGTGTGGCGAAGAGTTGCTGTACAACTCCTCTTTATGTCTGCAATCGCCTCTCTCTCTCTTTCTCCCTCTTTCTTTCACCCTATCCCCCTTCCCCCCCCTCTCTCTCACTCACTCTCTGTCTGTCTGTCTGTCTGTCTGTCTGTCTGTCTGTCTCTCTCTGTCTCTATCTCTGTCTCTGTCTCTCTCTCTGTCTCTCACTATATCTACCTATATATCTATCTATCTATCTATCTCTCTCGCTCTCTCTCTCACACCTCTCGCTTTATTTCCCTATTCTCGCTCTTTCTTCGGCCCCCTCTCTCGCTCCAAAGTGACTTTGACTCCCTGGCGGAGGCCGAGGTGGAGCGTAACACACGGCTGGGCTTTGCCGTGGCCCAGCGGGAGCTTGGCGTGGCCCCCATCATGGCGGTGGAGGAGATGTGTTCCGCCGAGGAACCCGACTCCCTCTCCATGGTCATGTACCTCAGCCAGTTCTATCAGCTCCTCGGGGACACGCAGCCCTCCTCCACCTTCTCCTCCTCCTCCTCCGGTGGTGGGGGTGGTGGCGGTGGCGGTGGTGAGAAACACGACAGCCCACACACACAACACAAAGCGGAGGTCTCAGGACACCGCCGTGTCCGGTTTGCTGTCCCCCGAGACGGTGGATTTCCCCCTTTGTTGAATCTCTCCCATTTTACAACACACTTTTGCCACCCATCTAGAGCAGGGGTCTTCAATCTTTTTTTTTAGCCCCTTTGTAGATTGTGCTATATATTTTAAAATAATAATAATATAATAGTTAAAAAGTCGCCGGTTCAAGTCCTCGAAACTGCCCGAGGTGCCCTTGAGCAAGGCACCAGACCCCTACACTGCTCCCCGGGCAGCTGTGTATATATACAAAAGCTGCCCTAATACTAGGACGAGTTAAAACTTGATTCAGACTGACTTGAAGGTGGAATTTAGGTGAACCGTGGGGGGTAAGGTGACGGTTGAAGACCACCACTGATCTAGAGTCGACTTTTAGTGTCCGGGGTTCTTTTAGTCTCCGAGTGTAGCATTAACTCTGTCAGGGTAAGGGGTTCAATTCCGCCCCCATGAACGTATGCACTTGCGGTAACGGTAAGGCACTTAAAAGCGTCCACTAAATGTAAACATATATTACATCATCTCAATGAGAATAACCTGATTAAATAAAGGTACAATTATATATTATTACTTTCTCAGCCTGGAAGGTCACCGGTCTGAAAGGCCAGCTTTCCTCGTTGTGGTACATGTGTACTGTATGCTCTCTCCCGTCCAGGTTCTCCGTCCCAGAGCGCTGACTTCAGATCTGCTATCATGACGCCTGCTTCCCTCCTGAGCAGGCTGGGCCACAGTCCGTCACGCAAACGCATCCCCAAGGTACAAATACTAGCCCTCCCCGCCCCCCGCTTGGCTGTTGGTTCCGTGTTGTTGATATCCGAGTTTGACTTGAACGTCTCCTTACGACCACAGGAGCAAAGAGACGCCTTGTGGAAAAGGAGGAGGACAAGTCGACTGTGTCAAGATGAACTGGAGGTCAGTGCAAAAGGGTTCTGGGTTTTGGGACAGCTTTGACTGTACACAAACTCTATATGGCTGGCAACAAATTAAATAAAAACTTATTTACTGAAGATAGTTGCCTCAGGTTTAAACTGTTTAAACCCCTCTTAGAGACTTAACGTCCACCAGGCACACATACGGTAAGCTTGCTGATGTTGAATTTAGTTGCCTCATGTTTAAACAGTTTAAACCCCTCTTAGAGACTAACCGTCCACCAGGGACACATACGGTAAGCTTGCTGATGTTGAATTGTATTGCCAATGCTCAGCGTTCCTGTGGTTCTCTTCTGGAAAATACATGACACAAACTGTTTCTCAAACCGCTAACCGTTCTGAATCATCAGCCAATCACGGTAGGGTATGGAAAATGTCTACGACCCACTGAAATAGTCTTGGTATAATAATTAAGAAATGTTTGGATACAAATAACCAAGCAGGTTTTGTGAATGGCAGAACATTTTAAGTTAGTCTGTGATCGGTGCGTGGAATAGATATTTATACATTATAATCCATACTTTCATACAACTCACATTGTCATCCCAGCACGAGGATGGTACCGTCGGTAACCAAGACGACCTCAAGCCCGAGGAGGGGTTGGTGGGCGGGACCGGGTGCTCCAGAGTGCGTCTCATGGCCAATCAGCTCCAGGCCAAACTGGATGGAGACGCTGCGTCCTGCCAAAGTCCTGCCTCCTCGGACGCCGTGCTACGCAGACTGGTAGGAGAGGGAGAATGACCCGTCAGCCAATCAGAGAGGTTCCTCCTGACGAGGTCCTATTTTTAAAATGAATTGGATGCAGCTGCCCGTCACTCAAAGTTGGTTCATAATATATTAATGGGCAGGAAATTAGGGTTTCATTCATCACAGTGTTAATAGTTAATTATTAATACTTTATTATCGTCAATTAATAACAATGTCATTATAATTAGCTTTAATAATATGAATGTAAAATATAGGAAATGTAAGTCTTTATTTGGAGCATATATCACAGTGCATGACAGTTAGAGTTCTCTTAGAGTTGATCAAATGTTACATGACATGAAACATTTTTCAAGAAGGTTTATCGGTGGGTAAAATGAAAGTGTGTGTGTGTGTGTGTGTGTGTGTGTGTGTGTGTGTGTGTGTGTGTGTGTGTGTGTGTGTGTGTGTGTGTGTGTGTGTGTGTGTGTGTGTGTGTGTGTGTGTGTGTGTGTGTGTGTGTGTGTGTGTGTGTGTGTGTGTGTGTGTGTGTGTGTGTGTGTGTGTGTGTGTGTGTGTGTTTTTAATAATTGATACGTAGTGTATAGGGTTGGTCCAAACCCCCTGCTACTCCTTGATGTGTGACACATGAAACACCTGACGTAAACACGGAGCTCCTTTAACACACACAGTGGATTTGGGATTTTGCCATTCGTCCGCTAAGCTCCAGCTGCCTTAGGAGAGTAGAGAGAGTCGTTTACCAGTTCCTAACGGGATAGAAGAAACTCCCTGTCTGGTCTGGTGTTGTTTCGCCGTCTGACCACCAGGGGGACTGCTTTCCTAGCCCACCCGCTGCCTCCGGGAAGCCTCCGGACTCCCCGCCTCGGGAAGAGGCTGTGGAGGACGCCACGGAGGCTCCCGGCCAGGCCTCCACGTGGTGGCCGGTAATGACCAATCAGAAAACCAGTAGATTTAAAAGATAAAAAAAAAATATATATATATATATATTTAATTGAAAGGTTTGCGTCCCTTTTTTTTGGCTTTGCCAAAAATTGTATTTCACGCAAGGTAGCGGCCAGAAAGTAGCTGTAGCATGTAGCCTTTTCTTATTAATTTAGTTCAGTATTTATTTATTTGTTTATTTTTTTGCTTTATGTAATTTTTAAGCATTCATTCATTTATGTTTTTTGTTTATTAATATTAATGTAACGTTTGTTTGTTTATGTATTTTTATTAATTCACTTTTTTACATTTAATTTGTTTGTCTATTTTGAATTTTTCCTACGTCCCTCTCCATCATGGCCCCTGTCCCCGTGGTACTCCCCCCTGTCCACCGTCCCCCTCCCCCTCTCTCCATCATGGCACCCGTCCCCGTGGTACTCCTCCGTCTCCCCCCCCCCTCCGTCCCCCTCCCCCTCTCTCTATCATGGCCCCTGTCCCCGTGGTACCCCCCCCCCCCGTCCCCCTCCCCCTCTCTCCATCATGGCCCCTGTCCCCGTGGTACTCCCCCCTGTCCTCCGTCCCCCTCCGTCCCCCTCCCCCTCTCTCCATCATGGCCCCTGTCCCCGTGGTACTCGTCCCCCTCCGTCCCCCTCCCCCTCTCTCCATCATGGCCCCTGTCCCCGTGGTACTCCCCCCCCCCCCCCCCCCTCCGTCCCCCTCCCCCTCTCTCCATCATGGCCCCTGTCCCCGTGGTACTCCCCCCCTCCGTCCCCCTCTGTCCCCCTCCTCCTCTCTCCATCATGGCCCCTGTCCCCGTGGTACTCCCCCCGTCCCCCTCCCCCTCTCTCCATCATGGCCCCTGTCCCCGTGGTACTCCCCGTCCCCCCCCCCCTGTCCTCCGTCCCCCTTTAAGAAAAAGCGCACCCAGCAACAGGAGCAGATGAGCTTTCGATTCAAAGAGAAGATCAGGTTTAAGACTCCGCTGCCCGCTGACGGGGAGCAGGTAGGCCTGACTGTGAGACACCCGTCTTGAAGCGTCTTAAAGGGTCCTAGTCGTAGTGTACCGTAGCGAGTGGTGTGATCGCATCATAAATAGTTTGTGATTTATGTGACGGGTCTGTGGGCCAGTGGTGGACCGGTGGTCTCCCGTGCTGCCGGCGGGGGGGCAACGGCAGCACGTGGATAACAGGCGGTTAGTTTCAGTATTCGGGGGGGGGGGGTGCGGGGGGGGGTTTGATTCCCTGGGTGCCATGTGACAGTGCGCCACAGCTGAATGCTCCCCATTGACACGTGGTGGAGTCACTGGGTTCTCATCTGGCCCCCCTGGCGTATCTCCAACCGGAATAGATATACCAAGGCCCATGGGTGAATTTGAACATGATGCTTTTCATATATATATATATATATGTTTTTTTATTTTATTACAAGAACAGCGTTAGTGTCTCCCACACGTGTGTGTGTGTGTGTGTGCGTGCGTGTGCGTGTGCGTGCGTGTGTGTTTTTGAATATGTGTCTCATACGTCCGCGGCTGCCTTTGCTGACTCGCCTGTATCTCCCGGTCCCTCTGATAGGAGTTTGTCCGGAAGTACACCGAGGGAGTGAGCTCAATGGCCGAGCAAATAACCAATCAGATTCAAAGTCAGGAACTGGTAAGTGGAAGCTCCGCCTTTTCTGCTCTTCTAAGTCACAAAAAATCACCGTCGGTACATTACCACCTGTGACCCGATAGGCCCCACGGTTCAATGGGGCCAAATGAGACTCTAGGAGGACCATTGAGACTCTAGGAGGACCATTGAGACTCTAGGAGGACCGTTGAGACTCTATGAGGAACGTTGAGACTCTATGAGGAACGTTGAGACTCTATGAGGAACGTTGAGACTCTATGAGGAACGTTGAGACTCTATTGAGGACCAATGAGACTCTATGAGGATCATTGAGACTATGAGGACCAATGAGACTATGAGGACCAATGAGACTATGAGGATCGTTGAGACTCTATGAGGACCGTTGAGACTCTGAGGACCGTTGAGACTCTGAGGATCGTTGAGACTATGAGGATCGTTGAGACTCTATGAGGATCGTTGAGACTCTATGAGGTCCATTGAGACTCTATCCGCTCCATTGAGACTCTATGATGACCATTGAGACTCTATGATGACCATTGAGACTCTATGATGACCATTGAGACTCTATGAGGTCCATTGAGACTATGAGGACCAATGAGACTCTATGGGGTTTGTTGAAGGTTCATTGAACTTGTCAATAGACTCTTAAGATGTCCATGGGACTCTATAAGGCTCACTGACCGGTCCCCGTCAGAGAGCCAGGTTAACAACACCCACACGGTCCAGGGCTCAAGTTCGCTAAGTTCTGCCCTGGCCGCCCCTACAGGTGACGCCCGCGGCGGCCCCGGGGACAGCGGGCGCCAGTGGCGTGTGCTTCTTCTGCGGCGAGCGCGTGTACGTGATGGAGCGCCTGAGTGCCGAGGGCCTCTTCTTCCACCGCGGCTGCTTCCAGTGCGACTACTGCGGCGCCACCCTCCGCCTCTCCTGCTACACCCGGGACAGCGTCAGCGGTGAGCTCTGACCCTCGGCCGAGGGGCCGATGATAAACTGGTTTAAACCGGTGTTATGGGCCTCCTCACAGGGGCCAAGGTGTATGGTGTGACTCTGTAGGTGTCTTTTTTTTTTTTGTGGTGTGCCTTTATGTGCTTGTGCGCTAGGCTAGGCTAGGCTCGGCTAGGTAGCCCCGATTCATATTAGTAGAGTAGTTGGGGGTGTTTCGAGACATTGAGGGTAGCAGTCACGTAAGATTCCAATATGTACGACTCTACTCTAATAACTTTTACAACGTTTAAATATTTTTAAAATGTGTATATATATATATTTTAAGTATTATTTATCTTAATCAAATGAATCAAAAAAAATATGTAATCTGTGTGTGGTTGACGGATAATGAAAAAAAAAGAAAGGAAATGCAGTGTTTTTCCACGGCGGACGAGGAGACCAGGAGATAGAAGATAGTGAGAGAGGCTCAACCTCCAGTTTGACTTCACCCTCCCGGGCCCTGCGGGGCCTGCCTATATATATATAGGGGGGGGGGGGGTCATCCAACGTCTACATGAACTCAGTTTGGTCTGAGTTTGTGTGTGTTTTTATTAGTGTAGTGCGTACGCTGGTGTTAATGATGATGTGAGATAAAGCTCATATTGGTCGGCAAATGCTAACATGGTTCACTGTTGATGCCCGGGGCGGCTTTTTAAAGTGTGTGTGTGTGTGTGTGTGTGGTGTGTGTGGTGTGTGTGTGTGTGTGTGTGTGTGTGTGTGTGTGTGTGTGTGGTGTGTGTGTGTGTGTGTGTGTGTGTGTGTGTGTGTGGTGTGTGTGTGTGTGTGTGTGTGTGTGTGTGTGTGTGGTGTGTGTGTGTGTGTGTGTGTGTGTGTGTGTGTGTGCACGCGCGACCCGTGTACAAAGGCTGTTTTGAGTCTAGATGTGTGTGAGTCTATTTGTCTACGTGACAGCTTGAGGAGATGCCACACAAACAAAAGAGGGTTGTCAGCATCTTGAGAGCAAAATTTGAAAAAAAGATTTGTGGTTTTAGTATTTTTTTTATTCAAACTTGCGGACCAATGGGAAGCGTGACGTGGGTCGGTTCAAAGCTTAGGCGGGAGACGCATGGCTGCCAAGGGAAAGGGAATATAGGTGCCCTGCACGCATCGGACAAACCCTCGTGATGGCGACGGCTAGCTCTCCTCCTGCGACTTCTTCTTCTTCTTCAACTTTTGAAAAGTCCTTTGAAAATCCATTTTGATTTTTTTAAACCTAGTTCACATCCGTCATGGAGTCATCCAACTGTAAGTTGACATTGAAGAGTTTGTCCCGTCGTTTATTGTCAAGGCAGTCGGCTTTTATTCAAGGAATCCTTTTTTTATTTTTTTGCAATTTTTTGTGTGTAACTAAGCAGGCAGGAGACGAGTCAGTTGCTTTGTGTAGTTCCTCGGTATCTGGTGTGAACCTAGTTTTGGGAAGCAGGTTCCCTGGTTCATTACTCCCAGTGTGTAAGTGAGTGAGTGAGTTTTTTGGTCTTAATTCCACAGGGAGGTTCTACTGCCTGCAGCACTACGACCCGCGGACCGGGGGTCCGGTCCAGAGGAAGAGACCCGCGCTGACCACCTCCTGGGCCTCTCAGCGGACCTCACTAGTAAGACACCACCATCACCACCACCACCACGTTCCAAATACGTCTACCCAATATTTGTGCGTTAGTGTGTTACAAATTGCATGTTGCAAATTTCCAAAAAATGTTGTTGCAAAGGACTTCTTATCTTATATATATATATATATATATATATATATATATATATATTTAGAGAGAGAGAGAGAGAGAGAGAGAGAGAGAGAGAGAGAGAGAGAGAGAGAGAGAGAGAGAGAGAGAGAGAGAGAGAGAGAGAGAGAGAGAGAGAGAGAGAGAGAGAGAGAGAGAGAGAGAGAGAGAGAGAGAGAGAGAGAGAGAGAGAGAGAGAGAGAGAGAGAGAGAGAGAGAGAGAGAGAGAGAGAGAGAGAGAGAGAGAGAGAGAGAGAGAGAGAGAGAGAGAGAGAGAGAGAGAGAGAGAGAGAATATTATTTGTGTCTGTGCTATAAAAAGCACAGACAATATGAGTGTGTGTATATATATGTCTATATTAGATTAGATTCAAATTGATTGTGTATATATATACATAATGTTGACATGCCATGACATTATGGAAATATGTAATATATACAGTATATTAATTTTTATTTGTTTTAACCAAGGGATCTTTGAGGTCTCTGCAGACGTCTTCCTCCACCGACACTCTCCACCCAGGGGCCCCTGGGACCGCTGTGTCGGGGGCCCGCAGAGCCTCAGGTGAGAGAGGCCCCGCCCCAACACACACACACACACACACACGACGATACACCCATGAAGCGTGCAGGACATCACTCTGGGCTTCAATGTGTGTGTGTGCGTGTTCCCAGTGGCTTCTCTGACCGAGGGGGCCAAGAGGGCGAGGGCTGGGGGCCCGCCGGGCGAGCGCATCCAGCTGGCCAACGATCGGCCCCCGGCCACGAACACCACGAGGACGGAGGCGGAGGCTGACGCGGGGTGGAAGCGAGCGAGCAGCAGCGGTGGCGGCGGCGGCGGAGGCGGGGACGCCTGTGGGTTGACGGAGGAGGTGGAGGTGGAGGGGGAGGTGGTACCCGAGGAGGTGCCAGAGGAGACGCTGGCCCGCTACAACCTCAGCCTGCCGGAGAGGAGGACCCGGAGCGCCGGGGGGTCCAGGTGGGGGTCTCCGGTCCGGAGAACAGTAGTCACCGCTGTTCTTCTGCTGCCTTGCTGTGTATCTGATGGGTCTTCTGTTTTCTTTCTTCTGCCCTGGTGCATGACTCTGTCCCCCCACCACCCACTTCTCTTGGTCATTTCTCTCTCTCTCTCGCTCTATCTCTCTCTCTTTATCTCTCTCTTTCACTCTCTGTCTCTCTCTCTCATTTTGTCTCATTCATTCGTCTTACTTGCTCTCACACTATTTTATTACTGTCGGTCTCCTCTCTCCCTGCCCTGCCTCGTCTTGCCTCTCTCTCACTCCCTGCTCTCTCTCCCTTCCTCTCTCTCTCCCTGCCTCGCCCTGCCTCTCTCACTCAATCTCTACCTCTCCCTGCCTCTCTCACTCAATCTCTACCTCTCCCTGCCTCTCTCACTCCCTGCCTCGCCTTGCCTCTCTCACTCCCTGCCTTGCCTTGCCTCTGTCTCTCCCTACCTCTCCCTGCCTCTGTCTCTCCCTGCCTCCCTCTACCGCCGCTGAGTCCCCTCCCCTGTTCTCATCCGCTCACACAAAACGCCTCATGTGTTTTTCTGCAGCTCCGAGTCAGAGATGGACGAGGGGGAGGACGGGGGCCGTCGGGCGTCTTGGGGGAAGCTCCTAGATCTTCACGCCAGGAAGAGCGGAGGAGACAGCGACGGCAACGGCGATGAAGACGATGTTGAAGATGAGGACGGAGAGGTGGACGAAGATGAGGACGACGAGGTGGACTACGGGACCGAGGTGGAGTCCAGTGACGGTGAGCCGATCTCTGGGGGCTTGTGTATGTATGACTCTGGGCTGGTTCTCTCCTGTTGTCATGGTTCTGGTTCTCTCTCGCACTGCTGACTGCAGCCTCTGCTTTGTGAGGGCCTTGTCTATATGGTCTCTTGGTGACGTGTGTGTGTGTGTGTGTGTGTGTGTGTGTGTGTGTGTGTGTGTGTGTGTGTGTGTGTGTGTGTGTGTGTGTGTGTGTGTGTGTGTGTGTGTGTGTGTGTGTGTGTGTGTGTGTGTGTGTGTGTGTGTGTGTGTGTGTGTGTGTGTGTGTGTGTGTGTGTGTGTGTGTGTGTGTGTGTGTGTTAGAAGGGGAGTATAGTCCCTGGGAGATGGAGCGCCGTTCGGGCCTCTGGCTCCCTCTAGAGGAGGAAACAGGTAGTGCTCGGACGTGGGAAAAATAACGACTAAACAAAAATTCTGCATGCAATGAAATCAGCCTTACTTGTTGCATTTAACCCATGCAATCTTTTTCCTTTTGCTTTATTGCTTAGCTGTTTTCTCTGCCATTGCAGTTTTCTTCAGAACCTTCTAAACTAAACTATATACTAAATAATATCATGTCCAATAAGTGTTCCTTGTGTTATACAATGTTAAATCTATACGTTACATTCCATAACTTAATGGTGAAACTGGCTTTTTTGACTTTTATTAACATTACTGTAGGCTAGCTATTAGCAGCTACTTGCATAACATTTAGTATTCTTTCTTTCTTCCTGCTAATCTCCCGCCTCTTTTCTCCTTCAGAGGAGGAGTCCGCTCCCCCTCCTCCCTCTACAGAGAGGCACTCCTCTACGGGAGGAAGTGACATCATGCGGGCGCACACGCCTGAGAACGGGCACCCTGAACCCGACTCCACCACCACCACCGCCCTGGACCTCCTCGTCCCTGGTCCTGTTAGCTCCTCCCCTCTCACACATGGCTCCTCCCACCTTATCCTTACGACTCCTTGCCTCTCCTCTGACATGTGCTCCTCCACAACCACCAACACCACCACCACCACCTCCTCCTTGGGGTGCTCTGACGGCAGCAGTAGCTCTGGCGTGGGCGTCAACAGAGACTCTGCCCCCTCCACTGACTCCACCCCCTCCTCTAGACGGGATCACCCCGGCCCCAGCCCTTCCACCTCGCCTGTGGCCCTCCGCAGCCCGGATGGGCGCACCGCCGACAGCGGGGGCGAGGCCTTTGAAGGGGCAGACTCCGCCCTCTCCTCCTCCTCCTTCCTCTCCTCCTTCTCCTCCTCCTCCTCCTCCTTAGGGCTGCTCCTGCAGGAGAGGAGCGTCCGGGCGGAGCGGGAGAAGCACGACGAGAGCATGAGTGAGACGGAGAGAGTGGTGGTGGAGGGGCAGCAGAGCAGGAGGGTGGGGGTGGGGGTGGCTGCGACCCCCAGGATGCTGGCCCCCATGCAGGGAACCTCCCTGTTCCTCCACCTAAAGAGCCTGCGGGAAGCCCCGCCCCCAGCGGGGAGGGAGGGGTCCTGGGGGGGTGCCGGGGAGGGAGGGGCCAGGGCCCTCTGGAAGGCCCTCTTCTCCGGCAAGCCAGAGAAGAGGGAGAGGGGGGGGGCCGACAGGGGGGGGGTCTCTCTGGCCGGAGACTCGGCCGCCGAAAGGAGGAAGGAAGCCGGCAGGTCGACTCGAGCTACAGGTAATTACTGCACCCACTCGCCACTAAAATATAATAGAAAGTTCGGAGTCAAGGGTTAAGTTGTTGCATATTCTTTCTATTTATGTGTGTGTATATATATATATATATATAGATATATATATATATATATATATATATATATAGATATATATATATATATAGATATATATATATATATATATATAGATATATAGATATATATCTATATATATATATAGATATATATAGAAATATATATGTTAGACCTTTTTATGATATTCTATATATTTTTTATATATGTGTTCATATATAAAAAAATAGATAAATTATATATATATATATATATATATATATATATATATATATATCATTATTAGAGGTTATTTATGTATACCATTTCCCCTTAATTCCCGTTATAATGGAGAATACAGGACGTCTTCTGTGTCATTTACATTTTTAGTGACTCTTCTGAAACAGCTGGCCCCTGTTGGTAGACTCGGTGTACTGCACGCTTTATTTCTTGCTTTTTCGTCTTCGTCTGCTCTCCCCAGAATACCAGCGGAGCGGCAGGTCCAGCTGGACGGAGGAGGAGTCGGACGTGGCCTGCTCCACCGTGCTGCAACACTGCTCCCTCAACCCCAAGACCAACGTAAGAACCTCGGCATCACAACAACGCGCGGTAGAGAAACCGTCGAAAGAGGTCCCTTTTCAGAGAGATAAAACGATATCCAAATGTTTTCGTAGATGCGTTTGGCGCTCTTTGATCTCGCCTCAAACATTCAGAAGGTAAAGATAAGGGAGGAAGAGCCGCAGGAGAAGAAGGTGGATGCTGTAGTGGAGGTAGACCTGGAGAGAGACGCCAAGAGATACTTAATAATAATAATAATAACGCCTAGAATACAGGAGGAAGGATGCACCAATACTGGCTCTGGGTATCACACTAACTGGCCCCAAAACCACGCTGAAATACAGACTTCGTCAAAATCTGTGAATACAATTTGCAGTCAGTATCCAAAAGGTACCATGAATACTAATATCCGATGGGAATCCTTCAAAATAACAACCTGCCAACATCCGAATGGAAGGCCTACTTGGTTTTGGTCGTGACAAACGTGGTATTGGTCCATCCCCAGTTTAACACATTAGCACAATAAAGGAAGTAGCAGTAGATATCTTTCACATGTTGTCACAATCATTGTGTCAGACAGTGTATGTGAAATCTAGCCATTGCGTTCAGTTTAGTTGAAGTCTCCATGTTGTTTAGTACAGTGGTTCCCAAACTTTTTCTGCAAGTAGATTATGTAGTTAATTTGTGGATTTAAATAATGTCAGCCAACACACACACACACACACACACACGTCACCTTTAGGACTTTTTATTTCGCCTTGCGAAATAAAACGGTCATAAAACGGTCATAACTCCTGGACCCCCTAGGGGGCGCGTCCCCCAGTTTGGGAACCACTATGTTAGTAATCCCAACTTTTTTGCAAACAGATAGTTTGATGACTTTGTTCAACTGTTTACCCTCCCCCCCCCCCCCCCCCTAAGCCCACCTATGTGCCTCATGCGCTGGCCTTTAAGCGAGCGTACGCCATGAAGGTAGGGTGGATGAATGAAGTGTCGTGTGTGTGAGTGACATCTCTCTAAATGACAATACAATTGCGTTCGTTTGAACGACGTCGCATTAGATCAGCTGTCGAGTGTTTTTTTTGTTTGAGCGGGTGGCAGAAGCGTACCGACGTCTATTTCGTCTGTTTACGTTGTTTCGTTGTGTTTAGCCCTAATTATTTTTTGAAGGCTTTGTTGATTTACTGCAATATTGGTAAAGACATTTTACAATTTTTGATTGTAAGTACAATGGAATGCTTATTCCCCATTCACTCCTGCATTCTGAATTTTCTCCAGCATTACTTACATACTATACTCTAAACAACTCTATAAACTATATCCTATATGCTCTACTATATACTATAAAAAAAACAACACTATCCTTTAACTGTGCTATACATGCGGGTCCTGAGACTGGATCAGCGGGGGAAGAAACCGTTTTTTTAATGTGCGTTACTTTCTTTAAATGACGATGAAACGAACATGAATTTGAAATCTCACTTTGAATGAATCTCAATGACATGAAATGACCAAATGACTTTCGGCCAGAAGCGGGCGGTCCGCGAGGCGTCGTCCGGTCCCAGGGAGGTGGCGGGCGTGGCGTCCCAGGAGCCGTCCAGCCTGGCCGTGACGGACAGCATGTTCCAGCCAGGCCGGGAGGTGGAGCGGGAGGCCCGGGCGGCCGCGGAGGAGGCCCGGGCGGCCGCGGAGGAGGAGGAGGCGGCGCTGGACGCCAGGCTCACACGCCGGGTGAAACGGGAGGCACGCAGACAAGCCAAGCAGGAGCAGCTGAAGAGGCTGCACAAGGCCCAGGTGTGTGTGTGTGTGTGTGTGTGTGTGTGTGTGTGTGTGTGTGTGTGTGTGTGTGTGTGTGTGTGTGTGTGTGTGTGTGTGTGTGTGTGTGTGTGTGTGTGTGTGTGTGTGTGTGTGTGTGTGTGTGTGTGTGTGTGTGTGTGTGTGTGTGTGTGTGTGTGTGTGTGTGTGTGTGTGTGTGTGTGTGTGTGTGTGTGTGTGTGTGTGTGTTTTAATGTTATGTTTTGGCCCCTGTTTGTCTGCTGGTTGGTCTGTGGGCAAGATAACTCAAACGTCTTTGTACGGAATTGGACAAAACTTGGTGGCTAGATTACTTATGGGCCAAGGAACAGTTGATTCGATTTTGGTCTGGATCCGAATCCAGATCCAGGGGACCTTTAGGTGTGGCGGAGGTATGCTCTCTACTGAGTGCACTCTAGTTGTACCTGTTACGTACACTGTTAAGAGAGTGTGTGTGTGTGTGTGTGCTTCACAGATCATTCAGAGGCAGTTGGAGCAGGTGGAGGAGAAGCAGAGGCAGCTAGAGGAGAGGGGCGTGGCGGTGGAGAAAGCTTTGAGAGGGGAAGCAGGTACACTCACACACACACATGCGCGTGCACACACACACACACACACACTCACTCACTCACTCACTCACTCACTCACTCACTCACTCACTCACTCACTCACTCACTCACTCACTCACTCACACTGGAGCCCACATTGTTTGCATGGATCCACCTGACCTCTGTTTTTGGTCCCCTCTAGACTACTGGGGAGACTCCAACGGCAACCAGGAACTGGACCTCCACCTCAACGGTAGGTCCTCCACCTCAACGGTAGGTCCTCCACCTCAACGGTAGGTCCTCCACCTCATCGGTAGGTCCTCCACCTCCACCTTGTTTCAAGCACCAGGGGAGGAGGACAGACGTTCGCTTGTTCCCGGTGGTTTATGATGAACAGGAAGCGGCCTACCGCCACATTACTTCCTGCTCTCTGTCCATAGGCCGTCGTCTCCTATCACCTGTCAAATTCTACACTTTTTTTCCCTTTGCGTCCGTGTAAAAAGGGTCCATTGTGTTCTTTCGGCCTCCTCTTCTTTAAATCTAAACCTAAATCTGAAGGATTGAATCCTCTCTGCCCCGGGGAGCCAGTGTAGGGGGCCTTGCTCAAGGGCATCTCGACAGTGCCCCAGGTGTTTTTCCGGGGACTTGAACCGGTGACCTTCCGGTTCCCGAGCACAAGTCCTAACAGACTGAGCTGCTGCCGCCCCTCCCCCCTCCCCCCAACACTCATACACTCATACACTCACGCATTTTATGACCATAACTCCTGTTATGGTCATAACTCCCCGACGCTCTTCACTGGACATGTTCCGCTTTACGAGGTTCTGCTTCTCTATTTGTTTTCCTTAACTGTGGACAGAGGAATCCGTTGTTTTGATCCATGCGTCCACTTCCATGCATTTTGATCCACTTCCATGCATGTAAAACAGAGATGGGATAACGTTACAGAACATGTTCCAAATGTGTGCTCTCTGGTCATGTAGCTCCCGTTTCTATTTGTGTTGCACCTTTGTACTGCATCGTTTAAAAAAAAAACACTACATGTTAGTTAGTTAGTTATTATTCTATTGTTTGCCAACTTAATGTACTTTTCCCTGAGCACTGGTTCAGTTCTTGGAGACTTGTTAGGAATGAAATGCACATTTGACTTCATGGTGTGACGGGTTGTTCTCTCGCCTTCCTTGGTTGAAACACACTATTACTATTATTGCCACTACTCGCGCTTTGGAACAAAAACGTTGCCTGTAATGTAATGTAATGTAATGTTACGTAATGTAATGTAATGTAATGTTATGTAATGTTACGTAATGTAATGTACTTCTTTAGCAATGGGTCACATGACTTTTTTTAACTTTTGAAAGGCATGGGGAGTCTGGACAGCCCCGCCCTGACGCAGCAGTGGTTCCAGCTGGTGCAGCAGAAGAACACGCTGGTGCGCTACGAGTCCGAGCTCATGATATTGTGAGTAACGTTTGAAATGGTTCAACACACACGCGCGCGCGCACACGCACACACGCACACACCTTCCTTCCTTCTGACATGGGTCACCTTACCTTACTAGAGGGGGTCTGGTCGCAAGCACCACCACCTGGCGTTTATAATTGTGTTATTATATGTAAATATATATTTAATTGAATAATATTTTTTTTATTTAAATATATATACAGTATATATATCATATTGTGTCTAGTAAGGTAAAATTCCACCCCTCGGGAGAATGAGATGAATGTATTATTATTATTATTATTATTATTATTATTATTATCTGTTTTATTATGTACTGACATGGTTCTCTCATCACTGCGATTGTTATTCTCACCCTCACCACCACCACCACCACCCCTCAGTGCCAGAGAGCTGGAGCTGGAGGACAGACAGAGTCGCCTGCAGCAGGAGCTGAGAGAGCAGATGGCGGTGGACGGTAAACAAGCCCGTGCTGATGTTGTTGTTGTTGTTATGGTTGTGGACAAAAATCTGCAATCAACCAGCAAATGGAGTGTTTGCTTGTCGTTCCCTAATTCCTAATAAGGACACACGGGTCTTCTAGTGTCGCTAACCCGTCCGCGTAGTGGCGCGAGGTCACAAGTTGGAATGTTGTTCGCTGTTGGAAAACCACAAGTGACATATTATATCTGACTACTATTATATCTAGTTTATATCGGTTTATATATTTACTAGTTTATGTAGGTTTATACATTTCTCCCTTTCACTCTCCCTCTTCTGCTTGCTTTCTCCTACTCCTCCTCCTATTCCAATTCATCAACCACCTCTCCCTCTTCCTCCTACTTTCTCCTCCTCCTCCTCCTATTCCAATTCCTCAACCACCGCCCTCTCCCTCCTTCCCCTCCATGCCCTCCCCCTCCTGGTCGTCGTCCTCCTCCTCCTCCTTCTCCTCCTCCAGACCACCTGAAGGGCGAGGGGGAGCTGGCGGAGGAGCGTCTGATCCTGGAGGAGATGCTGGAGGTGGTGGAGCAGCGGGACTCCCTGGTGGCGCTCCTGGAGGAGCAGCGGCTGCAGGAGCGCCAAGAAGAGAGGGACCTGGAGGGGGTCATGCTCTCCAGGGGGCTGGGTCTGGGCTGGGCCTGAAGAGAGAGACACACACACACACACACACACACACACACACACACACACACACACACACACACACACACACACACACACACACACACACACACACACACACACCATCTGACACACACACACACACACACACATATACAAACCATCTGACACACACACACATACCAGGGTTTCAGTTAGCCGGTATTTACCGGTTTTTAGCGGGTAAAAACTATTAAAAAAAAACGTCATTTAAAAACCTGCCGGACAAAATTTGTCCGGTAATAATGTTGGGTTTTGGTCATGAAGTGACCAATCAGCTGCCGCTCCTCTCATGACGTCAAGCGCGCCCGACGAGCTGCAGGTGCAGTGATGGCCGCTCCACGGCTATGGGGCTTTAATGTTAGCGCTCCACGGCTAGGGGCTTTAATGTTAGTGCTCCACGGCTATGGGGCTTTAATGTTAGCGCTCCACGGCTATGGGGCTTTAATGTTAGCGTTCCACGGCTATGGGGCTTTAATGTTAGCGCTCCACGGCTATGGGGCTTTAATGTTAGCGCTCCACGGCTATGGGGCTTTAATGTTAGCGCTCCACGGCTATGGGGCTTTAATGTTAGCGCTCCACGGCTATGGGGCTTTAATGTTAGCGCTCCACGGCTATGGGGCTTTAATGTTTGCGACAGCTTGCCAAGTGCTCATGTCTGAGTTCAGCGAGCTGTACCGACTGGGCCACTCGGGCTAAATGGCCTGTGTGGTGCCCGTGTCAAGCGACCAGCAGAGAGGGGCTTCTCCCTCAGAATGGTGTTAAAACATCAGTGCGGAGTCGTCTGGAGGAGGAGAGAGGGATGATCTTATGCGGATTGCAAGCTGCAAAGACACATTAGACACCTTTGATTTCAGCTCGGCTCAGAGGACTTTGCCGCAATGAAATGAAGGAGAAAGCTAAAAGTTGCCTGGTAGCCTGCAGGGTAAATGTGATGCCATGTAGCCCATGTTAAAACGGACTACAGATGTTACAGGGGTTTTGAAATACGAGGTTTTGCTCAATCGTTCTTGTTTGTTTTGTTGTTCATTAAATAGTCAAATTTATTTGAGGTCTTTGTCATTCTTTCGTCAATCGAGGTGTACATTATAGTTGCGTTTGTAATATAGAATATGTTTCTGAAACATGACCGGTAAGTTTCGAATTTGTCCGGTATAATAAGATCTGTCCGGACACTTGACCGGCAAGAAAAAATCCTAGCGTCCGGTGTGTTAGTCCAGTGTGTTAGAGTCCGGTGTGTTAGAGTCCAGTATATTAGTCCAGTGTGTTAGTCCAGTGTGTTAGAGTCCGGTGTGTTAGAGTCCAGTATGTTAGTCCAGTGTGTTAGAGTCCAGTGTGTTAGAGTCCAGTGTGTTAGAGTCCGGTGTGTTAGAGTCCGGTGTGTTAGAGTCCAGTGTGTTAGAGTCCAGTGTGTTAGAGTCCAGTGTGTTAGAGTCCGGTGTGTTAGAGTCCGGTGTGTTAGAGTCCAGTGTGTTAGAGTCCAGTGTGTTAGAGTCCAGTGTGTTAGAGTCCGGTGTGTTAGAGTCCGGTGTGTTAGAGTCCGGTGTGTTAGAGTCCGGTGTGTTAGAGTCCAGTGTGTTAGAGTCCGGTGTGTTAGAGTCCAGTGTGTTAGAGTCCAGTGTGTTAGAGTCCAGTGTGTTAGAGTCCGGTGTGTTAGAGTCCAGTGTGTTAGAGTCCAGTGTGTTAGAGTCCAGTGTGTTAGAGTCCAGTGTGTTAGAGTCCAGTGTGTTAGAGTCCAGTGTGTTAGAGTCCAGTATGTTAGTCCAGTGTGTTAGAGTCCAGTGTGTTAGAGTCCAGTATATTAGTCCAGTGTGTTAGAGTCCAGTGTGTTAGAGTCCGGTGTGTTAGAGTCCAGTATATTAGTCCAGTGTGTTAGAGTCCAGTGTGTTAGTCCAGTGTGTTAGAGTCCGGTGTGATAGAGTCCAGTATATTAGTCCAGTGTGTTAGAGTCCAGTGTGTTCCTTTCATCCCAGCTCTTTAGAGTTCTCCACATTCCAAGGGGTTTTCTAGTGGAGTCTGTATTCATATTTAATGTTATATTAAACATGAAGCACGTTGTCCCTCTTCTTCATCGACCAAAGCCCATTAACCCTTTTCATAGTCAGAGTTAACATTGAATACGTTTATTATATTATCAGCCTAAACTGTACAGGTCAACGCTGTGTGATGATGAATATGTGGTTGGGTTTGTTGTGTCGATGATAACGTTGGCAAGAAATATTAATGGAACACGTCACTGTCTATTAAGATTGAATCATGTGTCTACTTTCTGTTAATTGTAGTGTTATTTTTAAAATGATATTACTGTCCTGTAGTTTCTGTTGTGGCACCATCACCATCATTTCCCGTCTGGGAATATAAAGTACATATTTTCTTGGCTCATAAGTCAAGGTGAACTTGTAGAGTTTTTTTTGTAGTTTAAACAGACAGACCTCATCTCCCATCATGCTGCTCTGCTCCTCCCAGAGCCTTACCTTGTGTGTTCTGTCTCTAGTGGTTGACCTGTGACCTGCACCATGGCGGCTGCCAAGCTGCTGCTGGACTCCAGTATCAGGGCGTGGCTGGAGCATCGCCTTCATCGCCTTCTTCATGTGTGCTGCGTGACTCGGTCGGCCAGCTGCTCCTCCACAGTGACCAGGAGATGGACCTGGAGCAGGTCTCTGACAGGTGACTGTTACTCTATCATCTCAACGTTCATATCAATGTGTAGTCTAGTGCACTGGTTCTCAAACTATGGACCCATAGCCAGGGGGTCCGAGAAATATTTTGGAAAATATAATTTTTTAAAAACCTCCATTTGCGCTAATCAATCAAGCATATTGTGTTCATTACTCCCACCCATGTTAGCTTTGGGCCAATATAAACTGTGATGTGATTGTGACACATCACGTTAATCAAGACTTATTCACTTCAATCACAACAAACCGTTTCTGCTGCTGCGTAGCTCTGCTTATTAGCCATCTTGCTAGCTTGCGAGCTAAATACGGATCAATATTTAAGTCAGTCCGGTCACTCCACATCGTCAAGTCACGCTAAGCCCAAACTTTCTCAATTGATAAAATAGGACGACTATGTTGAGTTTGGTTTTTATTGAGAACAGCGACAGGAGACTGAAGTGCGTCATGTGTCTTCAGGTGCCATGAAGCCAGCCAATCCAAAGCGAGATCTGATTACAAAGCACCTAGAATATAACCCTTAGGCTCCTGTCGTACATATCAATGTGTTCTGTAACGCTGCTTTGATTACTTCTGTTATGATTTGTTCAGAGCTTTCTGCCAATCATTTGAGTAAGGAGCAATACGTTCATTATTTGAAAGTGGAAGCACTTAATGAAAGTTAGCCTTAGACTGGACATTTTAAATGTCTGGGTGGGTTCAATAGGACCACGCCAGTCTTTTTACTACTGGTCATAGTCATAAGACTATGTCTTGTTACTGTTCATAGACATAGGACTGTGTCTTGTTACTGTTCATCTTGTTACTGTTCATCTTGTTACTGTACATCATAGGACTTTGTCTTGTGACTATTAATCTTGTTACTGTTCATAGTCGTAGGACTATGTCTTGTTACTGTTGTCACTGTTCAGTCATAGGACTGTCTTGGTACTGTTCATAGTCATAGTACTGTCTTTTTGCTGTTGTCACTGTTAATCTTGTTACTGTTAACTGTTCTGAAAGCTTTTAGGATCAATTCATTGAAATGTATAAAGATGATCAAGATGTTTTTATTTGGCATTTGCAATGTACAATAGAAGTACAAGTACAATGGAATGCTTACTACCAATTCCATCAAGTTGAGTCAAAATGCAATTGCAATAAAATGACCCTCTGTTTATAAGTGGTATTAACATGATTCAAATTGAATTGTGTTTCTGTTTATTACTATGAAACATCTCTGAAGTATTTAGGTTGAAACGATTTATAATACAAATAGTTCCAATGGCATCTAAGAGTACAAATGGTATGTTTAATTGGTGTTCCGATTCTGAGGGGGTCCTTGAACCCACACATTTTGAAATTTTGACTGGAATTATATTTTACTTTATATTTTACATATTGTTTTATGTGTTAATTGTTATTAATGAATGTTGGTTTACTAGTATTTAAGTAATTCTAATCATTTATTCATATTGCATTACTTATACCGGTAGGTAACCTATTGCATGATGCAGTGGAATACTAGTGTTGATATTTTTATACATAGATTTGTATTAGATATGTAATGAGTATGGATGTATTGACCAGTATGACATTAAGTTGTTACTATATTTGTAATTCTTTCAATTAGCTTCCTGTGTAGCTGCTGACCAATCACGGTCCTGCAGGACCAGATGACCGGTGCTGCCATGGCAACGCCCCCTGAACCAACAAGGATTTCAAGGTAAGGTGACACCTCATTAATCCCCTAAAGGTCAGAGGTCGATTTATTTAAAAAAATACCATAGTGATTTAGCGTGTGTTAATCAGTCAATAGAGCCTAGTGATGTTGTAGTACCTCCTGTTTACAACCTAGCGTTTACTGTAGTTCCCAGTGTTGTAGGGTAAAGTTCTGTAGTACCTAGGGCTGTTCTGTACCTAGAATTGTAGTGTTTACTGCACTGAATACTTCCAACACAATTCTCTGTACTGCCTAGTTCCAGTAGTATTCTTTTGACTTATTAAACAGTATTGTTCCCTGTGTGTTTCAGATCGTAGAGGGAGGTGTTCCAGTCCGGGACCTCAATGTCCTGTCCAGGTGTTCCAGTCCACCGGCTGAGGCGCCATGTAGTGGACTGGGAGGCAGGGCCATGTATTGTGCCAATAAAGAGCGTCTCTACAAAATAACCCCAACATGCCTCTTCCTATCTCTCTCCCCCCCCCCCGGCCCCCTGGATGGGGGGGGGCTGCAGGGGGGCTCTATGCCAGTACCATAGGGTGGTGGTTAGACTTCATTACATGTCAGGTTACATTTAACATCACAAATCACATGACTTTCTTACATTACCTTGGAAAGGACTCACCAGAACTTGAACCCGGGCCTCCAGAGCTGATAACCAACAGCTCTCTCCACTGCACCACCAGGTCCAGGTTATGAACAGGTCCGAAAGGTAGATTTGACATCAACATTTTCCAAAATAAATACTTTGCTAAGGAAACCAGCCTCAGTGGTACTGGAACCCATATCTCCAGGGTTGATGGTCAGCAGCTCACTCCACTAGACCACAGAGAGGCCAGTTAGCACATGGTCTGCGGTTATATTTGACATGTTAACTTTTCTAAAAAGGACATTACCAAGTTTACCAACTTCAGTGGGACTTGAACCCATATCTCCAGGGTTGATGTCACCAGCTCACTCCACTAGGCCACAGAGACACTGATTAGCACATGGGCTGCGGTTATATATGACAATTAATTTACACATGTTTACTTTTCCAAAATATTACATTGCCTAGAAGACATACATCAGTGGGACTTGAACCCACATCTCCAGGGTTGACGGTCACCAGCTCACTCTACTAGGCCACAGAGACGCTGGCTGACACATGCAAGATGGGAAATCTTTATAGTATTTATAGAATATCATAGGTAGTATGAAGTGTTGTTTATAGTATTGTTAAGTATAGTATAGTATTGTTGTAGGACATTCATACTGTGGGAGGGAATGGGGAGTAAGCGTTCCATTGTACATTGTTGCAAATAAAAAACATCTTGAAATGTGTTTGTGTCCGGTAGCCTTCAGGTTGGGTGTGGAGGTATCCAGTGTTGATCACGCTGGTTAGCACATGGTCTGAGGTTATATTTGACATTTCATTCACACAACATTGTTACTTTGACTAGACACAACTCTAAGGAGAGGAACCCCAGTGGGACTTGAACCCATAACTAAAGAGTTGATGGTCAACATCTCACTCCACTAGGCCACAGAGACACTGGTTGACACACGGTCTGCGGTTATATTTGACATGTTTACTTTTCCAAACTAATACATTGGCAGGGAGACCAACCTCAGTGGGACTTGAACCCATAACACCAGGGTTGATGGTCCCTAGCTCACTCCACTAGGGAATGGGGAGTAAGCATTCCATTGTACATTGTTGCAAATGGCAAATAAAAAACATCTTGAGCCTTCAGGTGGAATGTGGAGGCATCCAGTGCTGATCACAGCGGCACGCCAGAAAGAGAGACTGAGGTTCGATTAGATGGGGCAGGGTGGACATGGATATGTAGGAAACCTCTCGTCTAGTCCGCTGTGTGTGTGTGTGTGTGTGTGTGTGTGTGTGTGTGTGTGTGTGTGTGTGTGTGTGTGTGTGTGGTGTGTGTGTGTGTGTGTGTGTGTGTGTGTGTGTGTGTGTGTGTGTGTGTGTGTGTGGTGTGTGTGTGTGTGTGTGTGTGTGTGTGTGTGTGTGTGTGTGTGTGTGTGTGTGTGTGTATTGACATATTGACCAGTATGACATTAAGTTGTTACTATATTTGTAATTCCTTCAATTAGCTTCCTGTGTGTAGCTGCTGACCAATCACGGTCCTGCAGGACCAGATGACCGGTGCTGCCATGGCAACGCCCCCTGAACCCAACAAGGATTTCAAGGTAAGGTGACACCTCATTAATCCCCTAAAGGTCAGAGGTCGACTTATTTTAAAAATAACTAGTGATTTAGCGTGTGTTAATCAGTCAATAGAGCCTAGTAATGTTGTAGTACCTCCTGTTTGCAGTATAACCTAGCGTTTACTGTAGTTCCCAGTGTTGTAGGGTAAAGTTCTGTAGTACCTAGGGCTGTTCTGTACCTAGAATTGTAGTGTTTACTGCACTGAATACTTCCAACTCTACACAATTCTCTGTACTGCCTAGTCATATTGTAGTTCCAGTAGTATTCTGTTGACTTATTAAACACTATTGTTCCCTGTGTGTTTCAGAGCAGGAGATGTTGGAGATCGTAGAGGGAGGTGTTCCAGTCCAGGACCTCAACTTCCAATCCACCACAGAAACATTTGGTGCACCTCTACAAAATAACCCCAACATGCCTCTTCCTATCTCTCTTCCCCCCCCGGCCCCCTGGAGGGGGGAGGGGGCTCTATGCCAGTACCGTAGGGTGGTGGTTAGACTTCATTACATGTCAGGTTACATTTAACATCACAAATCACATGACTTTCTTACATTACCTTGGATAGGACTCACCAGAACTTGAACCCGGGTCTCCAGAGCTGATAACCAACAGCTCTCTCCACTGCACCACCAGGTCCAGGTTATGAACAGGTCCGAAGGGTAGATTTGACATCAACATTTTCCAAAATAAATACTTTGCTAAGGAAACCAGCCTCAGTGGTACTGGAACCCATATCTCCAGGGTTGATGGTCAGCAGCTCACTCCACTAGACCACAGAGAGGCCAGTTAGCACATGGTCTGCGGTTATATTTGACATGTTAACTTTTCTAAAAAGGACATTACCAAGTTTACCAACTTCAGTGGGACTTGAACCCATATCTCCAGGGTTGATGTCACCAGCACACTCCACTAGGCCACAGAGACACTGATTAGCACATGGGCTGCGGTTATATATGACAATTAATTTACACATGTTTACTTTTCCAAAATATTACATTGCCTAGAAGACATACATCAGTGGGACTTGAACCCACATCTCCAGGGTTGACGGTCACCAGCTCACTCCACTAGGCCACAGAGACGCTGGCTGACACATGCAAGATGGGAAATCTTTATAGTATTTATAGAATATCATAGGTAGTATGAAGTGTTGTTTATAGTATTGTTAAGTATACTATAGTATTGTTGTAGGACATTCATACTGTGGGAGGGAATGGGGAGTAAGCGTTCCATTGTACATTGTTGCAAATAAAAAACTTGAATGTTTGTGTCCGGTAGCCTTCAGGTTGGGTGTGGAGGTATCCAGTGTTGATCACGCTGGTTAGCACATGGTCTGAGGTTATATTTGACATTTCATTCACACAACATTGTTACTTTGACTAGACACAACTCTAAGGAGAAGTCCCACCCCAGTGGGACTTGAACCCATAACTAAAGAGTTGATGGTCAACATCTCACTCCACTAGGCCACAGAGACACTGGTTGACACACGGTCTGCGGTTATATTTGACATGTTTACTTTTCCAAACTAATACATTGGCAGGGAGACCAACCTCAGTGGGACTTGAACCCATAACACCAGGGTTGATGGTCCCTAGCTCACTCCACTAGGGAATGGGGAGTAAGCATTCCATTGTACATTGTTGCAAATGGCAAATAAAAAACATCTTGAGCCTTCAGGTGGAATGTGGAGGCATCCAGTGCTGATCACAGCGGCACGCCAGAAAGAGAGACTGAGGTTCGATTAGATGGGGCAGGGTGGACATGGATATGTAGGAAACCTCTCGTCTAGTCCGCTGTGTGTGTGTGTGTGTGTGTGTCTGTGCATGCACTCACACATAAAACAACGTAGCCCATAGGTATGCCATGTGGCCGTACACACACACTGCACACACACTGCACACACACCCACACGCGGGGGCAACCAAACCAAACCAAAACAGCTTATATAAATGAAGGCAGGTGTCGTCCAATCAGACGACAGAAGAGGCTGGTACTCAGACAGCCGAACACTCATCCCTCTCTTAAGGACAGGATGAGTCGGAGGGAGGAAGCACCATGCATGTTCAACAGCTATGGAGGTGTGTGTGTATAAAAAAAACGGTAATTTAAAAACCTGCCGGTCAAAATGTCCGGTAATAATGTTGGGTTTTGGTCATGAAGTGACCAATCAGCTGCCGCTCCTCTCATGACGTCAAGCACGCCCGACGAGCTGCAGGTGCAGTGATGGCTCCACGGCTATGGGGCTTTAATGTTAGCGCTCCACGGCTATGGGGCTTTAATGTTAGCGCTCCACGGCTATGGGGCTTTAATGTTAGCACTCCACGGCTATGGGGCTTTAATGTTAGCGCTCCACGGCTATGGGGCTTTAATGTTAGCGCTCCACGGCTATGGGGCTTTAATGTTAGCGCTCCACGGCTATGGGGCTTTAATGTTAGCGCTCCACGGCTATGGGGCTTTAATGTTTGCGACAGCTTGCCAAGTGCTCATGTCTGAGTTCAGCGAGCTGTACCGACTGGGCCACTCGGGCTAAATGGCCTGTGTGGTGCCCGTGTCAAGCGACCAGCAGAGAGGGGCTTCTCCCTCAGAATGGTGTTAAAACATCAGTGCGGAGTCGTCTGGAGGAGAGAGTGATGATCTTATGCGGATTGCAAGCTGCAAAGACACATTAGACACCTTTGATTTCAGCTCGGCTCAGAGGACTTTGCCGCAATGAAATTAAGGAGAAAGCTAAAAGTTGCCTGGTAGCCTGCAGGGTAAATGTGATGCCATGTAGCCCATGTTAAAACGGACTACAGATGTTACAGGGGTTTTGAAATACAAGGTTTTGCTCAATCGTTCTTGTTCGTTTTGTTGTTCATTAAATAGTCACATTTATTTGAGGTCTTTGTCATTCTTTCGTCAATCGAGGTGTACATTATAGTTGCGTTTGTAATATAGACTGTTTTTGAAACATGACCGGTAAGTTTCGAATTTGTCCGGTAAAATAAAATCTGTCCGGACACTTGACCGGCAAGAAGAAATCCAAGCCGAAACCCTGACACATACATACAAACCATCTGACACACACACACAAATAAACACATGCATACAAACCATCTCTCACACACATGCATACAAACCATCTCTCAAACACACACACACACGTATACAAACCATCTCTCAAACACACACACACACACACACACACACGTATACAAACCATCTCTCAAACACACACGCATATAAACCATCTCTCACAGACACACACACATGCATATAAACCATCTCTCACACAAACACACCCACATAAACACACAAACATACTCACTCCCACACACTAACAGATACACACTAACCCTTTACTAATGTAAGTGTTGTGTTGTGTTACCATGGTTACTTCTCACTGATGTTTAGGAGAGAATTCGCTTTTGATTTTCCATTAACCTCCCCAATCAGGCCTTCAAATTGGGTTATTTATAAATTGTATAATAAATGATTATGTATTACAAATTTGGTTGTTTTTTTTTAAACAGGGAAAAAAGGTCAGATGCGCCCCTTGGCTAATTGAATTCACATAAAGTCGCACGATTGGCATTCCACACATTATGACAATGTGTTAAATTGCAATATGTAATTAATGATTATTATAGTCATCCCGCACCAGACGCCGAGTCAAAAAGAAGCCCAGAGGATAATGTTATAGTCCAGCCTTGATGCTTGGACTAACTAAAGCAGTGGTTGACCAGCATTCTACAAATAAATAAATGCATTTTTTTGTACAATTTTGTACATACATATGTATATAATATATACATATGTATGTATAATAAAATGCATTTATTTATTTGTTTAATGCTGGTCAACCACTGCTTTAGTTGAAATATACATACATACATACATACATACATACATACATACATACATACATACATATACATATATATATACATATATATACACATATATATACACATATATATACATACACACAACTTTTCAACTTTCAACTTTAAACTTTTCAACCATTTTTTGCTCCTGGTTAATATAAGATTTGGAGGACCTCAAAGATTCAGTTTTTGTTTGTTTTTGTGTTTCAGTCAAAAACCCAAACGTAATTCAGCTTGGATGCAGAAAGGTTTTTATTAAAAAGGAAGAGAAGCTGAGCGATCGGCCCCCCGGACACGGTGGGTCTGCACGAGTACAACAGACCATGAGGTCTCTTTAAAAAAGAAAAAAGATATGTTGTGCACCTACCCCTCTGAGCAATCTCACACACACACACACACACACACACACACACACACACACACACACACACACACACACACACACACACACACACACACACACACACACACACACACACACACACACACACACACACACACACACACACACACACACACACACACACACACACACACACACACACACACACACACACACACACACACACACACACACACACACACACACACAATTAAGGAGTTCCGATTGGTCGCTGCAATGGAAGATGTGGTCGGGTGGTGGAGGGAGAGAGGGGTGGGGGGTGAAGCGGTCTAGGGGGTGGTGCTCTGGGCGGAGTCCACCTTGAGGTCCTTGGACAGCAGCCCCACCATCACCGGGTGCATGCCGCCGCGGTGGGCCTTGAACATGCGCACCGCCTCCTCGCGGTATTTCTCAAAGTTGTACACCTCCCTGAAATCCCAAAAACAACCGCATAAACCACCACAAACATTGACATGACGGTCTGCTCTGTTGTTGGTTGATATGCGTTTGACTTTACGCGTACGGTGAGATGGACTCAGTGGCATTCACGCCAAAGGTTAGCGCTGTGGTTCTCAAACTGGGGGGCGCACCCCCTAGGGGGGGGGGGGGGGCCTAGGGTTATGGGAGGGGGGGGGGGCCGTGGCGTGCCATGTCTTTAAGGGGACTTGTTCCAATTTAGATTTGCGGTCGCAGTTTGCTGTATTAATTACATACATTCTATAGGAGTGTGCAAGCAGTTAGTAAGCGATAACAATATAGCGCTGTGGTCTTTTCGATTTCTTTAAAATGGCCCTGTCACACCTTGAGCGCATGCCAACGTATTCAAATGTCTCTAGAATGCTGGAATACACTGAACTATCAATGTTTTTTAATTAATTTTTTTATACATAACATATTAGTAACGTTTCGATAACTTATACCAACGAAGGCTTAGCGTGTTGCCGGCATTCACAACTTATGCCCAACACATGCATAGCACAATGCATAGCGCGCGGCAGCGTATGGCCGACCATCACGTGTCGTAGCCTATAGAAAGGCTGCCGCGCCACGATTCAAATCCTAACCGCACACATCGCAGTATCAACATCACCGTCATGCCCAAGAACGCTGCCAAGAAGTCTCCTGGCCGTGGGCCTGGATGTGAACGCAAGGAGGATCCATCATCACCCTCACCCTCTCCCTTACGCTCTCCCTCACACACCCCCACCCTCTCCCTCACACATCCCCCCCACCCTCTCCCTCACACATCCCCCCACCCTCTCCCTTACGCTCTCCCTCACCCCCACCCCCACCCTCTCCCTTACACTCATCCTCACCCCCACCCTCTGATGGAGATGATGAGTAACTTACAAGTGTGTGAACGATCGCATAACTAACCTACAACTTATGGCCCGCGTATGCCAGCATATGGCTCATACATCTAGAAATGTTGTGCATGCTCAAAATTTCTCGGCATACTACGACGTATACCAGCGTGCTCTTAGCTTATACAAAACGTACCCAGAACTTATTCGACGTATGCCAGCGTTTTAGAGAATTTTGATACGTCGGGCATACACTGGCTAAATCATCAAGGTGTGACAGCGCCTTAACGGATGTTTTGGTGGAGCCAGGAGTCTACCCACCAGGACTGGTGGGTGGCGGTGGTTTGGGAGGGAGCGGTCTGGTTTATGGGGGCGGTACTGTACCTGAACAGGGGTCGGGTGTACTTCATCCTGCCCTGCTCAGTCGCCATCTGCAGGGCCTTGGGCACGGCCTCCTCCCACTTGGACTTGACACACAGACGCAGCCACCTGCAGGGGCGCGCGCACACAGCAGGTCAATCCATTTAGTTTGGTGACACGAGAGGAGGCATTCAAGGAAATTAAAATAAAAGGAAATCATTGACACAACAAGACCTCTTTGAACTTATGTGGTCGGTCGAGGTAAAAGGTAGAGGGTTACAATTACAATTTCACAATGACATTGGTTTCCCACCAAAAAAATGTATGCATGTGATCTGAGCATATTTCACTCACTGAGTCACTGGTCTTGTGTATTAATTGGTAGCGTGTTTTAACACTGACTATACACTATGTGCACACACACACACACACACACACACCCACACACACACATATATATATATATATAAAAAAAAAATTGTGACTAACTGCCAATGTGTGCCAATAACATGTTTTGTCTACAAAACTACAACCGACTAAAAGCTATTCACCCTGTGTGTGCGTGTGCGTGCGTGGAGCGGCGTGCGTACCTGGAGAGGATCTCAGAGTTGGTGCTGCTGTTGAAGTCGTACACTTCCTGCATCCTCTTCACGTGGCTCAGGGGGAGGGGCTCCTGGGAGGGGGCGGAGCTGTTACTTGTTACTTACTAGAGTTTTTCAGAATTAACAACATTACATCACATACAATATATATATATATATATTCACAAACATACATAAATGCATACATACATGCATACATACATAGTTAAAACAAAAACAGACAATCAAACAAAAAATAGATTATAAATAAAACAAAGAATAAAAAAATAAAAAACCTGCAATTCTCATGCTGTCTGACATTAGATTATCTCCAAACAAAACAACATTTCAGGTACTCTGCCTACTTCTTGGTAGGTGACTCTAGTGATATTCAATAAATTGTCCCCATATATTTAAAAATAACTATTTTCCCCTTGGTGGCATAATTTCCTTTTTCCATAGCTAAGCAGTTAGAAAGGCTGGTAAACCACTGTCCATCCCACTGTAGGTGCCTCCATGCTCTTCCAGGCAGCTGTAATACAGTGTTTAGCCTGAAGAGAGCATAAGAAGATTATCTTTTTATTCTGGACCAGACAGTCTCAACTCCGGTGGGAGTAGTCCAAGGAGGAATACCCGAGGGCAGAGGGGTAGCCTAATTGAGGTAATATCAGATATAGTTTGTATGATCCCGTTCCCAGAATTCTCCAATTTCTGGACAGCTCCAAAGGCAGTGGAATAATGTGCCCTCCTCTAAGCCACATTTAGTACAAAGGTCTGGATTGTTATCATCCAAGCGATGTAACAGGGAGGATGTTATGCATGTACACATGATCCCCTTATAGTGTATCAGTTTAAATCTGGTGTTGATAGTCTGGCTTCGTGCTTCTTGGCAGACTCTCTTCCAGTCTACCTCAGAGATTTCCACCTCTGTCACTAGACCATGCAGTCTTTTTTTGTCTTGAGGTTTCTTTAGAATTGTCCAGGATCAATTTATACCAGAGGGAAACCTGACCGCAACCCTGAAGATGATCTAGTATGGTCTCCTCAAGGCTAGACAGAGGAGGTTTGCTGTTTAAGTGTTGTGAAAATGTAACTCCTTATTTGGCGGTATTTAAAGTACTTCGAAGGGATATTGTATATTCTTTGCAAATTCTCAAAACTATAAAGTACATTGTTGTCATCATACATATACATAACTTTGCTAATTCCTCGCTCTGCCCAGGAGCGGAAACCAGGGTCTTCTCTGCCTGGTGAAAATCTACGGTTTCCCCATATTGGTCTAAAACCCGATATATCTGACATTGTATGCTTGTATGTGTGCTTGCATTTTGTACCAGACTCGAATGGTATTTCTGCCAAATGGGTTATTGGTTCCCATTAACAGGTTTTTCAATGTATCGGAATACAGATATAGTTTTAGGGGTAATGGCGATGTAGTAGCATTTTCTATTGAGACCCACGGTGATGTAGGGTTTTCAGGGAACTAATCTGGGCTGCCCAACAGTACCAGAGAAAATTTGGAACTTGGCGACCTCCTCTTTCAGATGGCATGTAAAGTAAGGCAAGTCTAAGTCTTGGACGTTTATTATTCCAAATAAAGTTAGCCTTTGGAATGTCTTTCATCTCACTCGGTTGGGGGCAAGTTTTTCAAGGTCTCCCCAGTTTTGCCCGCTCGAAGACCTGCCTGGACATCCCTCCTCCAACTGTTCTTGGGCGACCTTTTCTTCTCTTCCCTTATGGGTTCCACTTTAGGGCTTGTCGGGTGATGTTGTTGGCTGATTTCCTGAGAGTGTGTCCTATCCACCTCCACTTTCTATTTAGGATCTGTAGGTCCTGTCCAGTTCTCTCCCACAGGTCCACATTCCTGACTTTGTCCCTCCACCAGATGTTCAGGATCCTCCTGAGGCAGTTGTTGATGAATGTTTGCAGTCTGGTTGTTGTTTGTTTTGTTGTTCGCCATGTTTCTGAACCATACAGCATCACCTGTTACATTAGAGTTGAATATGCGTAGTTTGGTGTTTAGTTGAGATGGTTTTGGAGCTCCAGATCTTCCTGAGGATGTTAAACATAACCCTGGCTTTGTTGATCCTGCTCTTTATGTCCGCGTCTGTCCCTCCTGTGGTGTCCATCACACTTCCTAGGTATGTGAATGCCTCCACTTCGTCTAGGGGGTGCGCCGTGTATGAAGATGGGGTTGCTGCTCCTTGAATGGATCGCCTGTGTCTTTGTTGTGTTTGGTGTAAGTCCCAATTTTGCTGCTGCTTGTGTGAGTCTGTCTTCTCCTGCATTTGCATGTGTGTGAGAGAGCAGGGCAATGTCATCCGCAAAGTCAAGGTCGTCTAATTGCTCCCACATTGTCCACATTGTTTTTCTCGCTAAGGTGTCCTTGAACTTATTCACAGTTGGTGCAATGGTAAGGTATTCAATGTTGTTTAACTCTATGACTTTTGGACAGGTGATTTCTCTTCAGCCTTATTTAAAATTTCCCTACCAGCAGATGGTGGTGATCTGCTCCTCTTCTGGTTCTGACATCTTCCATGGACCTTCTGAACTTCCTACAGATGTTATCGATTTGGTTTTCTGTGACATGGTCTGGTGACACCCACGTTGTTTTATGTATGGTTTTGTGAGGGAATACACTTCCTCCAATGACCAGGTTGTTGTTGACACCGGTCTCAACAAACATCTCTCCATTCTCATTCATTTTCACCACTCTATGTTTCCCCATCACTTCCTCGTAGCCCTCATTCCGTCCTCCAATCTTGGCAGTTGAAGTCACCCATCAGGATAATGACATCTCTGGCAAGTAGGTGGTTCAAGCTGTCATAGAACCTGGCCTTGACATCATCAACTGCATCGTTGGTAGGTGCATAGCACTGTATTATGTGAGCTGTCACTCTCCTGTTGTTGGTTCTGAAGGATGCAGTAATGAGGCGAGAGCTGATGGGTCCCCATGCGATCAGGGCCTTTCTGGTCTCCTTAGTCATCATGATGGCTACTCCCTCAGTGTGATTTGCTCCATCTTCTTCATGGCCAGAGTAGATAACAGACTGCCCACTGGAGAGCAGCTTTACCTCCCCCGACTGTGTCCATCTTGTTTCTCCCAGGCCCAGGACGGAGTTTGTAGGGCACCATTTATTTGACAATGGTAGCAGCCTTGCCAGCCTGGAACACAGTCCGGACATTCCAAGTCCCCACAGGGGTGGATTTCTTTGGCGTCAGAAGGTGTATCAACTTCCCTTGCGGGTTTGACTGGGAAGCGTCATGATCCCCATTTCTAGGGCACCTTCCTCAACCAAGTCTTTGTGCTATTATAACCCGAGAAACTCCCAAAAGACTCCAATAAGTTTGTAAGTGTAGCGTTGTGATAGCGTTGCGATAACTCCATTCGAATCCTCTATTTCGTGAATGATTTTCTCATTCTGTAATGTTTTAATTCGCCAAGCAAGCAATTTGCCTGCTTTTTCCCCATGGTCATAGACCCCATGGTCATTAAATTAGTTAGGGCCTTGTTTACTGACTGCTCATTATAATGGGCTCTAAGTATGATTAGTTTATGTTCAAGTACTGAAGTTTTATTTATTGCAACCTCAATTTCTAATGCTTTTATTTCTTTTTTTTAAATAATTTTGTTTTTGAATATTTTAGATTTAAAACTGTTATAGCTAATAATTTGACCCCTGATCAAAGCCTTAAAAAGGTATCTCACCTGATTAATGTAATGTCACCTGAAAAATATCTATTTGTGAAAAAGTTATGCGTAGCTGAATAACAGGAGAACTCTCTCTTATTTGGGTTTCATTCCCTCCAAACATCACAGAGGCCCAGCTCATCCTTAAAGTTAAGAATGACTTTTCTAGATTGATTGTGGGAAGAGATATACATTAACCAAACCGAGATATTGGCCAAATAGACTACCCTGTAAAATGATGAACCTGCCCCCAGGATCTAGAGTGGAGGTATTTATCCGAAAGGGGATGGACTTGTGGATTAGAATAGCCACGCCCCTTGCATGAGACGAGAAACTAGCTGCAAAGACCTGTCCCTGCCACCTTCTCCTTAGCCTGATATCTTCACCTGAAGTGAAGCGTGTTTCCTGGAGGAACACGATTTGAGATCCCAAATACTTTAGCCTAGTCATTACTCGTTTAATTTTGACCAACCCCCCCCAAGCATCGGACATTCCATGAGGCTATTTTACACAACTGGTTATCAGCCATAGAGCAACCTAAAGAACGCTTTGCCAGAGGGAACAACCGTAGACTCTCAGTTACAACAGAAACAGAAAAGCAGGGTAAAATAACTAAAAACACATAAAAGACACGAAAACATCAACATTTAGCTAGAACGTGCAAAACACTTCCAACAGACCGACCGACCGCCTTCTATACAGTCCAAACTAAACAATTGACTAACTTCCTTTGCTGTTGTAGCTCTTGCAAAGAGGAGCAGCACTAAATAAGATAAAAGTAACTCACTTCTGCTAGCCTTTATCTCTGACTATTAATCTCCAGTGTTTAAAGACCCTATTGTATATGTATATATTTATTATATTAAACTATACATTTTAGTAACACAAAATGATCCCATACATGAAAACTCGCTTGAACGTCTCGCGACGAGCAACACAGAACCATATGCCAAATGTAAATATCGACCAACTATTCAGTTCAGTTCCCTCCAGCTCCGAGAGGCTTTTTTTTTGGTTTTTATTCTGAAGAAACAAGACCACATCCCGAGGAGTCTGAAAGGTAATGGGCTTTCCCCCCATATGTGATGCAGAGTTTAGCAGGGAACTGCAAGCCGTACCGGATTCCCCTCGACTGAAGCATCCGTTTCACCGCGCTATAGGCTTTTCTCTGGCGTTGCACTCCAACAGAACAGTCCGGAAAAAAACTCACCTGCCGGTTGACGTGCATAACCTCATCCTTTATACGTGCGGCATTCGTCACCCTGACCTTATCTTTGAAGTTTAGAAAGGTGACGATCAGCGGTCTAGGAAACTGAGCAGGGCTGGTAGAGTTCACTGGGCCAAGGCGGTGCGCTCTCACGATCAGCACTGGTGTAGGGAAATGCTGAGCTCCGAGGTTTTCGGGCAGCCACTTCTCCAGGAAAGTTACAGCATCGGTCCCCTCCGCGTTCTCCGGCAGGCCGACGAGTCGTACGTTGCGTCGTGAGCGATTCTCCAGGTCCTTGCTCTTCTCAGAGAGTGATTGCACTTTAGTTTCCAGTTCAGTTATCGTGGCTGAAAGTTGTGCCGTTTATATCGTCTGTGTCACTGATGCGAAACTCAGCTGTAGTCAGTCGACCCCTTCATTGCGTCTAAGTCCGTTCTGATCTGAGCAATACCGCCAATACCCTCTCTGTGCCGTGTCAGGCCCCCCTGCCTTGAAGGAATTAATGGCAGCCAAGCTCTGTTACTTTTAGCGGTTTAGCTTTTCTTGTATTGTGTGTGTGTGTGTGTGTGTGTGTGTGTGTGTGTGTGTGTGTGTGTGTGTGTGTGTGTGTGTGTGTGTGTGTGTGTGTGTGTGTGTGTGTGTGTGTGTGTGTGTGTGTGTGTGTGTGTGTGTGTCACCTGAAGGATTAGAGACAGGAACTCAATGACCTGATGAGAGGAGAGGGGCTTCAGGTCTGCCGCCATGAATTTCCCCAGGTCACCCTCGCTGGCCTAGGGAGGAGGAGGAGGAGGAGAAGGGGGAGGAAGCAGAGTAGGAGGAGAAGGGGGGGGGGGGAGGAGGAGAAGGCGGAGGAGAAGGCGGAGAAGGAGAAGGGGGAGGAGGAGAAGAAGGCAAAGGAGTAGAAGGAGAAGAAGAGGGAGTAGGAGGAGAGGAGAAGGAGTAAGAGAAGGAGAAGGAGAAGGGAGAGTAAGGGGAGAAGGAAGATAAAGGGGGGGGGAGGAGGAGTAGGAGGAGAGAAGAAGGGAAAGGAGTAGAAGGAGAAGGAGAAGAAGGAGGAGGAGGAGTAAGAGGAGAAGGAGAAGGGGTGCAAGGGGAGTAGGAAGATAAGGAGAAGGGGGAGGAGGAGCAGGAGAGAGGGGGGAGAAGTAGGAGTAGAAGGGGAGAGGAGAAGGGAAAGGAGTAGAAGGAGAAGGAGAAGAAGGGGGAGGAAGAGGAGTAAGAAGAGAAGGAGGGGAGGAGGAGTAGGAGGAGAAGAGAGAGGGGGGGAGGCGGAAGGGAAACGAAAGTCAAACGCGGTCGCTCGGCGCCTTCATGGTGGAGACGAGCGTCATGGGGTTATAGGGGAGGTTACCTTGGTCCATTTGCAGCACAGGACGATGCAGGCGTCGGCCATAGTGGTGTCGTACCTGCAGCGAGACACATTCGGTTTGTAAGGTCCTGTACCCACCCCCTCAAACATTGAACCTCCTGCCGTGTACCCCCCTCTACCTCCTCTCATCCAAACCGTGAAAAACACCGTTAAATGTGTGGATTGTTTTTTTTTATTAGTCCTAATAATAATAATAATAATAATAATAATAATGCCGGCTTTTATATAGCACTTTTATCCAAAGCGCTTTACAAGTCATGCCTCACATCACCCATTCATACACTGACGGCGGAGTCAGCCATGCAAGGAGACAGCCAGCACGTCAGGAGCAGTTAGGGTTAGGGCGTCTTGCTCAAGGACACCGCGACAGTTTTTGCTAGGAGGAGCCAGGGGATCGAACCAGCGACCCTTTCGGTTGTGAGGCGCCCGCACAACCGCCTGAGCTATACTGCCGCCGCAGTCCTCCTATTCTTAAAACTCTGAGAAGTATTCCTGTCAGTGTATGAATTCATGATTTCAACTCAACTGATTGATGGTAACGCTCACTTGGGTTTGACGGGCGGCATGCCAGGGGTGTGCATCCAGGCGTTCCAGTCCACCTTGTTGAGGATGTCTACCTGCTCCCACACACACACACACACACACACACATTTATGGCATAAATAATAAAGCATAAAGACCAAAACTTGACAAAGTCTCTCTCTCCCCACTTTCCACATGCACATCCTGTGCATAAAGGCCAAAATGCCCTAAAAAAAAAGATCCTTTAAATATATATATGATATTATATAAATATTTAAATGCATATAAATAAATATAGTGATAAATATAAATATAGTAATAATAATAACTTTAAATATATATATAATAAATATAAAATAAATATAGAAATATTAAAATAAATATAAATAATAAATACATTATTAGTCAAATTATTATTACTATATTTATCACAATATATATTTATTTATTTTATATTTATTTAAAAGTTAAGAAACAGTAAGTGATCAAGTCTCTTTTTGGAACCCCCCCACCCTGAGCGAAGCCACCTGGAAGGCGGCTGAAAAAGGGGGGGGGGGGTCACCTTGTCCTTGAAGTAGGTGAACAGGTAACTCTTCCACTCCTCCGTGGTGATGCTGCTGTAGGCGAACATCTGGATGTAGGACTTGACGAAGCCCATGAACACCTCTGCAGGGGGGGGGGGGGGGGGAGGTCCGAAGAATACGTGTGTCGTTAAAAACAATGAAATGGTACGGTCTATTCTGTTGTTGTTCATTTTAGAAGAATAGAAACAAACACCCTACAATAAACATCATTGACTTTATTGTCTTTCAGCAAGCAAGAAAGAGACGAGAGAGAAAGAGAGACGAAAACATTGAAATCAAGCACTTGGTTCGAGTTTGATGACTCGAGAATGTTTAACGCTGACTGTACACATGTGGAGTGGAACTAGTGAACACAAGAGTCTACCCAAACAGAGACTCATTCATACTGTGTCAGACAAATCAAATAAATCATAAAATCCAATTGATTCAAGACATTTTAATACCGATTATTTTTTGGATTTTTTAATTCAATGGCTATTAAGATGGCTTTTTAAGCCATCGTGTGTGTGTGTGTGTGTGTGTGTGTGTGTGTGTGTGTGTGTGTGTGTGTGTGTGTGTGTGTGTGTGTGTGTGTGTGTGTGTGTGTGTGTGTGTGTGTGTGTGTGTGTGTGTGTGTGTGTGTGTGGTGTGTGTGTGTGTGTGTGTGTGTGTGTGGTGTGTGTGTGTGTGTGGTCTCACCGGGGCCGCCCATGAGCTCCTCCAGGTGGTAGAGCAGGGCGAAGCCCTTCTCGTAGGGGACGGAGGAGAACGCGTCGTCCGGGTCCACGTCCCGCAGGCTGGGCACCAGGTTGGTCAGCGGGTTGTTGGCCCCGAACGTGTTCACCTGGGGGGGGGGGGCAGGGGGGGTGAGGCGGTGTGTGTCTTTATGTTTATCAATGGTGGCACTTGTTTGAGGTGTTGGACCGGTTTCGTCAAACTGATCTGATTTACATACAATCTCGCAAACAAAACATAATTTGCATGCAGCCACACCGTGGAAACATATTTGTTTTCCAAGCGTATAAAAACAACTGAAGTGCATTCATAAATGTCTTTGCATGTTTTTCCATGGATTCTCTGTGTGTGTGTGTGTGTGTGTGTGTGTGTGTGTGTGTGTGTGTGTGTGTGTGTGTGTGTGTGTGTGTGTGTGTGTGTGTGTGTGTGTGTGTGTGTGTGTGTGTGTGTGTGTGTGTGTGTGTGTGTGTGTGTGTGTGTGTGTGTGTGTGTGTGTGTGTGTGTGTGTGTGTGTGTCTCTCACCGACTCCTGCAGGTCTTTCCAGCCGCCGATGGCCTTGAACTGCCTGAACTGCTCGCTCTCCATCACCCGGCCGATCATCCGCTCCAGGTAGACGGTGTGTCCCTCGTTCAGCCTGCCGGGGAGAGGCAGAGAGCGGCAGCAGCAAGTTTACACCGGAGAACACAAACAAGACACCACAGCTGGTTGAAATACATCATGTGCGTATCTGGTATAGATATCGGGTATATAACAACAATGTATGTGCATACATTGCTAAGACAAAAACGATGAAATCGAATATATACATATGTAAAATATAATATACTATAATATGTTAGTTAGTTAAGCCCTTGGTTCCTCCAGGGAGCATAGGCCATTGACGAATGTCTTCCATCTCACTCGGTTGGGGGCAAGTTTTTCAAGGTCTCCCCAGTTTTGCCGACTCAAAGACATCTCTGCCTGGACATCCCTCCTCCAACGGTTCTTGGGGCGACCTCTTTTTCTCTTCCCTTGTGGGTTCCACTTTAGGGCTTGTCGGGTGATGTTGTTGGCTGATTTCCTGAGAGTGTGTCCTATCCAGCTCCACTTTCTTTTTAGGATCTGACTTTGTCCCTCCACCAGATGTTCAGGATCCTCCTGAGGCAGTTGTTGATGAATGTTTGCAGTCTGGTTGTTTGTTTTGTTGTTGGCCATGTTTCTGATATATACAGCATCACCTGTTTCACATTGGAGTTGAAGATGCGTAGTTTGGTGTTTAGTTGAGATGGTTTTGGAGCTCCAGATCTTCCTGTGGATGTTAAACATAAGCCTGGCTTTGTCTGGCTTTTGTCTGTCCCTCATGTGGTGTCCGTCACTCTTCCTAGGCATGTGAATGCCTCCACTTCCTCTAGGGGGGCTGAGGATGGGGGTTGCTGCTCCTTGAATGGATCTTCATCGCCTGTGTCTGTGTTGTGTTTGGTGTGTGTCCCAATTTCGCTGCTGCTTGTGTGAGTCTGTCTGTCTTCTCCTGCATTTGCATATGTGTGTGAGAGAGAAGGGCAATGTCATCCGCAAAGTCGAGGTTGTCTAATTGGAAAAGGAATGGTGAGAGTAGACAACCCTGCTTGACATCGGAGCTCTTTGATAACTGGCCTGCATGCATGATCTTGCATGTGATTACATCATACGAGTTTTTGATGATGTTTATTAGTTTGATGGGGATTCCGTAGTGTTCCATAGGGTGGTTGTCAAGCTAAGCTGTCAAATGCTTTTTCGCTAAGTCGATGACGCTGATGTAGAGGGATGTGTTCCATTCTATTGACTGTTCAATTATGATGCGAAGTGTTGCTATGTGATCCGTACACGAGCGGCCTCTCCTGAACCCGGCCCGCTGGTCCCTGAGCCTCTTGTCTACAGATTCCTGGAGGCGGTTGAGGATGATCCGGTTGAGAACTTTTCCGGTACGGAAAGTAGGGTGATCCCTCTGTAGTTCTTACACTGTCGTAAGTCACCTTTCTTTGGGAGTTTCACAATGTGTCCCTCTGCCCATTGTCTAGGTGTCTTTTCCTCTTCCCAAATCCTGCCAAACAAGTCGTAGAGCATGTCTGTTGATGTATTTGCATCTGCTTTAAGGGCTTCTGGTGGAATATGATCAGAGCCAGCAGCCTTGCCACTCTTCTGTTGCTTGATTGCAATCTTTGTTTCACTTTGTTCTTCCAGTTGAGAGCATTTTTCCATTCTTGTCTAGACTTGGTTTGTTGTTCTGTGAGTGATTTTGGCATACAACTCCTTCATGTTCCTCTGTGCTGCTGCCTTTTCTGCCTCCAGGGCTAGCCTCTCTAGCCCTGTCTCTTGTCCTTCCTGGTGCTGTTTCGTACTTGTTTAGGGCAACTGTCGTATACATTTTGTGCCAGTGCCTTCACTGCTGTTGTTCTTGAGTTGATAATACATAATACAAATATTTATATAAAAACAAAGTGCAAGCCAAGGCGTAAAAATGGCACAAAAACCATATCAGGAAAATAAATAAATAAGAAAAAAACAAATCATCCCATACTATATATAATTATATTTGCATTGTGATATGTTTAATGGCATGACCACCCACCAGAAGTGCTCCCAGGTCTTGTTGGTCACCAGGTTGCCAGTCCAGCTGTGGGAGATCTCATGGGCAATGACCTGGCAAGAGACAGGGAAGGTTTAACACACACACACACACGCACACGCACGCACGCACACGCACGCACGCACACGCGCACACGCACGCACGCACGCTGAGCTGTGTTTTTGTTAGTCTGTTAATGTGTCTCAAGATTACAAAAAAAACGGTTAATGTCTTACGTTTGATAAGGACCGGTCTCCTGCCTGCAAAATAAAAACATTTAAAAAAAATCATCAAGATACAACCAAGAATACACAATCATAAACAGTTATGACAGGCACTGGTTGTTGCTTCACAAAAGCATCACCTGGGTGTGAACACCCTGGGTGTGAAACACCCCTGGGTGTGAAACTTTGGTTCCTCAATCGCTTCAAATCTAAGAAAATATAAATAGTTTGTGTTTAGGAAACTTGTAAAGGGAACTAAACGGGGGTTGTAAGCCGTGTTACAACCCCTGTTTAGTTGCCCATACACATAAGTGTGTGTGTGTGTGTGGTGTGTGTGTGTGTGTGTGTGTGTGTGTGTGTGTGGTGTGTGTGTGTGTGTGTGTGTGTGTGTGTGTGTGTGTGTGGTGTGTGTGTGTGTGTGTGTGTGTGTGTGTGTGTGTGTGTGTGTGTGTGTGGTGTGTTCTTACGAGCAGGGTGGGGGTGGCAAAGGTGAGGCAGGGGTTCTCCATGCCCCCATAGGGGAAGGAGGGGGGCAGCACCAGGATGTCGTACTGGCCCCACACGTAGGGCCCCACCAGGTTCTCGGCTGTCTTCAGCATGGTCTCCGTCTGGGAGAGGGGGGGCGGGGGCATACACAGGAAGTGTCACTCACTCGTATGTCCGGTTATTAAAAAGGGGCGGGCGGGAAATAAAATATCCACTCGCCTCTGAAAACTCGAAAGCCGCCTTGTCCACAAACTCCTTCTCGGACCAGACGCGAGACCTGGGCCCGATCTCCCTGGAGGTGGGGGAGGAGGGGGGTGGGGGAGGACATACGATAGGATATAAATATATATAAATAGGGAAGATCGAAATATAGTGCAGCCGACAAGTGTTACACACTTGAGCCCAAAGCACACAATGTTTTTTATCCAAAATAGGGAACTAAACACGAGTGAGGTTTGACCACAGAGCAAACAAAATAAATTGTCCCCAATGCACAGGCATTGGGGACAATTCCCTGCTACGCCATGCATGTACACTTCACAGCTTTTAGCGCCCATGTTTGTTCTGGTGTGGTGACCACACATGTTCAACACGGTACCTGCTCTCAAGCGCTCCCACAACGATGGCGATCAGGTAGGACGGCATCGGCACCTGGGAGGGGGGGGGAGGAAACCATTCAAGGGGGAGTCAAGGGAAATCCCTGTAGCGGACAGACAGGCCAGAAGAGAGAGAGCGAGAGAGAAAGAGAAAGAGAAAGAGAAAGACATTGACCGACTGACTGACCGGCTGTCTGAAGCGGTAGATGAGCTGGCTACTGTCCTGGGGGTCCGGGCCCTGTCCGTCACGCATGGCGCTCATCACGGCCACCAGCTCCTTGGGCACAGACACCTAGAGGGCCATGCACGCGCATGTTAACACACACACACGATGAAGCCGGGCTGGGCTGTATGAATATATCCAAATTGGTCGTCATGATACTAGATCTTAATCTTACATATTTATATATATATCTATATATATATATATATATATATATATAAGATTGTGTCGTCATCATCAGTCATTGTGTGTGTGTGTGTGTGTGTGTGTGTGTGTGTGGTGTGTGTGTGTGTGTGTGGTGTGTGTGTGTGTGTGTGTGTGTGGTGTGTGTGTGTGTGGTGTGTGTGTGTGTGTGTGTGTGTGTGTGTGTGTGTGTGTGTGTGTGTGTGTGTGTGTGACCTGAGCATAGTAGGTGTGCTTCACAGCTGGCGTGTCCTGACATGGGATCATGCTTCTGCAGTGGTTGGCCTGGAAAACAACGTTTCACTGTGTGTTCAATATTCAACAGTCAATCGGTTAGGTCTTCATATTAAAACTAAACAAATAAATCGCTTACCCGACATTGACCAGCCGATAGCGAAACAACTGGACAAGTTCCCCTTTGTACTGTGTATGTGCATCTTATCAGTTCATGACTGATGATAATAATAATATAAATAGATGATAATAGAGATATAAATGATGAAATAATGAAGAGGGGAAAGGAAAGGGTGCAGGGATTTCAAGAGACTAAACCATATAGGGGGAAGTAAGTGTCTGTGTGTGTGCGTGTGCGTGTGCGCGTGTGTGTGTGTGTGTGTGACACACAGATGCAGTGTGTGTGTGTGAGTGAATGGGAGCATAGAGAGCGAGCAGCAAGTGAGTGAGAGAGAGAGAGAGAGAGATGTGCAATATTGAAATATTCACACATACTGCATCTGAATCGCCCGTAAATCGCAATGGCAAAGAATGAGTTAATGTGTGTGCTTGTCCAAGGACTACCTGGCACTGGCTGAAGAGGTAGGGGTGATTCTTCCCAGCGGTCTGCTCAGGTGTGAGCCACTGCAACGCAGTCGCAGTGGGAGCAGTTTCATAGGTCACCTCCACAATCACCTGCTGTCCCCTGGAGAGAGAGAGAGACACAGACACACACACACACACACACACACACTATCTTTTAAACTGAATTGGTCTTGCAAATAAAAGAGATAGATAGAGATAATAATGGACTGAATTGTTTGTGATTGCAATAGACAGACACGCATGCAAGGACCAGTTTTATGGCTGAGGTTCAGATAGCGGAGCAGCTGTGGACGAGTTAATAAAAAGAAAGAAAGAAATAAAGCAATGTTGTATTTCAGTGGATAAACTGACAGTGGGGGGGGGGGGTGGGGGTATGAGAGGGGAGGGGGGTGAGTTACCTGCAAAGGTCAAAGGGCAGGGCGATATCCAGGGGGGTGCCCATGAAGCTATGCTTGGGTCCCATGGTGAACTCGGCGACCTGTCTATTGGCCGTCACCGAGAAGATCTTCAGGTCTCGGGTGTCTAAAGTCTTTCGTAGATAAGAGGAAGCACGTAAGTAAGAGCGGTGAGAGGAACTTACACAAGCCAATGCACACAATATCCCTCATCGTTGGGGTGATAACGGCGTTTTGCAGCACAGCATGTTACAATATACCAGAGTGGAAAGTTCCACTGTGGCCACAGTGTGAGGGTACGCTGTGGAGTATTTCTGCTTTTTCGGACACCATATATCACATGATGTTCCATTCCATGCTGCCACCGTGTAACGGAACATCACACACACACACACACCCCCACACACACACCCACCCACACACACACACACACCCCCTTCGCTTTATCAGCAGCAAAACCTTACAGTCAAAGTCCAAGGAAACTATAACTGTTAATTGCGGCGTAAGGTGTACTCTCTCGGGGATATACTTCGAGACGTGACATTATTGTAATTACTTTATTTCTTTTTTTAGCAGGAATGATCCCTTTGTTCAAACTGAAAGGAGGACTCTGTGTCCCCTAAAATCTATCTAAGTATATTCTTCATGTGAAACAAGTATTACATATGACACATCTCATCTAACGTGCAATAACCCCCCCCCCCACACACACACACACACACACACACACACACGTGTGTGGAGATGTACACTACGGGAGGGGGGGGGGGGGGGTAAGTAAAGCATCCCCAATGTACTTGTCACACACACACACACACACACACACACACACACACACACACACACACACACACACACACACACACACACACACACACACACACACACACACACACACACACACACACACACACACACACACACACACACACACACACACACACACACACACACACACACACACACACACACACACACACACACACACACACACACACACACACACACGTATCTTGTAGTATCTTAGCAAGTAAAGAAGAGCAAACTAGACACTAACTAGTCACTGTACCAGAGACGACAGGCGGTCCTGCAGGACTTCGAGGGTGAGCGCCACCCTGCCGGTGAGCACCCGTCTCTCGAAGTCCACGGAGTAGCTCAGGTTCAGGTGCTTCGTGGTGCACGCCGCCGCGAAGGCGTAGGAGCACGGGTCTTGAACTGAAGCCATGTCGGGGGGTCCGGGGTCCAAGTTGGGGGTCCGGGTTCCGAGTCGGGGGTCCGGGTTGGGTTCGGGTCGGGGTTCGAGTCCGGAGCGAGAGTCCAAACGAGAGGAGAAGAGAGAGAAGAGAGGAGGAGAGAGGAGAGGAGGACCGGCCAGTCTTCAAAATAATACCGGAGGCGGAGGAGGGTTTTAAACTACAACCGAGTCACCGCACATGTTTGACGATGATGACTCCCTGTGCATTGTGGGATATGTAGTTGCTCCTCGGTGAACAGGTTGCCACTGCGTGCTTTTTTTTTGCTGCCCTTTGATGATGATGATAGGGAAACATCAATAATACATAATAAAATAATATCCCATTTAATACCTAGACTGTCTTTTAACCTGTACATTTAAACTGTAAATTATATTACCATGCACTTTACTGCAACATTTGCACTCTGGTTTAGATGCCAAATTATTTTTCCCTGTACTGTACTTGTGCTGTACAATGACAATACATTTGAATCTAATCGAATCTAATGTAATGTAATGTAATCTAATCTAATCTAATCTGGGCAAATGTCTTTTAGTGACGTAGTTCTCACACGTGTCGCTAGAGGGCGACAGCGGACACGGCGGGCTGTCAGCCGGACGACACAGCATCACAACTACTGTTATGGTGAAGAAGAGAGAGAGAGAGATATGAAGAATACCCATTGACCTCGGAGTCGTGATGGAGTCGTCGTCTCGCGACTCTGCGTCTCGTCAACACGGCGACGACGACGACGACGAGACGCGCACCTCGGACTCCTGCTCGCCCTGGGCTCACTTCCTATCCTGGCTGGAGTGCGTGTGCGTTGTCACCTTCGACCTGGAGCTCGGACAAGCCATAGAGGTACAGTAGCTTGTAGCTTGTAGCATCATCCTCCACTGGATCACAGAGGTACAGTAGCTTGTAGCTTGTAGCATCATCCTCCACTGGATCACAGAGGTACAGTAGCTTGTAGCTTGTAGCATCCTCCTCCACTGGATCACAGAGGTACAGTGGCTTGTAGCTGTGCATCATCCTCCACTGGATCACAGAGGTACAGTGGCTTGTAGCATCATCCTCCACTGGATCATAGAAGTACAGCAGTTAGCTTGTAGCATCATCCTCCACTGGATCACAGAGGTACAGTGGCTTAGCTTGTAGCATCATCCTCCACTGGATCATAGAAGTACAGCAGTTAGCTTGTAGCATCATCCTCCACTGGATCACAGAGGTACAGTGGCTTAGCTTGTAGCATCATCCTCCACTGGATCATAGAGGTACAGTAGCTTAGCTTGTAGCATCATCCTCCACTGGATCCCAGAGGTACAGTAGTTAGCTTGTAGCATCATCCTCCACTGGATCCCAGAGGTACAGTGGTACTAACTCGTAGCATCCTCCACTGGCTAGTGCTGATGATAACAAGCATGTTGCTGATGCTACCAAAACGTGTTTGCTGTAGAATATTATAATTATCGCCTTGAACATTGTCTTGAATTAGAGTAAGTAATGTCTTGTTTATTCTATTTTGTGACACACATTTACATAAATATGTGTATGTTTGTTTTTTTCTTCCAGTTGGTGTATCCCCACGATGCTAAGCTCACGGAGAAAGAGGTAATTTACCCTTTTTAGTTTAATCCCGACTAGTCAAACATGGTAGTTATGTTTTTGGCTTGGAGATTGTCATTTTAACGAGTGATAATGAGGTAACTTAATGCACTAAGTGTTGTACGGTGTGTCTACAGAAAACCAGCATCTGTTACTTATCCTTCCCCGACTCTTACTCAGGTAAATATGGGATGGAATAAATGCGTCCACTGCAGCCGACAGTGGACAACAATAGTACACGTCACAGAGACGTTATGTTATACACATGACCGCAGGGGAAACAAACAAGTGTGTGTGTGTGTGTGTGTGTGTGTGTGTGTGTGTGTGTGTGTGTGTGTGTGTGTGTGTGTGTGTGTGTGTGTGTGTGTGGTGTGTGTGTGTGTGTGTGTGTGTGTGTGTGTGTGTGTGTGTGTGTGTGTGTGTGTGTGTGTGTGTGTGTGTGTGTGTGTGTGTGTGTGTGTGTGTGTGTGTGTGTGTGTGTGTGTGTGTGTGTGTCTTTTTTTTTTCCCCAGGATGCCTCGGGGACACCCAATTCAGCTTCAGGTTCCGCCAGTCCATCGGACGCAAAGGCTCCAGCTTTGGGGAAGACGCCTACAACAGAGATGCCCCGGTCACACTTCAGGTGAGGGAAAGTGCCCCGTCTGTGCCCTCTTTGAGTTGTCGACTGGATTCAACTGCCAATATGTTCCCAATATCATCTTATAATATCAGTTATAAACCTGTATTACCAATCGTTTGACATAGACGTGGTGCACCTTTTGATTTGATTGGTTCAAATATGTTCAAGTTGTAAATCTTTTTCTCACTTTCGCAAATACCAACTTTTTGTGATTTTCTTTTTTTTCTTTTTCTTTTCTTGTTTATGGTTCATGATTTTGACGGAATATGTTTGTCTGTGTCTTGTTTTTCTGTGCGTCGCTCTCTCTCTGCCCATGCCAGCGTGAACCGGGTCATTTCTACGGCTACGTGTATTTCAGACAAGTAAAGGACGTCTCCGTCAAACGAGGCTACTTCCAGAAGGTGAGGCTGTGTGCGTATTGCCCTCCCAGATGCCTCTCTGCCTATGTTTCTCTACTTTACCCCACCTCAATAGAACTCTCTCTGTCTCTCTCTCTCTCTCTCTATCTCTATCTCTCTCTGTCTCCCTTTCTGTGTTGTCTCCCTCTTTCTCACACTCAATGTGTCCATCTCTCTCACTGTCAATGTCTCTCTCTCTTTCTCTGTCTCTTAATGTCTTTCTTTCTCTCTCTCTCTCTCAATGTCTCTCTCTCTTTCTCAATTTCAATGTCTCTCTCTTTCTCAATTTCAATGTCTCTCTCTTTCTCTCTCTCAATGTCTCCCTCTTTCTCTCTCTCTCAACCTCTCTCTTACGCACTAGTCTCTCGTCCTGGTGTCCAGGCTGCCCTACGTCCACCTCTTCCACACCCTGCTGCAGATCCTAGCCCCAGAGTACTTTGAGAAGCTGGAGCCCTGCCTGGAAGCAGGTGAGTCAGATCGTCACATGGAAGTCAGCACTGGAAGACCATGCTCAATACTCTTTTTTTTTGCTATGATGATGATGATGATGATGCTGGTGTTTGCGTGGACGAGAGCCTTGCGGTGACCCCATCTTTATATTCTCTCCAATGATGTGACCAGTGTGCAATGAAATAGACCAATGGCCTTCGCCGGTGCCGGGGTTGACCCTTAACCTCCCCGTGATGGGAGCGGTTTTACAGGTGAGCACATGTTCCACAAAGGCAGTGTCGGTATCTCCTTTGATGCGTTACGTATTCAGTCAACTAATCGGTTGATCAATCGTCTCTTGATTCTACAGGTCCGGATCCCATCCAAGACCGACAAGCCAGGCGGGAGCCCGGCAAAACTGGCCCCAAAAGAGGCAAGCGGCCTGCATTGTTGTGTCAAACTCGTGCGTGTGAACGGCACGGAGCTTTTAAGTAGTGCAATGAACTGCAACATTAGGGACCCTAATCAAGCTGTGTTCTTTTTTAATTTTAATTTGATTTTTTACCTTCTAGCATCTTCTACCAGCACCTACCATGCTTCCCACCGTCCACGAGTTGGATCTGTTCAAGTAAGCAATGAAAGGATTCAGGATTCTAATGATCAGTTTACATGACGGAAACAGTTTACGTAAAACAAAAAGTGTGTGTGTGTGTGTGTGTGTGTGTGTGTGTGTGTGTGTGTGTGTGTGTGTGTGTGGTGTGTGTGTGTGTGTGTGTGTGTGTGTGTGTGTGTGTGTGTGGTGTGTGTGTGTGTGTGTGTGTGTGTGTGTGTGTGTGTGTGTGTGTGTGTGTGTGTGTGTGGTGTGTGTGTGTGTGTGTGTGTGTGTGTGTGTGTGTGTGTGTGTGTGTGTGTGTGTGTGTGTGACTCCTTTATGATTATCATTGTCACGGGTTGTTTGAATGTAATCAGGTGACCCCCCTTCGCTCAGGTGTTTCCAGTCGGCCCTGATTCACCTGCAGGTTCTCTGGGAGCTCACGTTGCTAGGGGAACCCGTGGTCGTCATGGCGCCGTCTCCCACCATGTCGTCTGAAGTGGTGCTGGCCCTCGTAAGGTAACCGATTGACCTCCCCGCTGTGAATAAGTCATGAAGAATGAATCATTCATTTTTTTTGCAAGAGGATCTCCGGATTTCTTAGAGAACCGAAATCAAAGCCTTTTTGCCTGCACTTAAAGTGTTGAATGACTAAATGGTAGTAAATCTAAGAAATGTTAAGAATAATTTATATTGGTGCTCTTGAAAGGCAGTTGTCACTCACTCACTCACTCACTCACCACCACTCACACAAGCAATGTGGTGACTCACACGGCCCATGTTGTCTCTGTGGTTTTTCCACCTAGAAGTTCACCACTGTGTACCTTTCGCCCTTAGATCCATTATTTACTTGGCTTAAAGTGCACTTGGATGCTTACTGTCACACACTTTTACCCTCGCTTTTTTTTATTAGTTTTATCCACTTTATGATTATTTCATGTAGTTCGAAAGCTAAACGGGTCATCATCATCATCATGCTTGATTATGTTCCAATAGATTCAAGAACTTTATTCTTCACATATACACATACAGGATATGCAGTGCAATTAAAGTGGCGGTGCCATAAATGCCAGAAATTGTGCAAAATACAATTAGAAAAACTGCAATAACTGTGTATATTCAAGTGTGTATATATACAAAGGTCAATGCAACAGTATTAACAATGAGTTGGGTTAAATATGAGTAAGTATATACGGTCTGAAAACTATAAAAATAAATATATAATCGAAATACAAGATATTTATTTATATTTAACTATATGGTCACATATAAATGCGTGCGATGGGCCGTGTGGGGGACTCGGGTGGGGTCCCTGGTGGAGTTCAAGAGAGCACTGCTTCATATATTTGATAGTCTATGCTTCAGGTGCGTGTTTAAAGACAAAAACAACAACCAAACGGTTGTAGCAGTTTCCCTTCCATGTTTTGAGAAGCCATCTGACCCAGCCTCTGTGGCCCTGCAGCTGCATTGCACCCCTGAGGTACTGCAGCGACTACAGGCCCTACTTCACCATCCATGACAGCGAGTTCCGGGAGTTCACCACCAGGACCCAGGCGCCGTGAGTCAGGCGTCTTCCGTGTGCTTTGTTCAAACCACAACGTGGCATTTGAAATATTTGCGTAGCCAAAGCAAAGTACACTGTATTTATGTAGTGTCCTCTCTCTGTATATTTCTTGGTCTTTCTTTCTTTATTTCTTGGTCTCTCTCTTTCTTTCTTTCTTTATTTCTTTATATCTTGGTCTCTCTTTCTTTCTTGGTCTTTATTTCTTTATATCTTGGTCTCTTATTTCTTTCTCGGTCTCTTTCTTTCTCGGTCTCTCTTTCTTTCTCGGTCTCTCTCTCAGTCCCAATGTGATCCTGGGTGTCACCAACCCGTTTTTCATCAAGACCTTCCAGAGTTGGCCCCACATCGTGCGCCTCGGGGAGCCCAGGATTGCGGGTGATTTGCCCAAACAGATCAAGGTGAAAAAGCTGGCCAAACTCAAAACGCTGGACACCAAGCCAGGTAAAGGCTGGATTTTGTTTTGCAATGTAGAAATGCACATATCATAGATACAACACAAGTCTACAACAAGCAATCTAAAGGAATAATCCCAGCTGTGATTTGAACCCCCTCTGTAGGCATCTACACGGCATACAAAACATTCCTGCAAAAGGACAAGGTCCTCATCAAGAGGCTCCTGAAGGTAGGTGGTCCGGGCGGGCCTCCCTTAGGGCAGACGGCCTGTGTTCCATCCATCCATCTTCTCCCCTGGCTGACTGTGCCGCCGTCTGCTGGGTTTCGCAGGGCATCCAGAGGAAGAGGCCGTCGGAGGTGCAGAGCGCCATCCTGAGAAGACACCTGTTGGAGCTCACGCAAAGCTTCATCATCCCGTTGGTAAGATCTCTCTCTCTCTCTCTCTCGCTCCCCTTTCTTCCACCCCTTTCATCCTCCCCTACTGGATGTCTCACCAGATGTTTTTTTTTGTCCTCCAGGAGCGATACATGGCCAGCCTCATGCCCCTGCAGCGGTCGGTGACCCCGTGGAAGGTGAGGTTGAAAAGGGACTCCCACGCCACGCTTTGCTATTACCTAACGTTCCTCCGATACCAAGACTCCAGAGACCACTCGCAACCGACATATGTTATCTCCATAATGAGCACTCGCACGGTGAAATAACCAAAGGGTTTTTGGATGGTGTTCCAAACAGGGGGACCATCAAATGAAAAGGGCAGACGAAACTCCAGGGATATAAATGGATAATCTAATAATCTAGGGCTATTTAAATCCTGAGTCCTCAAGATGTGGTGCTGCGATTAGCCGTCCTAGTTGGTAATGTAATGAAATAGGCCATAGGGGGGAAAGTCTATGCATCAATGTCTTGTAGATGTCCATCATGTTACCTTCTCTGAGTCAATCAGGTCCACCCTAAACCTAACCCATCACCCTAACTCTACTTTAAATAACAGTCCAGTAAGGATCCTTAGTGCATAGTGGTAGATTTAGTCCGGCAGTATAGCTGGCGGCAATAGCTCAGGAAGTAGAGCGGTCGCCTCACAACCAGGTTGCTGGTTCGATCCCCGGCTCCTCTTGGCAAAAACACCCTAACTAACTGCTCCCGTCTCCTTGCATGGCCGACTCCGACGTCCGTGGGTGAATGTGTGTATGAATGGGTGAATGTGAGGCATGACTTGTAGTTAGTGTGCCAGCTGGTATAACACGTGACTGTAAATCTATGATCCGAGAGGGATGCTGCCCCTCTTATGTGTTCTCCCGTTGTGTGTCATTTACGTGCCTCAGACTCCGCCCCAGATCCGGCCCTTTAGCCAGGAGGAGTTCATGTCCACGCTGGAACACGCCGGACCCCACCTGACCTCCATGCTCAAAGGGGATTGGATGGGACTCTACAGGTGAGTTTGCACCTTTCGCGCCTACCCGACCACATCACTCTCATCATCGCTCCAATATCTCTCTCTCTCCACACAGGAGGTTTTTCAGGTCGCCCAACTTTGACGGTTGGTACCGTCTGCGGCGTCGGGAGATGACCTTGAAACTAGAGTGTCTCCACCTGGAGGCGGTCTGTGACGCAGTGAGTGAACCCTATTAACGTGGCTTAAATCGACACACTCTCTCTCTCTCTGGACTAAATGTCTTTCACTCGGAACAGACCGTTCGGAACCCGGCTCACGGTGGTCCCTCCTCCAGTTCAAGCAAAAGGTTTATTTCCCCTTTGAGGTGGTGAACCGAACAGTTTATGCGTGATTCTTAAACCTATAGATGCCATCATCACCGTCATCGTCTACATAGTAAAATAGTATAGTAAACTACTACCGCATAGTAAAACGGCAGATTTTTAGCAATATTTAGCTTTTGGGACTGAAGAGTCCATGTAACTTTACATTTAAATAGAATATTGATCTGTATCCTGATTTCATACGTATACGATATATATATATTTTTTTTTTAAATCTAGATTTGAACGATTTTCATAACCGGAAATTCAGCTCTAGTATGGGTCATACCGTTGAACCCGATATTGTGTCATAATCAGCCCTTCTGTTCTGTTTCGGGACACACCTTCTCCTCAGGATCTGGTGGGCTGGACCAAGGACAAGTCCGAGGTGGAAGTCGTCGACCTGGTTCTCAAGCTGAGGGAGAAGCTTGTAAGTTAAAGTAGGGAGACGGGTTCTCATTTTTTCTTTTCTTTTAAAGAACAAGTGATAATTACAGACCTAAAGTGAAGTTGCAAAGTCAGGTCTCTTAAGGTTTGAGGCAGTGCATCGCTTTCGTTATGGAAGCGAGTCCTAATGTTGATCGTATGCACCGGCTTGGTGCTCAGCCTCACTTTGTAAGTCTCCTCCGATTTTAAAAGCGTCTGCTAGATGACTAGACGTAGGAAGATGAGGCGGGCTAACTTAACCTGTGTATATATAACCTTGCCTGTGTGTGTGTGTGTGTGTGTATGTATGTACATATGTGTTTGTGTGTGTAATAGTACACACCAAGTTATTTTATGTTTTTACTAGTAGTTTTTCAATCCCGTAGTTTTTCCATTTTATTTAACCACTGTACATTGTATATTACTATGCACTTTACTGCAACATTTGCACTCTGGTTAGATGCCAACTTATTTCCACTGTACTGTACTTGTGCTGCTGTGCAATGACAACACAGTTTAATCTAACCTCATCACCAGAACCATTCCATTCAGGGAGATTGGAAAGCGGCGATCGACGTTCCATCTGTGAGGCGCTAACGGTTACCTTCTCGTTGTGCCCCACAGACCAAGGCCCGCGGGCAGCAGCTGTCGGTGAAGGCGGGGGCTCTGGCCCAGCTGGAGCGCTGTGTTCTGACCATCGCCGCCTCCCTGCCGGACGACCTGCAGGTTGCCCTCCACAGACGCAGGCCGTGAAGACTCCTCCTCCACCACTTCTTCCTCTGTAGCCATCAGCAGCTCCACCAGCCTCAATGTGACCGTTTCAAATCTAGAGATTGAGATTTTGGAGCAAAGCCAGTATTTTTTTACAAAGTAACGTTCTAAGTAGGTTCTGTAGGGTTTCTTCAACGCCTGACAAGTGTGTGTGGGGAGATGGTCATAATCTCATGTTTTTGTAGCAACTCCTCCCTTCTACTATAATTTATTACTTTGTGAAACACTTTTTAAATCCTACACCTCACATCTTTTATTTCTGCGTTTGTGAGACTGCACTTTATTTATTTTAAATACCATGTCAGAAGTTGTGTATTCTCCACTTTCTACAACGGTAGTCGATGACTATATACCAGCAGGTCCAAACCTCTACCATTTCTCTGCTAAATAGTCTTGACTTAAGCTATGAATGTAAATATCCTGCCAGCTTTGCCTTTTATTTGCCAGTATAAGTTCTCCCTGATGTTCCCAACTGTAAAAATATTGTTTATTTACTGTATTATGTTCACTGTGCTATGGTTATATTTTAATAATTAAGATGTTAACATTCATAGTAAAATGTGTATACAAATCGGAATGCGTCAAGTACACATATTTCAGTAAAGTTTTTGCCAGCAAAGTGTCTCCGACTTTCACACAGGAAAAAGTTTAATTCTCCAAGGGAATCAAAAATATACATAGTGGCATTATTCACAAAGGCGTTCTTCCAAAAGGTTGCTCAGGAGATCATCCAGTGTCAATTCTTCACACACACTCTCTCTCACACTCTTGAAGCACCTAGATGTATGTCACACAACTTCATAACAATGTCAATACTCAATACATGTGATCCCGAGGTCAGGTTATATTTTGGAATGAAAGAGGAAAGCTGAAGTCATTTCCCCATTACTCATAATAAAGTAAACGCAACCAGTCTTTTCCAACATCAACCGTAAGTTAACGTCAATGAGAAAATGCCAATAATTCAAGCCAAAGACTCTATACAGTATCGTATATATTGCCACAAGCACCCAGACCTTAAATTACCGCACTGCCATAATGAACACTAAGTGATTAAAACCAAACATTTGCTGAGTAGGAGTGGCTCACTGGTCAGCCACGTCCCGTCATCTTTTCCCCGCCGGCCACCACGTCTGTGCTTGCAGTTTGAACACCGCCTTCTTCTCCTGGGGACTGAAGTGAAGGATGGTCAGGATGGCGCCCAGGGTCTGCTGGCGCCCGCTGACGTCCTGCAGCGTGAGGAACTTGTAGATGACGTTCTTCAGGTACTCCAGGTTGGCGCCCTCTCTGCCGCGGTCCCTCAGCAGCTTGTCCAGCTGCACCCGCAGCTCCGCCTGCTCCTCCTCGTGGCGCTCCCCGTTGGCCACCAGCCGGCCCTGCAGCCGGTGGACGTCGTCGCCCAGCTGCCGCTTCTGCCGCCGCAGCGAGCCGGCCTCCACCTCCCTGCGGGAGAGCTGCTCGGTGTAGAGCAGCAGCGCCGGCTCGTTGTGGCCCGCCAGCCGCAGCTCCTGCGAGAGGACCTCGCTCTCCTCCTGCGCCTGCGACTCCCGGCCGGCGGCTTCGTCGCCTCCGCTCCCATCGGCGACCCTGAGATCTCGGGTCCCGGCGGGGTCATCGGTGTGGCTCGGCACGCTGTAGCTCAGGGCGAGTGAGCGCAGCTTCTCCAGCTCCCGGTCCTTCTCGTCCAGCAGGGTGGAGACTCGCTCCCTCTGCTTGTGCAGCTCCGCCTCCAGCCGGAGTTGGCCCTCGCGGTGCCCGGCCTCCGCCCGCTCCAGCTCCTGCCGGTGGTCGTGCTGGAGCGCGGCCAAACGCCGCTCGTGCTCCTCCAGGTCCCGCCGGTGCCCGGCGTCGGCCTGGTCGGCGTGGATGCGCAGGTTGATGTACTTCTCCTTCAGCTCGGCCAGCTGGTCGCGGGCGTCCTCCAGCTCCTTGGCCTGGGAGCCGTCCTTGGTGTTCTTGTTCTTCAGCACCACCTGCGCCCGCAGCTTGTAGCGCTCGAACTCCTCCCGGAGCTGCCACAGCTCCTGCTGGCAGCGCTGCTCCGTGGCGTTCTGGCCCCCGGGGGGGTCCCCGCCCCGCCGCGGGGCCACCAGCTCCGACAGCTTCTCGATCTCCGCCGTCTGCTCGGGGCTCCGGCGCGAGGCCAGCAGCAGCAGCTTCTTCACCCGCTCCATCTTGTCCTTCAGGGCGCACACGTCCAGGTTGGCCTCGTCCATGCTCAGCTCCCCGGAGACCCGGGTGGACGCGGCGATGGCCAGGGTCTTGTTCTCCGTGTCCAGCTGCAGGAGCCGCTCGCGCAGCCTGTGGATGCTCTGCTGGTCCCGCTGCTTGGCCTTCTCGCCGGAGCCCAGCAGCTCCGACAGCTCCGACGCGCGTTCCTCCAGGCTGGCCACCCGGCCCTCCTCCGCCCGGGCTTGTTCCCGGGAACGCTCCTCGGCCAGGGATGCCTGGATGATCGGATCGATAGATAACATTTTTTTTAAAGGAATCTCTTTGTTCAGCCACACAAGAACATGCTATGTGTTTCCTGTCTGGGATTAACCATGGACATCAACTATCTGTAGTGACATTTAAACAACAAGTGAAATCAGGATAATGGAGGAAGCTTAAGGCGGCTTTGGAGTGCACTTACTCCTTTCTGGTGTTGCAAAAGGAATTCATGCACTTTATAAACCTATTCAATCCATAATCTGAAAACTTCTTATCCAACAGCATCATGACTGACGTACTATTTAAAAAACGTTGCTTTGGAACATTTGAGTGATTCTCTATTATGGTGTTTTAACATCGGCATGGCAACAGACTTCATTTCAACCAGCTGTTGCCGTACCTTTCTGATCTCCTGCTGCAGCTGCTGCTGGTAGTGAAGCTTGAGCTCGGCCAGCTCCCGTTGCAGCTCTTCCACCCGAGGGTCCGGCTTCTTCCTCTCTGCCTCCGCCGCCTGCAGGCTGCGCCGCATCTCCTCCCGCTGCTCGCCGCTCTGCCTCAGCAGCGCCTCATACTCGGCGCCGCGGTCTGCGGCCTGCGCGCTCTCCTGGAGCGCGGCGCGGGCGTCCTCCAGACGGATCTCGCCGTCCTGCCGCAGGTCTCGCTCCTCCTGCAGGAGCTTCTGGAGCTCACGCAGCATGAGCGCGTGGTCGCCCTGCTCCTGGGCCCTCTCGTGCTGCTGGGTGATGACCCGGGCCTTGCTCTCGGCGAGCTGCTCCTGCAGACCCCTGGCCTGGGCTTCCAGCTGATGCCTCTCCTCTTCGAGGCGGGCTTGGAGCTCCTCCAGTTCCTGCTTTATGTTACGCTTGTCCGCCTGGAAGCTGGCCTCCATCCGGGACTTCTCCTGCGACACCGTGCCCAGCGAGCTGGTCAGGGTGCTCAACTGCGTCCTCAGCTGGATCACCCTCCGGTCAGCCTCCACGTTGGGGTTGTTAACAGGCGCCGCCGGTGGAGGTGGCGTCTGCTGCCGCGGTAGCAGACCGCCGGCGCTTATGCCGCTCTCCGAGCCGCCGGCCTCCAGCTCGGCCCTGTGACCCGGGGACAGGCCCTCGGTGCCAGCCGCGCCGGCCTCACCAGGGGGCCCTACGTGGTCGTCCTCCGCCTGCTCCCCTCTGGCGCCCTCGCTTGTGATGCTGGCAGTGGTGTCGAGGCTGTCTTCGCTGTGCATGGAGCAGTGGTCATCGGGGAGGTCAGAAGTTACCGAGGCAGGGCCCATAGGGGAGCCGTAGCCGTCGTAGTGCTGGCCGAGGTCCACCTCCTGGGACACGGTGAGCACCTTGAAGCTGGCCTCAAGGGCCTCCTTCTCCTTCAACAGGCCCTTATAAGCCCTGACCACATCTTTGAAGCGGGTTTGGTACTGGACCAGTTGCTTCTTCTGGGACTCAATGGTGTCATGCAGATCCTTCTTTGTGGGGCCGCCCCCAAAGCTCATACCAAACTTCTCCATGACTTGGTTGAGATGTTAACTACATTGAAGATCAACGCAGACACATGCTTGTTGACATAATCCACCCAACACTGAAAATACAATACAATAGAATGTTAGTGAATGGACATAAATATGGTCAGTTTAGACGATGGGGAAACTTTAAATTACATTAGATTCAAATGTATTGCCATTGCACAGCACAAGTAAAGTACAGCGAAAATAATTAAGTAAAGTGGTAATGGTAATATAAACTTGTTGCACTGCAAGGCACAAAAGGCAGACACTGTATGTCTACATGAAGGCAAAGGACACAGTTATGGCACGTTATTCTTATGGATATTGAGCAAGAAGAAAATTAAAGTGCTATTTCGATTATGTAATTAAAGAATAGTTTACTTTGTTGTTGTGCGTGTAACAAGCCTTTAACCCTGACACGAAGGCGTGACAAACGAGCAACGAGAATAGTAATTACAGGGCAACTAGTACAAATACACAAGTACTTTTAACACATTCGACCTTTATACAAGAGACCCTTCGGCTGTTCCGAGGACAGCACATCTAGTACATATCAAAGACTGCCCTTACCACTTCGGTGTATATCCAAGTCGTACTTTCCAACCAGCTGTGCTATAACAAGAAGTCTTCCACCCAATACCCCGAACAATCCGAACGGTTTAACTCGTGAATAATAATATAAAAGACGCTGGGATGACGGGATGATGATGATGACAACTACAGCAACTACTAGCACAGTGAGGCTAAGGTAACGCTAGCCGCGTACTACTACTAGCACCCCCCCCCCCCCCCCCACACACACACCCCACAGAGAAGTTTTAGAGGCGGGGCGTATGCGTGGAGACAAAACAAAACTTTATTTAAACAATTGATGTAAACAAATATTATATTGCACAGCACATTACACATATGAAACACAACATACACCCTATACAATGTTGTGAGTTTGGCATGCTTAAAAAAAGCTCCAACCATGTGGTTTTGTATAGTTATTATTTAAATTGCGGTGGTCAATTGCAAACAAGATAAGATGCCTTTATTGTCACTGTAGTCATAATTCAGACACACACATACACACATACACGTATACACACACACACACACACACACACACACACACACACACACACACACACACACACACTGTGTATACGGTGACACTGATGTCAACGACGTTTCCAAGCGACATCCAAAAATGTATATACTTAGAAATAGCATTATTATCATCATAATAAATAATCGGCGTTAAAGTCCAACGGCGCGACGCGGCGAGATATTTTTTTTCAGTTTGGTTTGTTGCCACGTGTATTTAAAAAAAAAAAAAAAGTGTCCAAAAATTGAATTGTCAATAAAGTCGGGAAGAAGAGAGCTCAAAAAAGCCGTGACGTCATTTGTTCCGCGTTGGACCGTACGTGGCACCAAGGAGGAGGAGGAGACTGTCGCGTGAGAGTGGAGCTGCTGCACCCACTTCTTCTGTCCCGGTTAACGCAGACAGCACCCTTCTGTAGACGTTTAAACCCCGCTGCGCTTTGAATTCATCTCTCCTATAGGTTCATCTCCTCTCCTGTATTATATTGTATATATATATATCGTATATATATCATATATATATATACACACACACCATGGGTCTCCTGATCTCGTCGCTGTTCGGCAGGCTCTTCGGCAAGAAACAGATGAGGATACTGATGGGTGAGCGCCTACTAGCTAATGCTAGTTTAGTCAACGGTTTATCGCACTCGGTTATCCGTAATGTGGTCGGTAAATGATATAGATATGACATTGAATTGTTTCTGTTAAACTAAGAGAGTGACGTCTTTTAAAATAAATATTATTCCCTATATATATATATATATATATATATATGTATTGACAGCCACGGTAAGACGGCTAGCTAGTCCTTTTCAGATAGCTAATTCTGGTATTCTGATCGAATCTTCTGATCTGAATTTGACCACAATTTGGCCAAACTGTGCAATTGGCATTGGTTAGTACAGTTGGGTAATATGTTGTGATGTTTGCTTGTGAAACAAAACCGGTTTAAAGGTCTAATTCCACTCCCATTTTTTTTTCATATTTTCCAGTTGGATTGGATGCTGCTGGAAAGACCACTATTCTGTATAAACTGAAGCTTGGGGAAATAGTAACCACTATTCCAACTATTGGTACGTTGGCTCTCGTGTTTCTGAGTGTCTCAAGTGAATTGCAGATGTTTGACGTGTGTTGATGACTAATACCTAGTACCTAGGATAACTTGGTAACGACTAGTCACTATTGGATGACGAGGAGTATTATTTAACTATTCATGGACAAGGACCGACACCACCAACACCCCCAAGAGGTGTTCTGTTTAGGTTGTCCGGGCCAGGCGATATTGTTTGCCGCCATCATTATCATCTGTCTCAAAATTGTCTCGATCAATCCAGTCTAGTGAAATTTCCCCCTTATTCATAATTTCCTTGTGTCATACACACCTGTTCTCTCTCTCTGGCCCAGGTTTCAACGTGGAGACGGTAGAATACAAGAACATCTGCTTCACTGTGTGGGATGTGGGCGGTCAGGACAAGATCAGACCTCTGTGGAGACACTACTTCCAGAACACACAGGTACAGTGACTGAGGGGCGGTTGACAGTCTGGATATCAGTCTGGTTATCTTGTGATTTAGCCCATGGCATATACCTGACTCCAGGCCTCAGTTCTTTGTTCAACCGCTTGTTGTGTTTACATATGGGTTTTGAATAAAGGTTAAATCAAATGTTTGCCGATTGCACTGTAAATACTTTAAGACTAGACTATTTTGTCTTTTTTTTTTTATTGATTGCATCCCTGCCAACCTATAATATAAATGGGATGCATTTCAATGACTTTTGAACTGTACTTTCTCAGGGCCTCATCTTTGTTGTGGACAGCAACGACAGGGAGAGAGTGGCGGAGTCCAAAGAAGAGCTCTCGAAAATGGTGAGTACCAGGGCTTCATTTATTGTTCATTTTAATTATTTGTTTGTCCCAGGAACAAACTTCTTAAATTAAAGAGGGGGTTTGCAGGTCAACCAATAGACATTGGGACCTATCCACATAGATGTGCAGTATTTTGTCACACATGACCATGTCCAAATAAAGACACACACACACACACACACACACACACACACACACACACACACACACACACACACACACACACACACACACACACACACCACACACACACACACACACACACACACACACACACACACACACACACTCTTCCCCCCACTCATATTTGTTTTGTTCCAACTCCTTTTTGTGGTGTTGTGTTTGCCTCCTGCCTCTCATCAGTTGCAAGAAGACGAGCTGAAGGACGCGGTGCTGCTGGTGTTTGCTAACAAACAAGATCTGCCCAACGCCATGCCTGTGAGCGAACTCTCCGACAAGCTGGAACTGCACAATTTGCGCTCCAGGACCGTAAGTGAAACCGATTCACTCGCAATGCTTTCTTACGCGAAATGTAACCTAAAATACCAGTTCAGTCATTCACAGTTGACACTTTTAATGCATCCCGGGCAGACGGGAAGTCCACATCCGTACCCCGCTGATTGAGTTTTCCATTATCCTCTGCGCAGTTTCATGTCATTAACATTACACTTACATACTTTGTTGGACTCATCACAGTTACTGTACTGCACTGTATTCATGATGCTGCTGCACTACTGGCACTTTAAACGCTTTTGAAAGAATTTTTTGTAAAAATAAAAATTTAAAAATATGTACTTAGGCATGTACTTACTTATGCATTTAGGTCACTTTGCTGCTCTTTTTTTGTTTATTTTATTGTAGATATTATTTATGTTTTTATGGTGTTTTTGAGATTTATACTGCAGGAGGGAATGGGGAGTAAGCATTCCTATGTACGTGTTACAAATGGCCAATATAAATCTTGTATCTTGTAGTGGCACGTCCAGGCGACCTGTGCCACCCAGGGCACGGGGCTGTACGAAGGACTGGACTGGCTTTCCCTGGAGCTGTCGAAGCGCTAGAGACGGAGGACGGCGGGAGGATACGCAGGAGGGGGACACGAAAGAGTGACTTGAACACGTGCAGAGAGAGACAGAAGGGGCGCGCGAAGCAACGGAGGAGGAAGAGGAGGGGAACGTAGAGAGGTGCAGCATTCCATCAGAGGGAAAACACGGTTTTTTGTTTTGGTTTGTCTTTTGTTGAAGTTTGTGTCTTTAAATTATAAGTGTTTGTACGGTAGAACGTCCACAAGTCGTGGACAATCGCACTCCCAAGTTCCTGTTCTGATGCCCTTTTTTTCCAGTTCAGTTTTCCCTTTTTATTTTGTGTCGTCCTTGCGGGCGGTTTTTCTTGGAATGTTTTTCTTTTTGGTCTTCATGCCTCCTGACTTTTAATTAATTATATATATATAAACAAACTAATTCAGAGTCTTGTGTGTGTGGCGGTTGTGCTTATATTGTGTGTGTGTGGAATGGCTTTTGGATGTGTACAGTGGGGAGACGAGGGGGCATTAGGGGGACTTGAGATGGTTGGGGGTGAAACACGGAACCCTTTGGCCCAACGTTCTCCAGGGGAGGGAGTTGGGCGGCGCAAGGAGACCCTCAAAGCCCCCTCCACATCACACCCTCCCCTGGGTGACGGACCCATTCAACAGAACTGAAAATAGAGAAGAATTCCTTTCCTTAGCAATGTGAAAAAGTGCAAGTATTTTCCGAGGCCATTACGATTGCAATAAAAGTGTCCTTTTTTTTTCCCCCCACTTCTCAATTATTGTATGATTAAAGTCATGTGACACAAATGGGGAAACAAGCTGAATAATCTGAATGTTTTTGCAAGTTCTTAAAATATATTTAGGTAGGATTATTCATTAATTGGAGGGGCAACATCTTTGTTATCATAGGATAACAGGCGGGGTTCCCTGGAGGGCAAAACATCGTTCGGAACTGCAGCTCAGGCCTGTCAATTTCCTACCCATTTCAAGCCAAGACTATTTAGATCACCGCTCTAAAGAAGAACAAAGATATGTTGATCAAACTGTACGTTCTGGGAACTTGTGCTCCACATACAGAACCCGCCGCACTATTTCAATCACTTGTAAAAACCGCAACGTCCCTGCCAATCCCTCCCCTTAAATAATAAGTACATTTATTAAAAGAAGGAAACTATATTTCACTGATGGTACAGTATCAGAATACAAATACTCTACGATCGCCACGACTCTTAAAAACAATTGAAAAATATACATTAATGCCGGCTTTTTATATAGCTCTTTTATCCAAAGCGCTTTACAAGTCATGTAAAGTCCTCACATTACCCAGGGTTAGGGGGTCTTGCTCAAGGACACCTTGACAGTTATTGCTAGAACGAGCCGGGGGATCGAGCCAGCGACCTTTCGGTTGTGAGGCGACCGCTCTACCTCCTGAGCTATACTAACAAATGATGAGGTAGGTAAGCAGGTAAAAATTAATATAAATATATTGTTAGTATAATTACAATAGAACATGTGTGAAGTGCTCCTGGTTTCTAGGTACATATAACACAAGGCTTGTGATAGTGTAGACAATTAAGTATCATGATTAAGAATGAAGGGTCATCAAAATTTAAACTATTTACAATTTGTCAAATGAGATGCAATGATTTACAGAAAGATTTTCCTCCAGCTCACCGTGCTGAATACAACACTACAGTGGACACACTTTGAAATTGAATAACTGAACACAATTAAGAATGAAATGTCATAAAAATGGAAACATACGTACAATGCAACCATGCATCATATTTACACGTGACATAATATTTACAGCTTACCCAACAGAGGTGAAGTGGTCGTAGCTGTCGTGTACTGTTGCTCAGACCTTTTGGTGGGGACATCATTTTTACAGGGCAGAAATTGCAGATTGTATTCCGCTCTCTTTCCTGGTGAGTAGATTAAGCTCGTAGAGTTATGCGGACATTGGGGCAAAAAAATATTTTTGGGTTGAAAGAAAACGACTTAGGTACTGTGTGGTATTCTTTCTTCAAAATGTTCAATTTTTCATTTTTATTTTATACTCATCAAGGCAGAGTGGTGATTAGATTCCGCACTCAGTCCTGTTGAGTAGATTAAGCTCGTAGAGTTATGCAGAGATTGGGGCAAAAAAGACATTGGTGCCTATCTCGGTGCCTGAGGAAGGCACACAAAATAGTCAAAGACACCTCTCACCCCAACCATGGACTGTTTACCCCCCCCCCCCCCCCCTCTGCTGCCCAACATACGAACTCTGACCTCTGCTGACAACACCCTTTCACCATCAATTATCTTCCACGGCCTTGCACTGTATCATAACTCTCTACCTATAGTTTACATATTCGTAGTTTACATATTTATTGTTTACATACCTATATATGTATATACATTTATATATATTTATCTTTTGGTACAACTGCATACCCCTGCTCACTACCTGTTTTATATTTATAATTCTGCACTTATCTCATACCTTCTCTACAAGTAATGTTGTACCTGTTTTTTTGTATTTTTTTTTTTAACATATTTCACATATTATTCAACAACTGGATATTATATATTGCCATGCACTTAACTGCAACATTTGCACTCTGGCTAGATGCCAAATTCCGTTTGATGTACTGTACTTAATGGCATTTGGTACATTGGGGGACATTAGTGGTGTTTTTTCTTCAATTTTATTTGATATGCATCAAGCCATTTTGCACTGCGCGCGCACGCGCACACACACACACACTGCTTAGAAGGTGAGGTTGTCGAGGCGTATCACTGCTCTCCGCCTGACAACACATTACAATTACAACGCACACACGCCAGTATCATAAGCTGTACTTTGTTTGTTTTAACTATTAAACTGACTATGCATTCTTTTTTGTCCATAACACTGTCGCACACACTCAAGCTACACATAAATACACACACACACACACACACACACGGGAATTAAGTGATGCTTAGACAGGGGGAATCTACATGGAGCCTACCTGTGTTTGGTGAGGCCCAGGCCCCCCGAGGTCTGATGACACATGGAGGCAAAAAGGCCTCCACACCTGCATGGTGTGGTCCTCCACCATCACCTCCTGGAGAACATGTCATGTCATGTTCTTTCTGTGTCCGCCCCCACAACTTAGAACAAAAATAATTATTGTAATGCTATTTAAAACCACTGACTATATCTTAGTCTCTGTCTTTGTGGTGCACTTTACATTTCCATAGAGCCTGACCTCAGGTTCCCATGGATACGGACCACGGACGAGAGCCTGAATATTATCTCACCAGTAAAATCAGGGTCATAATGTAGACATATGTTAGTTCATTTTGAAAAGCATTTGTGGTTATCAATATTATTTTCTCAATAACTTATATTCTTCCTAACTTTGTATCCAATATTTAAACAAGGTTTTTTTTTGTTTTAAGTGGTAAGACTGGTATCACGTTTAATAGTTATTATAATACTATCTTACAACTTAACAACCGTATGCTGTAACCAAATCATATTACCTCTGAAAATGACCAGCATTCATCATCCTCTCTGGGTATTGATGCAAGTCATATCTAATCATTGTTGGTAACTAAAGAATAAAGCAATAAGTCATTATAATTATATATAATCGTTCAAATGTTTTTGAGTACATTACAAACATTGAAATATATTTAAAATATATATCTATATTCTTCTTGTGTAGGGTAGGGCAGACAAACGCGCTGTGGCACAACACTGCCCTCCGCTGGGATATTGAGGAATTACATGCAATTGGAATTAATACGTCAATTATTATTATTTACAAATGTTGAGACTATTTTACAGTCCAACCCTGTCCGTCGCACTTTATATTTCCTTATATTTATTTGCATTTCATCATATTTCTGTTTTAATGTTATAAAGCCCTTAATCACATTTTAAAAAGACATGTGTGTACTTTGATGGTTCCCCTTCTTTGCCCTCCCCGGTGGACAGAGGCGCAAACCCACAATCTTCTCCTCTTTGGTTTTCTTTCTCGGACGGGTTTCTAAAGAAACACAACCCAAGGGGTTGTCTCTTATGTGCATCCGATCGCAACTGTCCGGCGAACCTGGCTAAAATACCTCAATGAAAAAGTGCTATTGACCAGCTGCTGCCCCCTGGTGGTCGTCTTGACTTTTAGTTGAGGAAGCGCTTGATTTGATATGCTGCAGGGCACGCATTTGAAAACGTCAATATAACGTAATGGTAAATGGACATCTATATCTATATATATCTATATCTATCTATATCTATATCTATATCTATATATATATATATATATATATATATATATATATATATAGAGAATCTGATTACTTACGCTATATAGTCAAATGTAAGGATACTTGATTCACACAAACTTCTGAATGCAAAGTTTAATTATTAAAATCAAGTGCATGTTTACAATACATATTCTAATCTTTATTTATATTTACACCATATTTAGAATACGTCTAATCTCCTTCTTTCCAACTACACTTTTAGTCACACCGGGTTGAACAGAACAAGCCATACAACTGAATGTGTTGAATAAAATATATCATGTTGACAGTTTTCACCAGAGCTTCATCTGCGCTACACGACGTTTAACAAGACATATTTCGGACGCCGTCCTCGGCTTTTCCATCCGCACGGCTCTTTGGGTGACCTCGGTCCCTCCCATCACAATCACCGCCGTAGTCTTTACATGGTTTCCGAATGTCCTCAAGATAGAAGTTTATTTAAGAAAAAAAAAGAAAAAAGGCAATACCATAGTCCTGTTCTGCACGCGATGCCGAAATTCAGGTTCGGCAGGTTCTTCGGAATTCTCTAAAACTATACGGTCACAGGAGCCTGCTGGTTGTTCTGCCGCTTCACCACAAACACCTTCTGACCCGATACCGTCACGGTGTAAACAAAGTCTTCTAGCATGACTGTGGAGGCAGAACACACAGTTTACACAGACCGCAACGTGTCCGGAATGCAGGTCCATTTTTTAGCCGTGTTTACTTCTGTGAAGACAGCATCGATGACACACAACAAGCATACACATGTATAACACACGGAGCACTCAATAGGTTTACCTTTAGCCAAGCAGCCTTAAGAGTGTCGTGACGAGGTTAACCATCATTTTGTATGCGTTTTAGAAGTCTTTTGTATTCACTCAAAAACATGTAAATATCATCCGTCACTATAGTGTTCTTTTTACGTTCATTCTTATTGTATATAGTATTGTTTTAAACTTATGTAACCTGTCTTCTACCAACTCACTTCGGACCATATACCATGGAAGCCTTAAAGCCTCGCATTGCCTTCTTCTCACCCATAGGTGTGTATGATTCTCACCCGCTTTATATAGAGTGCATCTCTAGGGTCTCACCTGAAATGCGTTTGAACGGCGGTTCGGGTGATCCCTGCAGGCGGAAGCGGCACGCCGTTCTGACCATCTGCATGATGACTCCCGCCGTGTGTTCATCGTTTTCCAACTCCCCGGCAGACTGGGGAAAAGGAGAGCGCCCAACAGATATTGAGGACTACTAAAACATTTAGCCAAAACGCCCTAAGTTGGTGGCCGGTGGCACGTAGATGGCTGTGAATGCCCCATCTCAATTCATACTGCGGGAGGGAACGGGGAGTAAGCATTTCACTGTAGTTGTTGGCGAATATGGCAAATAAAAACATCTTCAATCTCAAACCCGGTGGACTGGTAGGCTTATCTATCCATCATACATCACCACCTGTGTGATGAGAGTTCAAAATACAAGATGTTTTATTGGCCATTTGCAACTAGTTCAATGGAATGCTTACTCCCCATTCCCTCCCGCAGTATGACATCTAAAAACAATACTATAAAAAAAAAACTACTATATACACAATACAAACGAACATAAAAAGAACGATATAGTTCTTTTAGGGTGATATTTACATGTTTTGAAAATAAAGCATGACCACCAGAACAATGTCACAATGAACGGTACCCGACACGACATGTATGGGGGGGGGGGGGAACGGGGGAACTCACGGCCAAGACGCCGTCTTCACTGATGACCAGGTAGCCCAGCTGGTCGGGGATCCGCTCCAGACCCTGGGTCAGCGCGGCGGTGGCCTGGGGGACGGAAGAAAAAAAAGGGAAATGGAACAAACAACACACATCTACTGTACATTTGTGTGTAATTCTGTCTGACTTGCTTTTGTCACTTTAAAAACCCATCTTCGGAGCTTTCTATAACATGTCACAGTACATAACACCTTTTATATATATATATATATATATATATATATATATAGATATATATATATATATATATATATATATATATAGACAGACATATATATATATATATATATCTATACATATATATCTATACATATATATATCAGACATATACATATATATATATATACATGTATATATATATACATGATATATATATACATGTATATATATATACATGTATATATATATACACATATATATACATACATGTATATAGTATATACATGTATGTATATATATGTGTATATATATATATGTATATATACATATATGTATATACTATATACATATATGTATATATACATATATATATACATATATATATATACATATATATATAGACAGACAGACTGTTCCTTATCACACATGTGACCATAGACTGAATATGACTTAGCAGAGGACGCTAACGTAGCTGGCTAATACGCGCTAGCTGAGAACACACACTTCTTGTTAGAATAATAAACTAAAGGCCCAAAGGCACGCATTGGGAGACGCACGTCACACGCGTGTGTGGTCCGAATATGAATCAATGACATATATTGGTGTACTTTCTTTACGTTACAAAAGCAAAAACTCACCATTCTTAGTTGCTTATTTGGGGAAGTCGGACACACAGAAGTCGACACTTCCTGGTCCCGTCACGTGACTGTCAGGGGGGCCAGTGACGTGAGGTGCGGCCTCTCCGTGTGACGTCACTAAACACAAACAAAACAAACAAACACACACACACACACACACACAGAAGCAAAGATTGGGCATGGATTTCTTTTAAATTATTATAACGTAAGGGGACAACACGTTTGGTTTAATTCTATGTATGACATAAAACATTGAATTGATGACATATATAAGACGTTATAGATCGTTGACAACTGACGTGTGAGCAGGGATGCTAGAGCTCAACACTGCCCCCTATCGCCTTGGCGGAGGAAAACAATTATCCTATTTTTAGACTTAAAGGCTTCAAGATACAAGATAGAAGATATCTTTATTGGCCATTTGTAACAAGTACATAGGAATGCTTACTCCCTATTCCCTCCCGCAGTATAAATCTAAAAAACAACAAAATATATATATTAATAAAAATAACATATACAATAAAATAAACAACTAAAAAAGAGCAGCAAAGTGACTTAAATGATATGTATGTGTCTGTTTGTTTTGTTTTTACACAAATCTTTCAAAAGCACAAACATCTTTTCAAAAGCTTTCCTTAAAACACAGTAAACTGCCTGGCCCATCGGCGCTGTGTGACTTCACATCTTCCAACTACACAACGTCGACAAACAACTGTGAGAATAAACCAACACCTTTGGCACACTTCTATACCACCAGACAGCAGATTCTCTAAAAAAAACAATCCTTTAAAAAAATAAAAACTGTATTGCATAAATACTACATTACTTTACCTTAGATTAGATTAGATTAGATTCAAATGTATTGTCATTGCACAGCACAAGTACAGTACAGCGAAAATAACAAATGCAAATGTTGCAGTAAAGTGCACGGTAATACAATTTACAGTTTACATTTACAGGTTAAAAGACAGTCTAGGTATTAAATAGGATAGGAGCATAATAATTAATAAACAAAATTAATCAATTAAATTAATAAACATTAATAAATAAATGAATGTTACTTAACCTCTTGCACCGATGTATATAGTGCCTCCGCAATAGTGTTTTATATGGCAATGTTTAACATGTTTAGTTTAGTTTTGAAATAATTAACATTTTATTGAAACTCGTACATGACAAAAAAAAGAGACGATTCTGTTTCTGATCATTTACGAGTCACCTGACTCGACCGGAAGTAGCAGTCAGTCAGGTGACCGCGGCGTCACGTGATCTTGGCCATCTTCCTCAGAGCTCAGTCACCCACCCGCTGACATTGTTTGCTGTGTTTTGTGGCGTATTATCACCCTTATTATATATATAATAACAACTACTACTACACTTACATAATGGCGGGACGGGGTAAATTGATCGCCGTCATTGGCGACGAGGACACGTGCACGGGGTTCCTCCTGGGCGGCATCGGGGAGCTGAACAAGAACCGTAAGCCCAATTTCCTGGTGGTGGAGAAGGACACCAGCGTCACGGAGATCGAAGAGACCTTTAAGTCAGTATGGATGTCAATCATGTAACGTGTGTGTGTGTGTATATATATTTACAAAAAAACAACTGTATTGTGTACCATCAATGTGACACTTGTAACTGTAACAAGTTAGTTAATGAGCCCCCCCCCAACATAGCAAAATACAGGTACATTAGATTAGATTCTAATGTGTTGTCATTGCACAAGTACAGCACAGCGAAAATAATTTAGCATCTAACCAGAGTGCAAATGTTGCAGTAAAGTGCATGGATATATATATAATTGACAGGTTAAATTGACAGGTTAAAAGACAGTCTAGGTATTAAATGTGAAATGAGCATCATAATTAGGTATATGTATATACAGGTAAGTGAGTGAGGTGAGTAACGCGACATCCGCGTCTCCCTCCTTCTCCTCTTCACCCAGGAGCTTCTTGGTCCGCAATGACATCGGGATCATCTTGATCAACCAGTACATCGCCGAGATGATCCGCCACGCCATCGACGGCCACATGGAGTCCATCCCCGCCGTGCTGGAGATCCCGTCCAAGGAGCATCCGTACGACGCGTCCAAGGACTCCATTTTACGCAGGGCCAAGGGGATGTTCTCGGCGGAGGACTTCCGATAGATGTGTTGTTGTCTATTCAATCTGAACACATATACACACACACACACACACACACACACACTGCAGTCTTCAATAGAGGCAGCAGTGTCTTATATTAAAATAGATGTCTGTAATTTAAAAGTACTTGGTCACTGTTTTTCCTTGTGTTTGGAGTCTACCATTCCAGATTGATGTTATTCTTTATTGGACGTGCTATAGATATCTATATAGATATATATATATAGATATATATAGATATCTATATATCGATATATAGATATCTATATATCGATATATACACACACACACAATTAAATGGCAACATTTGTTTTTCGTATTTGCTTACAAATGCCCTAAGGCTTAGATATGTCTTTTTTTTTCTCCCACAGTGTTCGCATTTAGTCCTAAATTCTTTCATTTTTATTGGGTTCCAGTATGACGAAGGATTAAATGTGCGTATATATATATTTATACTTTATCTTCATCCTGATACGTTTATAACCAGGAAGTTGGAAAGCTGTCTCATAGGTCTGTGGCGCATGTGACTCACGGTTTCCCCAAATTGATGTGTACATTTGTGTGTTATTATAATAAGCCTTTCTTTGTCATTTGACGTTTACAGATTAGTATCCCCCCCTCTGTGTTGGAGTTGTTGCAGTGCAGACATCTAAGTTTACGTGGATCTGAAGTCTAAATATTCTCTATCGCTCTTTGTGGACAACTATAAAAAATAAAGTGAAAATGAATGTGAACATGTTACAGCTGTCTTAACTTATATCTGTACAACAGTGACAGAAGTCTGATTTAACACTTGTTTGAAATGATGTATTGACTTTGATCAGAATAAAACGGGTGGTGATATTATACATTATATAATTATGTTATATATATATATTATTGTATATATATTTTTTAAAAGCCCAGAGGAAGATTTACTAATTTTCATTAGCAGACTGCGATGCCATCCAAACTGAGCTGAAAGTGTTCAGCAAAGAATTAGTTAGAACAGAAAACAAGCAAACTGTAAATGACAATATGCTCCGTGGCAAGCTGTTTTCACAGATGGATGAGCATATCCCAACTAAGTTCACCACACGGCACAACCCTGGCTCACTCACTGCATGAGACATCAAATAAAAAATATAAATAAGTTATACAACAAAGCAGAGTCCATCCATCCACAAATCAAAGCAAAGTGTACAGGCAAAACTCACGACTGGGAAAACATTCGCAAACATAAGCAACAGATTAGATTAGATTCAAATTTAATCTAATCTAATCTGTTGCTTATGTTTGTCGTGAGTTTTGCCTGTACACTTTGCTTTGTTTGTGGATGGATGGACTTTGCTTTGTTGTATAATGCACACAGGTTCAGAATAACCTTTGCAGTGCACTCTGGGACTATATCCAGCAAACACTCACCAGAGTCTTGCTGAAAACAACACCAGACCATTCTGGAAATATGTTAGAGAGAGTGTGGAGCCGACAACATAGGAATCTCCCCTATTTGTGAGGGTGAAGAACTCTACAGTAGCAGCAAAGACAAGGCTGAACTAATTAATAAGCAATTAAAATCTGTATTCACTAAGGATGATGGTAGCCAGCCCTCCATATCGGGAGATCCAGCCCCGCAGATAGAATACGTGATCATTACCACTGAAGGAGTGACCAAACTACTGGCAAATATTAAGACCTACAAGGCTAGCGGCCCAGATGGTCTGCCCAATCGCATCCTCAAAATGCTGGCCCCCCAACTAGGTCCACTGCTCAAGCGCATGTTCAACCAGTCACTACAAACAGGAAATCTACCCGATGATTGGCTCCAGGCAAACGTTACACCTTTATTTAAGAAAGGGGACCGCTACTTACAGACCAGTTTCCCTGACAGTGGTATGCTGTAAAAAAAAAAAGGAACAATATCCTCACCCAGTTCCAGCATGGATTTAGACAAAACCATTCCTGTGAAACACAACTCCTGCCACAATGCATGACCTAGCAAAATATCATGACAAGAAAATGCAAGTCGATGTAGCCATCCTTGATTTCTCACATAAGCGTCTGCTGCAGAAGCTGGCCCACATGGGTATTACCGGCCCAATACTTGACTGGACCACCACTTTCCTTATGCAAAGAAGCCAACAAGTAGTCGTAGAAGGGGTGAAATCAAGTACCGTTCACGTGGACTCTGGTGTCCCACAAGGCACTGTGCTGGGTCCATTGCTCTTCCTTTGCTATATCAATGACCTGCCGTCACATGCCACAGTGCGGTTATTTGCAGATGACTGCTTGCTGTACAGGCCTATTGAAGATAGAGTTGACCAAGAATACCTACAAGATGACCTGACCAGAATCCAAGAGTGGGCTAATAGGTGGGGAATGTGCTTTAATGCTAGTAAGGGCTACATACTACGTACTAGTAGATCAAAAAACCCACACATTAAAAACTATATGGCCAGGTGTTAAATGAGGTGACCCAACAACCTTACCTTGGGGTAGAAATTCATAACAACCTGAAGTTCAGCATTGGCCAACACATTGGCCAAATTGTAACACAGGCAAATCGCTTCCTACGCCGGAACCGACGACGCTGCCCCCAGAAACTGAAGGAAACAGCGTTCGTGGGCCTAGTACGCTCTAAACTAGATTACGCCAGCTCAGTCTGGGACCCCTACACTGATAAAGTGATGACAATGATGCTCTGGAATCAGTACAATGAAGAGGTGCAAATTCATCAGTGCAGATTTTAAGTGAGACAGCAGTGTCACCGAAATGCTCAAACGGTTGAACCGGGTGGAACTGGAGGGAAAGGCAGAGATCGGCTCGGTTAGTCATATTTTTCAAGATCGTCCGTAAAATCTCAGCCCTTGATGCATCGATGTACCTAGAGCCTGTTAGATGTACAACTCGCAAAACTAACTCTTTGAACTTTGAGCGAATATTCGCTTCTAGCGACACTCTTAAATACTCCTTCAGAGTATTCAGAGAGTGGAACTTGCAATCAGAGAGTGAAACTTGCTACCAGAAGAAGCATCAGTCATCTTAGATTCCGTGGAGTGTCTTCCGTGGAGTGTTAACGTGCAAACGTTAAGAGACATTTAAGGGGGATCATTCATCCCCCACTGAGCGTGATACCTCTGGGTTCTGCTCAGTATTCATCCAGATCCAGATATAGCCTTTATGTTTTTGAAACCTATCCAAGAAAAGCTAGTATACGCTTTTCTAGTATTAGATAGAGTTTTAAGAGTGCAACCAACTACGACTATCCAATCCCAAAACAACGGGGAATGTGCGTCATGGTTGCCCATTGCGATTAATCAGTGGGTAGTGAAAAGACCCAAAAGGAGGGCTCCTTAACTTCCTTTCCCTCCCACCAACACAAACCCCTGACCCTGGCTAATGCACTGGACCCGTTATCTAAAGACAGTGATCCAGTAAATATTTGAACAGCGTTGGTGTAACCGCTCTATTCATTCTTTTGGACAGAAATATTGTTTCTCCCCCATGTTCATCTTCAGCAGTAATATATCATACCACTTTAAAACAGAAACATTCAATTTGCCAACAAAAGATTGTCTGGACGGCCTTCTGATAGAGGAGTTAGGCTACAAATACTGCTCGTTAGTCGAGGTGAAACCAAAAGACCTGCATCGTGGACCCTTCCAGCGCCATGAACCCTCTTTGGCCTGTGGTCGTGCTTCTGCTGGGCTATGTCTTTGGAAATCCTGTACCTTCGCCAGATGTCAAAAGCAGGTAAGGCGTCTGTCCGTCTGTCCTTTTCGGCTCGTTCAGAGCTCAGCAAGCAACACTGGTGAACCGTGTGAGCATTTCTCTTCTGATTCCGGTAGACAACACGTTCAACAGGCAGACAAGATTCTCCCAACGGACAGCCACTCCACAGGGTACGTTTTGAGGGGGGAAAAAACCAAACAAGCAGCAAATTTGTGTTTATCCATTGAGGGTGAGAGGCCAGATTTGAGGTGAGCCAGGACTAACCTCTCGAAGCACTTCATGATGATGGGGTGAGTGCAACAGGGCAGAAGTTGTTGAGGCTTGCTGCAGAGGAGTGTTTTGGCACTGGCACAATGGAGGTGGTTTAAAGCACACTGCGACAACTGCCTGAGCTAGGGACATGTTGAAAATGTCAGTAAGGACCTCGATCAGCTGCTCAGCGCAGTTCCTGAGCACGCAACCGGGATGCCATCAGGACCAGCTGCCTTATGCACAATGGTTCTGCTCAGTGCCGCACGCACGTCTGTGGGGGATAGGTTGAGGGGCTGAGGGGTTGATGGTCAGCGGGGAGAGTAGCCCTGGTGGGCAGTTCGGGGTTGTCCTGGTTGAGACAGGCATAACAATTATTGAGCTTGTTAGGGGGGGATGAGTCAGTGGTTGGGGGTGAGTTGTTGGAGTGTTTGTAGTCTGTAATGGCCTGGATGCCCTGCCACATGCGTCGGGGATCAGAGTTGTTGAAGTGGTCTTCAACCCTACGCTTGTGGTTGAGCTTGGCCAGCTTGATGCCCTTGTTCAGGTAAGCCCTGGCTTACAGTAGGCCACAGTAGGCCTGTTCATCGTCCGACCTAAAAGCAGTGTCAAGTACCTTCAGGAGCAGGCGGACCTCTCTGTTCATCCACGTTCTCTGGTAAGGGCATGTTGTGATCTGTTTGAGGGTGGTGACAGTGTCAATGCTGGAGTTGATATAATCCTAAACAGAGGAGGTGGAGGAGTCGATGTCGGTGTGGGAGTCCCGGGTGGACTGGGAGGCAAACAGGCTCCAATCAGTGTTTAGAAACCGGTTCTGCAACTCAGAGTCTGCTCCCTCGGGTTGCACTTTTTCCTGGGTTGGTAAAAGGGTCTAAATTGAACCATTAGGTATTCCACGTTAGCAGAGCAGTGGCTCTCAATGGTGGTAGTGTCTGTGCACCAAGCCTTGTTAATATAAATGCACAAACCTCCAGCCCTGGTTTTACCGGAGCACTCAGCTCAGCAACATCTGTTTGTAGCTCTTCTATCTTATTTGTGTCTGATTTAAATCAGTGGTACACACTGTACTGTCTTGTTGTCTGTGGACATGTTGCTGCAGTGTTTGTATGCTTAATGCGTATTGCAACAATAGCTAACCTTGCTAGCGAATGTGCGCTAGCCAATGGCAGGAGTTCTCCGAGTGGTTTTTGTCTGTGGTTTCTGGAACGCATTTAACTCTGGTGTGACGTATTTCCGGTTCCGTGTCAACTCGAACGCAGCTTTAGGCCGAAGTCGTTGATATTTATTTAAACGGCCTCCCCTGACAAAGTATGAACCTTTAATTGAATTTATGTGGAAAGTAAAGTGAAAATTACCATTCAAGAACCTTCCACTCTCACTCCATCTCTTCCTCTCTACGAGAGAGATGTTCCTGATGACTAACATCCCTGTCTTCTGTGAACCACTAGGCGACTAGTCTAAAAAAGGAAAACAAAATGCCTAGAGATCAACATCAAGGTGTGGGTTTCCTATTACGGTTTGGTTTTGGCTTCTTAGGTTTAGTTTTAGGGTTAGGGACTCCTATTAGGGTTTGGTTTTAGGGTTAGGGTTTCCAATTACGGTTAGCTTCTAAAACCAAACCCCATTGGCAGGGGCATACAGTAGGCCCATGTTGGCTATATATCGGAGATGTGACATTTACAACATGAGTGGCGATTAAGAACTGCCTTCACAGTCCTTTGTATTTTTATTGAAAACCTAAATGTCTTTTGAGCTGCACGGGTTGGATGGTAAAGGGCAGCCATTGTGCGTTCCCGTCTCTGCTAATGAGCATATTTATCTTTGAGCAGTAGATGGCGCTAAGTTTAAGTGGATCTGAAGTCAAAATCTTCTCCATGTCACTCTTTGTGGACAACTATAAACAATAAAGTGGGAATGAATATGTAAACATGAGTGACAGCTGTCTTAACTTATAGATGTACAAAAACACACTAACTAATTAGTTTGAAAGAGTGTCTGATTTATCACCAACACTTGTTTCAAATGATGTATTAACTTTGATCAGAATACAACCGGTGGTGATATGATAGCTTCTATGTTTTTGAAACCTATCCTAGTATTCCTAGTATCCTAGGGGGTACCTAGTATTAGATAGTATTTTGAAATGTATCCAATACCAACCCCACATAGAATGTGTGTCATGGTTGCCCATTGCGATTGATCAGTGGGTACTAGTGATAAGACCCAAAAAACAAACCCCTGACCCTGGCTAACGCACTGGACCCATTATCTAAAGACAGTGATCCAGTAAATATTTGAAAAGCGTTGGTGTAACCGCTCTATTCATTCTTTTGGACAGAAATATCGTTTCTCCCCCATGTTTGTCGAAACCTGATCGTGTAATCGCTTAACTTCAGCAGAAATATATCACTATACCACTTTAAAACAGAAACATTCAATTTGCCAACAAAATATTGTCTGGACGGCCTCGGTTCTGAAAGAGAAGTTAGGCTACAAATACTGCTTGTTAGTCGAGGTGAAACCAAAAGACCTGCATAGTGGACCCTTCCAGCGCCATGAACCCTCTTTGGCCTGTGGTCGTGCTTCTGCTGGGCTATGTCTTTGGAAATCCTGTACCTTCGCCAGATGTCAAAAGCAGGTAAGGCGTCTGTCCGTCTGTCCTTTTCGGCTCGTTCAGAGCTCAGCAAGCAACACTGGTGAACCGTGTGACCAGTATTCATATGCTATGCAAGATTCATACGTAGTGTGTGATCTTCTTTTCTTCCTGTATGAAGAAAGTCTGAAGGCCAATATGTTGACAATAGCACCCTCACGGACAGCAAATCCACCAGGTTAGTTTGGAGAACATTTAGTTTAAAAATGCCAATGAAGGAGATATCCACATGTATTTATTAAGATTCAAATACGCAATGCAATCTGTCATCTTTATTGTTTTGGTCCTATATGAAGATTGGCTGTAGACTCATACCATGACAACACCACCACAATAAACCACAACTCCACAGGGTGAGTTTTGAGAAGTACACAATGACAATATATTCATTTTCAACACAATATTCATACGCAATCTGATATTTTTTTGTATATTATGAAGACTGTCTGAAGACCAATCTGTTGCCAAACATCCCCCAGTGGAAAGCAACTCTACAGGGTTAGTACAATATTCATATTTTTATACAAAATTGATATCCAATACAATAAGTGAGATTTTTGGAAAGATCTTGACCTGGGGGCGTCACTCAGCAGGGTCACAACCTGTAAAAAACATGATTTCACCCTCTTACAAAAAAGAAAGATCAAATATGACCACGCCAGTGTGTTTCTCGGCCAGTAAACCCTATAATAAGATGGCAAGATTCCTGGTCACAATTTCACATAATAGGGAAAACACATTAGAACTACACAACGTGTGACACAGCACCCTGCAAATTGTAGTTCGTTGCACACGTCCGGGTCTCGTCCCTGGATCTATTTGTGTTTATAATGTGGTTTATACATAAACATATAATGTGGTTTCCGAACGAGACGGTGCAGCTCAGTGCCACTGCAATCCGATGGATTAGTAATACACGTAAAAATGTACTTAAATAATAAACGTAACAGAACAATAAGGCGGCAGTGATATCAGCGTCCATAGCAACGATAGAAACATGAACACATCTTTGTAATAACTCAAAAACTAAAGATTGTATAAATTCACTGAACAAAGCGTGTGAGAATATAACACACATTTCTCGCTATAAATGTTATCAAAACATTATAATGCCGAAACGATCTATCTATCTATTAAATTTTCCACCGAGAATACAAGGAAACGTGACTGTGCTTGACATTATAGCTGCAGAATATAATGTATCCCGTTACAATTTCCTACGAAATCACTGCACTGTTTTTTCGTAAGGAATCCTACATATCGTTTATGAGAACAGCCTGGTGTGAGTGTAGTGCAGGGGTTACCAATCGAATCGCACAAAAGACAACATACCTATGAAAGTATATGCATTGGCCAAGCCACCCGTCTAATTCATTCGCAGATTGTTTGCAAATGATGTCCTGAAGAGATGAGATTTCCGCCACAGGCTGAAAACTCATCTCTTCAGGACACACTACCCGGATCCTTGTAGCGCATCCTCTTATCACTTTTACTTGTGTCTTACTAAGTACATCCAAATAATCACGTTATTTTGTCTGTTTTTCACAGCACAATGTATGGAGATGTAAGGTAAGATGCTATTAAGAGATTGTATCTAGGAAATTGTACCTTTAGTAGGCGATATCAAGAGTGTAAAGACAAACACACTCACAGGCCTAAAGAAAGACTAACATATAGGAAAATCCTTTACTAAATGGATTTAGGCCTATAGGCCTACACCACATGCAGTTATTACATGGATTACGATGTTCACAGAGCGTCAGGTAAAGATGTGTAGGACCTAGGCTAAATCATAGATTATATCAACAATAAAGATTCATCTCTAATCTGTTGTTTACAGCAGTACATTCGCTTCAAATGACTTCTATTTGTATTCAGCGACCCTAATCTAATCTAATGTAATCTAATATATATATTTTTTCAGCTTTAGGGGATTTGGGTGCACTTTGCCGACGTGCGCAACGCAGAACCTGATTGACCGTTTGCGGAATGCGGGGGACGAGAAAGCGGGGGATATGGCAACTAATATATTTGGGCCTGGCTAAATATGAGACATTATACAATGAAAACATAGGTCTAATGATAATATGAAGATATATATATAGATATAGAGATATATCTATATCTATATATATATAAACATAGTTCATTTAAACATTCTAATCTCGTAATTGTGTATTACATGAATTGTATTACTATTGGAAAATTATCTGTGAAACTGCTCTGTTAAGACATCGTGTTGACGTAGGCACAAACAGAAACACGTGCACAAAATAAAACCACTATGAAACATTAAATAAACACTGATTATATGCACTTATGACGTATGCCATCCTATGTTGAACGCACTCATTGTAAGACGCTTTGGACAAAAGTGTCAAAAGTGCTTAGTGACTAATGTAATGCAAAATGAACAATAAAGCATATCTAAAAAATGATATGGAAACATGTGGTGTCAGTAGCCTATTCTATACGCTTTTAACCACTATTTTGAGACCATTAAAGACTAAGGCCTAAACATCCATATATTACATTATGTTAACATGTTAAACCTATTGTTGTATAATAGAGGGAGACACTGTGGGGTCCAATAGGCCTATATCACGTTCGATTTGAAAGCCGGAAGTACCCGTTAAAAATCGCTGAAGCAGTGTATCCCAAGTTCCGGTTAATGCCTAGTTAATTAGTACCTTGGCATTCACCATGAATGAACACTACAGTGAAGAAGTCTAAATCCGAATCATACAATTCCCCGACATTATGTCTATCTGGATATATCGCCACATAACAAAGGTGATTTTGTGTAGGAGCAGAGGTATGCCTATGTATTTAATATAGGCGATTTGATGGATTTTGATTATTTCAATGTACCTTTTCATTTACGTGTTAATATGTAGTGTGCAGCTGTATATTTTCTAAAAGGGAATGCCTGTTATTCTTGTGAATATGAGTTGTCTTAAAATAAAAGTGCTTGTGACATACTTGTGGCATTGAGTTAAAACCAAATTTGTATAAAATACCGATATATATCGAATATCGCGATGCAGCCTAAAAATACCGGGTTTTGGTCCGTATCGCCCAGCCCTACTTGGGACCAGTGCTTTTAATCACACACATACCCGACATTATTAGCCTATTCCGCCCACTTTTCGAGACGTATATGCTCTCCTTGTCAAAGTGCAAACTGCAGACATACGTGCTACCCCTGAGAACATGGGGGGGGCAGGTGCATGACGCCAAACGTAAAGAGAAAGCATGGCTGACCGCGACAAGGTGCTGTTTCTTTGGGTCACGATTAGACAATTTACGTGATTTACGTGCATTACTGGTTTTACTTTATGGTAGTATGTCTTATTTTAATTAAATACAGGTAAATATACTTTACACAAAAAACGATTCTCCGTTAAAGCTCACTCAATTTCAATTCCGTTAGGTTTGTTCGATAGCACAAGCCACTGTGCATGAAACTTCTATTCAGATTTTCAGATTTTCATCATTAATGGAGTAATCGCTAAATATCAATTTTTCATCAAAACAATGCTTCTTCCTCCTCAGATCACAATCGGTTTCCATTCAGTTTAGCTTGTCTGCTAAAATGACCCACTAATACACGGTCAACATGTATAGTGAGATACCTTCCTTCCTCCCCTACTCTCACAACCACCAGCCACCACTGGTAGGTACAGTAAAAATGTAAAAATATACACACTATCATACAGGTATGTTATCAATAAATATGTAAACTATAGGTAGAGGTAGGTAGTTATAATTACAGTGCAAGGCAGTCAAAGACATTGATGGGGATGTATGATTATTATGTATTATAGGATATATTGAGCAGAGTTAAGAGTTTGTACGGTGGGCAGCAGTGCCACGATCGGAAAGGTTGGGGGCAGGGGTGGGCGGCTGTCATCGTGATGCAGAGTTCAGAGAGATAACAGCTGAGGGGAAGAAGCTGTTCCTAAGCCTGCTTGACTTGGAACAAAGGTTTCTATAGCGCCTCCCGGAGGGGAGGAGGGCAAACAGTCCATGGTTGGGGTGAGAGGGGTCTTTGACTATTTGTTGTGCCTTCCTCAGACACCGTTTGTTGTGGGTAGTGTTTGGTGCAGGGAGGGGTAATCCAACAATGCGTTGGGTGGTTTTACCACCCTCTGCAGTGCTTTCCGGTCTGAAACAGTGCAGTTGCCATACCACACTGTTATGCAGTTGGTGAGGATACTTTCAATGGCACGCCGGTAAAAGTTCACCAGAATCTGAGGGGACAGGTGGGCTTTCCTCAGTCTCTACATTACATTACAATCATTTAGCAGACACTTTTATCCAAAGCGACTTACAATAGTGCAATAGTCAACAAAGGAAGGTAAGAGAACAACTCGTCACCAGAAGTCAAAAGTGCATTTCTATCAAGTCTCCAAGAACTGAACCAATGCTCAGGTAAAAGTACAATAAGTTCAGGTAAAAGTACAGTAAGGTAAAAGTACAATAAGTTGGCAAACCATATAGAACAATATCTAGAGCAATATCTACCTAACAATGCGAGGATGCGTTACGAGGAAGGATCCGGTTAGTGTGTCCTGAAGAGATGGGTTTTCAGCCTGCGGTGGAAGATGGGCAATGACTCTACAGTCCTGACATCCGTGGGGAGTTTGTTCCACCAAATTGGGGCCAGGACAGAGAAGATTTGTGACCGCGTAGATCGGCCACAAGGGCCCCTAAGCAAATGGGGCAAGCAGGCGGCCCGAAGAAGCAGAGCGAAGTGGACGGGCAGGGATGTAGAGCATTACCATTGCCTGGAGGTAGGATGGAGCTGTTCCTTTTACTGCCTTGTAGGCTAGCACCAAGATCTTGAACTGGATTTGAGAAGCTACAGGTAGCCAGTTTAGAGACCGAACAAGGGTATATGTGTGGGAGAACTTGGGTCAGTTGAACACCAGTCGAGCTGCAGCATTCTGAATGAGCTCCAGGGGCCTGATGGCAAATGCCGGGACGCCAGCAAGGAGGGTGTTGCAGTTGTCCAGCCGGGAGATGACAAGAGCCTGGATGAGCACCTGCGCAGCCTTTTAAGTGAGAAAAAGCCGAATCCTCCTGATGTTGTAGAGAAGGTATCTGCAGGAGCATGTCACTGATGCAATGTTTGCCGACCCATCGCAGGGTCACACTGAAGTCTGGGTAAGTGTCACCACAGCATCATCAATGGTGACAGCCAGGTCTCCGTGCGGACAACCCTTTGCCGGGGGGAAAACTAGCTCAGTCTTGTCTGGGTTGAGCTTTAGGTGGTGCATCGACATCCACTTTGAGATGTCTGCTAAGCACGCGGCAATGTTTGTGTCCTCTTGCGTTGGGTGTCGTCAGCATAGCAGTGGCAGGATAAGTCATGGGAGTGGATAACAGAACCAAGGGATGTTGTGTAGAGGGAGAAGAGAAGAGGACCCAGGACCGATCCTTGTGGAACCCCAGTAGTCAGTCTGCGTGGTTCTGACACGGACTCCCCCAGTGCCACCTGGTACGAGCGGCCCGTCAGGTAGGATGCAAACAAGGAGAGAGCAGAGCCCGAGACACCAATCCTCTCAAGGGTGGAGAGGAGAATCTGGTGGTTCACAGTGTTGAATGCTGCAGACAGGTCCAGGAGTATCAGGACCGAGGAGAGAGAATTCGCTCCGGGCAACATAAAGCAATTATTTTACTGCCAGAAGGGCAGTTTCTGTCGAGTGACCCGCCTTAAGACCAGATTGGGGATCCAAGAGGCAGTTCTGGTGGAGGTACATCTGGTGGAGGTACAATTGGTTAAAGACAGCACTTTCAAGAGTTTTGGATAAGAAGGGCAAAAGGGATACCGGTCTGTAGTTCTTGAGTTCAGAGGGGTCAAGTGTTGGTTTCTTCAGGAGGGAAGTGACTCTGGGGCTGTGTTCCATTTCAGGGGCTGCAGCATTTTAGGGCGCATTTGAAGACCGATTACGTCACAGCAGCCGCGACGAGGCTGTCCCATTTCGTAGGCTCCTTCAAATGCAGCTCTCAAATGCTTTCCCTGAAATTGAAGTGTGCATCGATCGACACTTCTGCACACTTCTGGCCCAGCATATCCCAGAATGCATTTCGCACCAACCAGTAGAGAATTTGAGCCCGGCTAAAAGCTGTTTTCGATTTCGCTGTAGGACTGTAATTAAGTCACTTTATTAAGTTGTATTATTTTATTACGCGACAATGTACCTATGTAGATTATACATATGTTGTCAGTTTATCCAAATAAAGCCTGTTTAGAAATATGCTACGGCGATTTCGGAGATGTCGGGAGCCGCATATGGGAAGCGCAGGCGCGGGCCAGCTGGTCACCCAGTCTGCCACAAACCTTCCTTAATTTCATCAATTAAAATTACTAATAAACTAAACAAAATACGCCTGTCTGGGTCCATTTTTAATAAGCAATCGATTTCCCTCGTATCAACCTCTCAAAACAAAAGCTTCTGGGACTATTTCCGCAGCTCTGGTCAGAGGGCGGCGACGGTGGGCGTGGCACTTCGTGACGTAGCTGGTGACGCATACAGGAAGTACTCCGTAGACTAGACCGTCCCATTTAACAAGTTTTGGAAGCAGCCTTCGGAAGCAGCCCTCGGAAGCAGCCTTGCCTAGCGGACTTAAAATGTGCCCTTAAGGCTGCAGCCCCTGAAATGGAACACAGCCTGGAAGTCTGGTCTTAAAGGAAGCGGGAAAGCATCCAGACGTCAGAGATACATTTGATGTGTGTCAGGAAGGGCAGGAGTTCAGGCGCAGTAGACTGAAGCAGAGGGAAGGGGACTGGATCCAGAGAGCATGTGGTAGGGCGGCTGGATGTGATGAGGTGGAGAACATCATCTGTGGAGAGGGGAGAGAAACGGGTAAGGGAGGGATGTGAAAGGGTGGGGGGACGACATGGGGGGTTGATGCGGGCATCAGCCGGGGAGTCAGGGAAGGATGATCGGATATCGTTGACCTTCTTGTCAAAGAAGTTGGCGAAATCGTCTGGGAGCAGGGAGGAGCTGGGCGAGGGGGTGGGGGATGGAGTAGGGAGGAAAACGTTTTTTAGGGTTAGATGCTGTGCTTTGAATTTTGGAACAGTAAAATGCAGCTTTGGCGGCTGAAAGTGACACAAAGAAATTATTAGACAAGAGCCCTTGAAGATGGAGAAGGTCCTTTGCTTGCGCAGAGGCAGAGAACAAACAGTGACAGCATGAAATGAGGAGGGGGAGAACTGTGAAATGGGGGAGTATTTCCAGTTGCACAAAATCAGCAGACCAGTACCACCGCCTCGTCTTGCGGCTCTGGGAATGTGAGAAAAAGAGTACACATCTGACAAAGCAGCCGGCGAGGCAGTGTTTTCTGGGCTGATCCAAGTCTTAGGTCTTAGTAAGAGCAAGGAAGTTCAAGGCGAGCAAGGATGCATAGCCTGAGATGAACTCAGTTTTCTGCACTGCCGACTGGCAATTCCAAAGCCCCCCAGTTACCACTAGCTCGACATGTGTAGACAGAGTAGGGTAAATGAGGTTTGTGGGATCACAGCGGAGCCTGGGTGTGACCCAGCGTCTGTGTGACCTCCTCGAAGAAGTGGGCACCGCAATGCCACACATGATAGATTACAGTTCAATAAAATCGAACTTGACGAGCGTCGAGCTTGAAAAAGTCAGCTGTAGCCTTATTTCGCCTTTGTTTTCCTGCCGCTCCAAAGCTGCAGCTTTCAGGCAGTGACCCAATGGAAAATCTCGCCTAGGGCTCCAACATTGCCAGGGCCGGCCCTGGTCTGCACCATGTATAGGAGTGCCGTCCTGGGTGAAGAGGGAGTAGAGGAGAGGGCTCAGGACACAGCCCTGGGGGACGCCGGTGTTCAGGGTGAGAGTGGAGGAGGTGAGATTGGCTAATCTGACAGACTGGGGTTTGTTGGTCAGGACAATGTCAGGACAAATGTTGGCGGTTAATGTCAATATTCTTGGTTTTCATCAAGTTTGAAGAGGAGTTTGGAGGGGATGATGGTGTAAATGCTGAGCTGAAGTCGATGAACAGCATTCTCACGTGGGTGTTGCTCTCATCCAAGTGGGAGAGAGCAGAGTCAAGGGCTGAGGAAATGGTATCCTCTGTGCTCCTGTTCTCACGGTAGGCAAATTTGTGTTTATCCATTGAGGGTGAGAGGCCAGATTTGAGGTGAGCCAGGACTAACCTCTCGAAGCACTTCATGATGATGGGGTGAGTGCAACAGGGCAGAAGTTGTTGAGGCTTGCTGCAGAGGAGTGTTTTGGCACTGGCACAATGGAGGTGGTTTAAAGCACACTGCGACAACTGCCTGAGCTAGGGACATGTTGAAAATGTCAGTAAGGACCTCGATCAGCTGCTCAGTGCAGTTCCTGAGCACGCAATCGGGATGCCATCAGGACCAGCTGCCTTATGCACAATGGTTCTGCTCAGTGCCGCACGCACGTCTGTGGGGGATAGGTTGAGGGGCTGAGGGGTTGGTGGTCAGCGGGGAGAGTAGCCCTGGTGGGCAGTTCGGGGTTGTCCTGGTCGAGACGGGCATAACAATTATTGAGCTTGTTAGGGGGGGATGAGTCAGTGGTTGGGGGTGAGTTGTTGTAGTGTTTGTAGTCTGTAATGGCCTGGATGCCATGCCACATGCGTCGGGGATCAGAGTTGTTGAAGTGGTCTTCAACCCTACGCTTGTGGTTGAGCTTGGCCAGCTTGATGCCCTTGTTCAGGTAAGCCCTGGCTTACAGTAGGCCACAGTAGGCCTGTTCATCGTCCGACCTAAAAGCAGTGTCAAGTACCTTCAGGAGCAGGCGGACCTCTCTGTTCATCCACGTTCTCTGGTAAGGGCATGTTGTGATCTGTTTGAGGGTGGTGACAGTGTCAATGCTGGAGTTGATATAATCCTAAACAGAGGAGGTGTAGGAGTCGATGTCGGTGTGGGAGTCCAGGGTGGACAGGGAGGCAAACAGGCTCCAATCAGTGTTTAGAAACCGGTTCTGCAACTCAGAGTCTGCTCCCTCGGGTCGCACTTTTTCCTGGGTTGGTAAAAGGGTCTAAATTGAACCATTAGGTATTCCACGTTAGCAGAGCAGTGGCTCTCAATGGAGGTAGTGTCTGTGCACCAAGCCTTGTTAATATAAATGCACAAACCTCCAGCCCTGGTTTTACCGGAGTGCTCAGCTCAGCAACATCTGTTTGTAGCTCTTCTATCTTATTTGTGTCTGATTTAAATCAGTGGTACACACTGTACTGTCTTGTTGTCTGTGGACATGTTGCTGCAGTGTTTGTATGCTTAATGCGTATTGCAACAATAGCTAACCTTGCTAGCGAATGTGCGCTAGCCAATGGCAGGAGTTCTCCGAGTGGTTTTTGTCTGTGGTTTCTGGAACGCATTTAACTCTGGTGTGACGTATTTCCGGTTCCGTGTCAACTCGAACGCAGCTTTAGGCCGAAGTCGTTGATATTTATTTAAACGGCCTCCCCTGACAAAGTATGAACCTTTAATTGAATTTAAGTGGAAAGTAAAGTGAAAATGACCATTCAAGAACCTTCCACTCTCACTCCATCTCTTCCTCTCTACGAGAGAGATGTTCCTGATGACTAACATCCCTGTCTTCTGTGAACCACTAGGCGACTAGTCTAAAAAAGGAAAACAAAATGCCTAGAGATCAACATCAAGGTGTGGGTTTCCGATTACGGTTTGGTTTTGGCTTCTTAGGTTTAGTTTTAGGGTTAGGGACTCCTATTAGGGTTTGGTTTTAGGGTTAGGGTTTCCAATTACGGTTAGCTTCTAAAACCAAACCCCATTGGCAGGGGCATACAGTAGGCCCATGTGGTCTATATATCGGAGATGTGACATTTACAACATGAGTGGCGATTAAGAACTGCCTTCACAATAGAGTCCTTTGCATTTTTATTGAAAACCAAAATGTCTTTTGAGCTGCACGGGTTGGATGGTAAAGGGCAGCCATTGGGGTTGATTTCTGTTGTGCGTTCCCCGTCTCTGCTAATGAGCATATTTATCTTTGAGCAGTAGATGGCGCTAAGTTTAAGTGGATCTGAAGTCTAAATCTTCTCCATGTCACTCTTTGTGGACAACTATAAACAATAAAGTGGGAATGAATATGTAAACATGAGTGACAGCTGTCTTAACTTATAGATGTACAAAAACACACTAACTAATTAGTTTGAAAGAGTGTCTGATTTATCACCAACACTTGTTTCAAATGATGTATTAACTTTGATCAGAATACAACCGGTGGTGATATAGCCTCTATGTTTTTGAAACCTATCCTAGTATTCCTAGTATCCTAGGGGGTACCTAGTATTAGATAGTATTTTGAAATGTATCCAATACCAACCCCACATAGAATGTGTGTCATGGTTGCCCATTGCGATTGATCAGTGGGTACTAGTGATAAGACCCAAAAAACTTCAGGGGTCCTTAACTTCCTTTCCTTCCCACCAACACAAACCCCTGACCCTGGCTAACGCACTGGACCCGTTATCTAAAGACAGTGATCCAGTAAATATTTGAACAGCGTTGGTGTAACCGCTCTATTCATTCTTTTGGACAGAAATATCGTTTCTCCCCCATGTTTGTCGAAACCTGATCGTGTAATCGCTTAACTTCAGCAGAAATATATCACTATACCACTTTAAAACAGAAACATTCAATTTGCCAACAAAAGATTGTCTGGACGGCCTTCTGATAGAGGAGTTAGGCTACAAATACTGCTTGTTAGTCGAGGTGAAACCAAAAGACCTGCATCGTGGACCCTTCCAGCGCCATGAACCCTCTTTGGCCTGTGGTCGTGCTTCTGCTGGGCTATGTCTTTGGAAATCCTGTACCTTTGCCAGATGTCAAAAGCAGGTAAGGCGTCTGTCCGTCTGTCCTTTTCGGCTCGTTCAGAGCTCAGCAAGCAACACTGGTGAACCGTGTGACCAGTATTCATATGCTATGCAAGATTCATACGTAGTGTGTGATCTTCTTTTCTTCCTGTATGAAGAAAGTCTGAAGGCCAATATGTTGACAATAGCACCCTCACGGACAGCAAATCCACCAGGTTAGTTTGGAGAACATTTAGTTTAAAAATGCCAATGAAGGAGATATCCACATGTATTTATTAAGATTCAAATACGCAATGCAATCTGTCATCTTTATTGTTTTGGTCCTATATGAAGATTGGCTGTAGACTCATACCATGACAACACCACCACAATAAACCACAACTCCACAGGGTGAGTTTTGAGAAGTACACAATGACAATATATTCATTTTCAACACAATATTCATACGCAGTCTGATATTTTTTTGTATATTATGAAGACTGTCTGAAGACCAATCTGTTGCCAAACATCCCTCAGTGGACAGCAACTCTACAGGGTTAGTTTTAAGGAACAGTATTTTAAGTACAATATTCATATTTTTATACAAAATTTATATCCAATACAATAAGTGAGATTTTTGTTGCAGACCCTACAAATATGAAACCGGCAACATCACAGGGTGAGTTTTTAGGAGATTTATAATAAAATCATAGATAATATCCATATTTCATACAAGACGTCCAATGTATATCCAATCATGCAATCTGTAGTCTTTTTTCTCTCTCATAGCAATATGATGACTAACATCCATGAATTCAGAGTCACTACATGAGTATAAGGCCTAGTCAAATGAATCAGCCAAACCTGTTTAACCCAGTGGTAAACTTAATTTTAAAAGATTTAAAAAAAACATCCTATGTAATATGAAACCAAATCTGTATTGAACCAGTTTTTTGTAGGTGCGTGATGCATGTTAAAAAATAATAAAAGTTAAACATTGAACATGAGTGGCTGAATCCCCTTACATAGGTCATATCAATGTAAGCACTACATGTATGTGTATGTGTATGTAACTACAAATCGATTTTTACAATAGACGTGTGTGTGAGCAACGCATTCTCATGAACCGGTTCGTAGGATTCCTTACGAAAAAGCAATCGCGCGTTAATTTCGTACGAAATCGTACAAAATCGTACAGCAATCAGTGCGCATGCGCGTCCCACTGCAGCGAGAACACAAAGCCACATGGCCGACTTTCCACGTATTCCAGTGGAAGATGCTAAATAAATCATATAGTTTGGCCATTTAAATATGTTTTGATAACATTTCTAGCGAGAAATGGTCCATTATTTGTCACAATCGTCCTTCAGTGAATGTATACGATCTATAGTTTCATAGTTATTACGAATATTTCCACGGACTTTTTTTCAGAGCCAGCTATTTATAAGTGTGTTTGCGCAAGCACCTGCAGCAACGCATTCTCATGAAAAAACAGTGCGCTTTGTTTCGCAGGAATCGAACATACGTTTGTTAACGCCTCTTTCAGTCGGTCAACAGAGCAGCTGAAAAAGAACACTTGTACATACATGTATGTTTTTATGACTTTTTTTCTTACGATACAAACACATGTTAAGGTTACTCTAAAATACGGTTTGATAACATTTTGAGTGAGAAATGCACTTAAGTTTAAAAATATCTGTTCAATGAATGTATACAATCTTTAGATTGTTAGTTATGGCGAAGATTCTGGAACGTACGTATATCCGTATGTATACGTATACATACATACGTATGTATATCCGTTGCTATGGTGACACGCGAAAGTGCGTTTGTGTCGCGCACCCCCTCCCCCGTTAACGTTCATCCTTTTATTCTGTGAAATAGTTTGTTTGATCAATTATTGAATTCTTATTATTTACATGTTTAGGTTTAGATTGGATCTAGGTTGGGATTTTAACGGACCCTGCATGCTGGTTGAGACGTGATAATATTATGTTTATTTGGAAAATATGTATGTTAAACAATAAAATCAAGTCTAAACCGGTCCAAATTGAAAACTATAAGGCAAACATCAATATCTTGAACACATTTGGCTACTTCATACCCCTTAAAACATGTTTGACAGATTTTATCCAGCTTGGCCCTAAAAGGCTCAGCGAACCTGTAAGTAGCCTTGGCTTGGAGCAAGATAAACAATTAACTTAGTCGGACAATCATAAAGACATCAGGGGTGATCTTTGAACCTGGAACCTGTGCCACCTTTGAAGGCTTATAAGGTGCTACAGACATGGGATCAACCGTTTTGGAAAGATCTTGACCTGGGGGCGTCACTCAGCACACTGGTCACAACCTGTAAAAAACATGATTTCACCCTCTTACAAAAAAGAAAGATCAAATATGACCACGCCAGTGTGTTTCTCGACCAGTAAACCCTATAATAAGATGGCAAGATTCCTGGTCACAATTTCACATAATAGGGAAAACACATTAGAACTACACAACGTGTGACACAGCACCCTGCAAATTGTAGTTCGTTGCACACGTCCGGGTCTCGTCCCTGGATCTATTTGTGTTTATAATGTGGTTTATACATAAACATATAATGTGGTTTCCGAACGAGACGGTGCAGCTCAGTGCCACTGCAATCCGATGGATTAGTAATACACGTAAAAATTTACTTAAATAATAAACGTAACAGAACAATAAGGTGGCAGTGATATCAGCGTCCATAGCAACGATAGAAACATGAACACATCTTTGTAATAACTCAAAAACTAAAGATCGTATAAATTCACTGAACAAAGCGTGTGAGAATATAACACACATTTCTCGCTATAAATGTTATCAAAACATTATAATGCCGAAACGATCTATCTATCTATTAAATTTTCCACCGAGAATACAAGGAAACGTGACTGTGCTTGACATTATAGCTGCAGAATATAATGTATCCCGTATCACCGGATTGATACGTACAATTTCCTACGAAATCACTGCACTGTTTTTTCGTAAGGAATCCTACATATCGTTTATGAGAACAGCCTGGTGTGAGTGTAGTGCAGGGGTTACCAATCGAATCGCACAAAAGACAACATACCTATGAAAGTATATGCATTGGCCAAGCCACCCGTCTAATTCATTCGCAGATTGTTTGCAAATGATGTCCTGAAGAGATGAGATTTCCGCCACAGGCTGAAAACTCATCTCTTCAGGACACACTACCCGGATCCTTGTAGCGCATCCTCTTATCACTTTTACTTGTGTCTTACTAAATACATCCAAATAATCCCGTTATTTTGTCTGTTTTTCACTGCAGAATGTATGGAGATGTAAGGTAAGATGCTATTAAGAGATTGTATCTAGGAAATTGTACCTTTAGTAGGCGATATCAAGAGTGTAAAGACAAACACACTCACAGGCCTAAAGAAAGACTAACATATAGGAAAATCCTTTACTAAATGGATTTAGGCATATAGGCCTACACCACATGCAGTTATTACATGGATTACGATGTTCACAGAGCGTCAGGTAAAGATGTGTAGGACCTAGGCTAAATCATAGATTATATAAACAATAAAGATTCATCTCTAATCTGTTGTTTACAGCAGTACATTCGCTTCAAATGACTTCTATTTGTATTCAGCGACCCTAATCTAATCTAATGTAATCTAATATATATATTTTTTCAACTTTAGGCGAGTTGGGTGCTCTTTGTCGACGTGCGCAACGCAGAACCTGATTGACCGTTTGCGGAATGCGGGGGACGAGAAAGCGGGGGATATGGCAACTAATATATTTGGGCCTGGCTAAATATGAGACAGTATACAATGAAAACATAGGTCTAATGATAATATGAAGATATATATATATCTATATCTATATATATATAAACATAGTTAATTTAAACATTCTAATCTCGTAATTGTGTATTACATGAATTGTATTACTATTGGAAAATTATCTGTGAAACTGCTCTGTTAAGACATCGTGTTGACGTAGGCACAAACAGAAACACGTGCACAAAATAAAACCACTATGAAACATTAAATAAACACTGATTATATGCACTTATGACGTATGCCATCCTATGTTGAACGCACTCATTGTAAGATGCTTTGGACAAAAGTGTCAAAAGTGCTTAATGACTAATGTAATACAAAATGAACAATAAAGCATATCTAAAAAACGTGGTGTCAGTAGCCTATTCTATTCTCTTAACCACTATTTTGAAACCATTAAACACTAAGGCCTAAACATCCATATGGGTAGTTGACAAATAAGGGTGAAACAGTATTTTTTTAAACAAAGTTCTAATGAGGATAACAATTGTATGAAATCCTAATGTTCAAATGCTGAATTTTTTTAAACTGCTAGTGTTCCGTGGATTTTTTGTATAATTTCATTATTTTTTAAGCTTTTTTTAAAGCTTCAACCACAATTTGTCCTGCGGTGTGACATGTCACAATGATAACATTTCAATATTTAACTATTATTTATTTAAAATACAAATCAGGTATGTTTATAGTTTAAGAAGTACTCTTTCAGAATGATCATTAAAATTCTGCATATGATTTTTTTCACAGCTGTTTTTTGATTTGATTATTATTCACACATTCAGCTGTCACACCGCAGGACTCTCAAAAAAGACACATTCATTGTCTCGACAGAAACAGTGAAATTTATGAAATTAATCAAAGGTTAACACTCACCTTTCAACCTTCACAGCACCTTCAAACACCTGGGGGCCTCCTGGTAGGGGGCCCTACCATACATTTATACTAGTTTTGTTTAGTTAGTTGTTGCTATTTAGTTTTTAGGTATTAGTATATTTTTGTGTGCATTTATTCCCCCTGTTTCAACTCGGGATAAATAAAGTTATCTTGAATCTTGAATCTTGACTAAAGACCCCTCTAGTTGTCCATGTAACTGCCCGTTCAAAAATCTGATATTCCATGTCATACCGCAGGACAGCATTTGTATTCCAAAAGTTATTTAGCTGTAAATACTATTTTATTAGTTTTGTGCATATTAAAACCTAATATTAATGAAGTAAATATATACAATATAATGCCAAGGCAGTTATTAGCTGCTCCAGATATTTCTGGTTTATTTTGTAAATATGTCAGTTTAATGCTTCAGCTATGTTACGGTCACACCTTTTGCGTATTCACCTTAAAATGTAATCAAAACAAAGTAGATTTTATATACAAAATCACAAGTTTAAAACAAAGTACCGTTATATGCCTCACCCTCACTACCATATGCGTCATGTCATCCACCCATATATTACATTATGTTAACGTGTTAAACCTATTGTTGTATAATAGAGGGAGACACTGTGGGGTCCAATTAATCAACACGTACCCTGCGTTCACGGAGTTGTACACCGATTCCAGGTTGGAAGGCTGGAAGTTTCAACTGGAACGCCCCCCCTCCAGGTCGGGTTTTCCACCCTGGAGATTGGAGATCCGAGTTCACAATTCAAGAAGGCCACTCCGTGCGTCAGCATTATGTAAACATCGTGTACATCCGTTTGTTGCTCTTCTTTCTTATTTGTGACTGATTAAAATCAGTCGTTTGCTGCAGTGTTTGTATGCTTAAAGAAAATACTGCGTTATGCGTTAGCAACAATAGCTAACCTTGCTAGCGAATTGGCGCTAGCCAATGGCAGGAGTTCTCAGAGTTGTTTTCCTGTGTGGTTTCTGGAAGGCATTTAACTCGGGTGTGACGTATTTCCGGTTCCTGGTTCCGTGTTAACTGGAACTCAGCTTTAGGCCGAAGCGTGGATGTATTCAAATAACCGAAGTCGTTGATTCTTTATTTAAACGGCCTCCCCTGACAAAGTATGAACCTTTAATTGAATTGATGTGGAAAGTAAAGTGAATCGTACCCATTTAGAAAACGACTCAAGCAAAAGTTTAAAAAAAGTGCACGTTAATCCATCCATCCATCCATCTTCTCCCGCTTATCCGTAATCGGGTCGCGGAGGTAGCAGCTTCAGCAGGGGACTCCAAACTTCCCTCTCCCTGGCAACATCGACTAGCTCTGACTGGGGGATCCCGAGGCGTTCCCAGGCCAGTGTGGAGATGTAATCACCCCACCTGTACCTCGGTCTGCCCCGTGGTCTCTTCCCAGTTGGATGTGCCTGGAAAACCTCCCTCGGGAGGCGACCAGGAAGCATCCTTACTAGATGCCCGAACCACCTCAACTGGCTCCTTTCTACGCGAAGGAGCAGCGGCTCTACTCCGAGCCTCTCACGAGTGACTGAGCTTCTCACCCTATCCCTCAGGGAGATAACAGCCACCCTCCTGAGGAAACTCATTTCGGCCGCTTGTATTCGCGATCTCGTCCTTTCGGTCATTACCCATTGCTCATGGCCATAGGTGAGGGTAGGAACGAAGACTGATTGGTAGATCGAGAGCTTTGCCTTCTGGCTCAGCTCTCTTTTGGTTACAACGGTGCGCCAAAGTGCACCCAATACCGCTCCCGCTGCACCTATTCTCCTGTCAATCTCACGCTCCATCCTCCCCTCACTCGAGAACAAGACCCCGAGATACTTGAACTCCTTCACTTGGGATAAGGACTCCCTCCCTACTTGGAGTAGACAATCCACCGGTTTCCTGCTAAGAACCATGGCCTCAGATGTGGAGGTGCTGATCCTCATCCCAGCCGCTTCACATTCTGCTGCAAACCGATCCAGTGAGTGCTGAAGGTCACATACTGATGACGTAAACAGGACCACATCATCTGCAAACAGCAGCGATTCAATCCTGAGCCCACCATACTGAACCCCCCCCCCCCTCCATGACTACGCCTTGAAATCCTGTCCATGAAAATCACAAACAGGATGGGTGACAAAGCGCAGCCCTGGCGGAGGCCAACACCCACTGAGAACAGGCCTGACTTTGTACCGAGAATCCGGACACAGCTCTTGCTTTGGGAGTAGAGAGATTGGATGGCCCTCAACAGTGACCCCCGCACCCCATACTCCCGCAGCACCCCCCACAGTATTTCCCGAGGGACCCGATCATATGCCTTCTCCAAATCTACAAAACACATGTAGACCGGATGGGCATACTCCCAAGCCCCCTCCAGGATCCTTGCAAGAGTGAAAAGCTGGTCCATTGTTCCACGACCAGGGCGGAATCCGCATTGTTCCTCTTCAATCTGAGGTTCGACTATCGGCCGAACCCTCCTTTCCAGCACCTTGGAGTAGACTTTCCCAGGGAGGCTGAGTAATGTGATACCCCTGTAATTGGCACACACCCTCTGGTCACCCTTTTTGAACAGGGGTGCCACTCCTCAGGCACTGTCCCAGACTTCCACGCAATGTTGAAAAGACGTGTCATCCATGACAGCCCCTCAACACCCAGAGCCTTTAGCATTTCTGGACAGATCTCATCAACCCCTGGGGCTTTGCCACTGCGGAGATGTTTGACTACCGCAGTGACTTCCTCCAGGGAGATTGATGTTTGCCGTCCTTCATCCTCCAGCTCTGTCTCTACCATTGAGGGTGTAGTTGGGTTAAGAAGTTCCTCAAAGTGTTCTTTCCACCGCCCGATCACCTCCTCAGTTGAGGTCAGCAATGTCCCACCCTTACTGTACACAGCTTGGATGGACCCACACTTCCCCCTCCTGAGGCGCCGGATTGTTTGCCAGAAACGCTTTGGTGCCGACTGAAAGTCCTTCTCCATGGCTTCTCCGAATTCCTCCCACACCCACTGCTTTGCCTCCGCTACAGCCGAGGCTGCCGTCCTCTTGGCCTGTCGATACCTCGCAACTGAGTCCGGAGTCTCACAGGATAACATAGCCCGGAAGGCCTCCTTCTTCAGCCGGACGGCTTCCCTGACCACCTGTGTCCACCACGAAGTCCGAGGGTTGCCGCCCCTTGAGGCACCAATGACCTTGAGGCCACAACTCTCAACCGCAGCTTCGGCAATAGAAGCTTTGAACAATGACCACTCTGGCTCAATGCCCCCAGCCTCCACAGAGCCATGCCCGCAAAATTCCGCCGGAGGTGTGAGTTGAAGGTCTCCCGGACAGGGGCATCCACCAGACGTTCCCAGTTCACCCGCACGACACGTTTGGGCTTACCAGGTCTGTCCAGAGGCTTCCCCCGCCATCTTACCCAACTCACCACCAGATGGTGATCGGTTGACAGCTCTGCCCCTCTCTTCACCCGAGTGTCCAAAACATGCGGCCTCAGGCCAGATGATACGATAACAAAATCGATCATTGACCTTCGGCCTAAGGTACTCTGGTACCATGTACACTTATGAGCATCCTTATGTTTGAACATGGTGTTTGTTATGGCCAATCCATGACTAGCACAGAAATCCAATAACAAAACCCCACTCCGGTTCAGATCAGGTAGGCCGTTCATCCCCAACACGCCCCTCCAAGTTTCCCCATCGTTACCCACGTGTGCGTTGAAGTCTCCCAGGAGGACTATAGAGTCCCCTTCAGGAGCCCCATGCAGGACTCCATCCAGGGTGTGCAAGAAGTGGTGTGTCCACCACCAAGGGTGTGTACGTTAATACATTACTAAAATACTTTTAGTAATGTATTAACGTGCATTTTAATTTTTAATCTAATACCCCCAAAAATATTAAACTTTTAGTAAAAGTAAGTACAAGTACACATTTAAATATTTTGGGGGTATTAGATTAGATTAGATTCAAATGTGTTGTCATTGCACAGCACAAGTACAGTACAGCGCAAGGAGTTTGGCATCTAACCAGAGTGCAGATATTGCAGTAAAGTGCATGGTAATATATCATTTAGTTTAGATTGGCTAAAAGACAGTCTACTACTATGTGTGATATATGTGCATAAGAATAGGTACACACACAACAATATTCAACAGGTAGTGATCAGGGGTATACACTTATGAAAAATATAGGATAAATGTATATACAGCAGGTGGTGAGCAGGGATATGCAGTTCTATCAACAGTTGAAGATTAAAATATATACGGTAGGTACAGTCAAATGTGGGGCAGTGCAAAAATAATGAAAAGGCAGCACTAGCTGATACAATTCATTTTTAATGAAGAAGAGCAGCCAGGCTAAATCAACTGAATAAGCATAGCCTATCCAATGGGGATATCAACCACCTCCCACTCCATCTCTTCCTCTCTACGAGAGATGTTCCTGACGACTAACATCCCTGTCTTCTGTGAACCACTAGGCGACTGGTCTGAAAAAATAAATAAACAAGATGCCTAGAGATCAACATCAAGGTGTGGGTTTCCTATTAGGGTTAGGGTTTCCAATTACGGTTAGCTTCTAAAACCAAACCCCATTGGCAGGGGCATACAGTAGGCCCATGTGGTCTATATATCGGAGATGTGACATTTACAACATGAGTGGCGATTAAGAACTGCCTTCACAATAGAGTCCATTGCATTTTTCTTGAACACTGCAATGTCTTTTGAGCTGCATGGGTTGGATGGTAAAGGGCAGACATTGGGGTTGTTTCTTATTTCTATTGTGCGTTCCCCGTCTCTGCTTATGTGCATATTTATCTTTGAGCAGTAGATGGCACTGGTTCTGACGGATCCTATTTTAGCAATATTTTAACCAAAAAATTAGTCTAAAATAGTTTTTACAGACCCAAGAGTAAATAAATAATCCACAAAAAGGAATCTGCAGAGGCAATCAGAGATATGTTGATATAACGGTATACCCATAGAAAACACCCTATAAAACACGCTTTCATGCAGTCAAATTAACACTTTCCCCCCGCTAAAAGATACTTTCCTCCTAAAGATACATTCCTGTACTTCCTCCAATGATAACCAGGCAACAAACTGTCCCCCCTAATAAAAAAAAAACATTTTTGGAAAATTGATGAAACACAAGAAGTTGCCCTTTTTACATGCAAAATTCATCAACCCCATTAAAAAACAAAAAATAAGACATTTCTCTTTCTGTAGAAATTGTATGTCAAGTCTATTCCACTCAATTTCATTGAGCTCCCTGTTCGAACATATCCCTATGTTCTACATAATAAAAAGAAGAACATCTCATCGCTAAAACCAGGCGGCAAAAGTGCATGACCCCACACACACACACACACACACAAGAAAAAGTGTGTTCCTGGCTCAGACGGGTCACATCCAGGCGGGACGGGCTCCTTGTGTCCGTGTGGCGTTGGCCGCCTGTGCAAAGTTTTCACTCGCGCAGTCGGCGAGAATCACAACAACAACAGATGGGGTCGTGTCCCCACCCGTCTCACTCGACCTCGCTGTCAGACTCCTCGTCTGCCTTCAAAGCGGCCTCCTGCAAAAAGAGCGAGAACAGAACAGAACAAGGTTCATAACCAATCCATTAGGAAAAAAAAAAGATTTGTGAATAGTGTTTGAATGGTTAACACGTGATACTAGGGATACTAGGGCTTCGATCGATCAGCCGGCCATCATTATCAGCCGATAAATATGGCCGATATCGCAAAACATGAGATTTACGATGCGCGCAAAATGTAGCATGTGTGAAGCAGTAAGCAGCGCTGCCGAAAGCTACCGGTAAATACACATCGATCCTACTGGGCTCTTATTGGGCTTTATTTTGGGTGGGTATGATTGCTCAAAAGTTTTGCTTTATCTCATAGTGCCGCTTTTAATAATCGCCACGGAACAAATGAGACTTCTGGTGTCTGAGCTGCCCGTTGGAAGAAAGAACATGTAGGAGCTTTCGCTGTCTACCTTTCTGTTTTTAGAGCAGTCCATGTGACTTGAGTGAGTGAGTGTCCGCGTGTGTGTGTGTGTGTGTGTGTGTGTGTGTGTGTGTGTGTGTGTGTGTGTGTGTGTGTGTGTGTGTGTGTGTGTGTGTGTGTGTGTGTGTGTGTGTGTGTGTGTGTGTGTGTGTGTGACGTACTACGGAGCAGTGCTCCTTCAGGTACCGCGCTCCGAACCCAAGGACCCGGTTCATGGGAAGGGTGTCCGCAGCAGACAGCCGACTGGCCACCTGATGGGAGACGGAGGGAAGCGGTGACCGTGGTGTGGTTAGGGTTCAGCTTTGGGCCGGCGGTGAGGGCCAATGCCACAGTCAAAAAGGTTCAACTTCAAATATGGGCGTCGACATCCAATAAACAGGGTGGGACTTGGGCTATGCATCGAACTGCATTCGTGCAATGCAGCACTACTGCCAGCTTAAAATGCTTTTTGCACCATTCCTCATATGTATATACACTGCATCATCCATCAGACACTTATCGTTCTTTATTGTTATAGCGTTGTATATAGTAGTATATGTACATGAAGTATAAAGTGTTGTTTATAGTACATAGTATTGTATAGCACAGTATTGCATTGTTTAGTATGGCATTGTACTGCATTGTTGTGGAAATTCATACTGCGGGAGGGAATGAAATAAAAAACATCTTGAATCTTGAATAATCCACCACTTCGATGTACAGGGTTGTGAGCTCGGTTGTTTTGATCAAGTATATTGTGGTGACTACCTCGCAAGTGACGGCAATCTTGGTTTTTGTCTCCAGCTGGGAATCCTTTGGGCCCTGACCACCGAGGTCGGAGGTCATCAGGCCCATCTTGCGGAAGACGGCGGACATCAAGGAGGGGAACAGGTTGTAGCTTCCCAGCAGCTCACTGAAGAGCTTGTCGCAGCCGTGCTGCTAGAAGGACGAGGAAAGAAAAAAGGCAAATATTGTCTGTTCCGTTTGTAGTGGCTTGGCTGCTTACTGTATAGGACCGACCGGATCTTGCGTTAAAATAATAAAAAAAGAAATCTTATTCTACAATTCATTTGAAGACACAAATCCTGTTTAAATGACCGCCCATGTTCCTTTACTGATAGAACTATACGCATACTGCGTTACAGTACGCTCTCCTAATACGCTCCAAGTAAAGTCAAGTCAATTTTATTTGAATAGCCCTTAATCACAATTAATCCCTTAATTATGGAGGAAGAAATCTTGAGAAGGAACACAGAGTGGAAGGGGATCCCTCCTTCCAGGGATGGTTCAGGAGTGAGTACAACTTGCATACCTGTTTAACAAGATGACCCTCACTCTTTTAATATCTCTCTCTCTCTCTCTCTCTCTCTCTCTCTCTCTCTCTCTCTCTCTCTCTCTCTCTCTCTCTCTCTCTCTCTCTCTCCTCTCTCTCTCTCTCTCTCTCTCTCTCTCTCTCTCTCTCTCTCTCTCTCTCTCTCTCTCTCTCTCTCTCTCTCTCTCTCTCTCTCTCTCTCTCTCTCTCTCTCTCTCTCTCTCTCTCTCTCTCTCTCTCTCTCTCTCTCTCTCTCTCTCTCTCTCTCTCTCTCTCTCTCTCTCTCTCTCTCATCCTACCGAAAAACAATTGAACAGACAGAAATGGACATTTGTGGGGTTTTTTTTCAACATATGGTCTTCGAACAATAATAATCCCAGGCATCGTATCACCGTTAGCGGTTTATGGGGCGTAGGCCTTCTGACAACAACATGTACAGACATGTCCCCCAGAGTTCCTCTCAGCCTCTCTCTGCCTCTCAGCCTCTGTCTTAGTGTCGTGCCTCTGTATTACCAAGGAAGGGGAACTTGCCTGACGCAGTTCTTAAGAAGTTAACTGAGCTATGTGCTACGATGAGTCTCTTTAATGGAGACATGGCAGTAGTGTGAGTAACAGAGGCCCGGGCGGCGTGCCTGAATTGTCCTCGAGTGAACTTGGAACAGCCTCTGTTTGTCATGTCTCTGTTTGTCACATTTTACTAGCGGTACTAGCGTCTTTCGCTAAGATTGTTAGGTAGATATTGTTCTATTGAACTCTTACCTTATTTCACTTTTACATGAACCTATTGTACTTTTACCTGAGCACTGGGCTCAGTTCTTGGAGACGTGTTAGGAATGAAATGCACTTTTGACTTGAGTGGTTCTCTCACCTTCCTTTGTTGAAACACACTATTGTAAGTCGCTTTGGATAAAAGCGTCTGCTAAATGACTGTAATGACACACACACACACACACACACACACACACACACACACACACACACACGCACACACGCGTTGTGTTCTCACCTCCTGCAGTTGGTCCCCATATGTTCTGAGCAGCAGACCAACCAACCTCTCCATCTCATCTGATCAGAAACACATTTTGCCGATGTCTGTTAATCTTTTAACATACATAACTATTCACTATGTCAGTTTTACACTGTCCTTGGGCAGTAGCAGACTGCTACACTCCTTGTCCGCCATGATCTCCCCCCCCCCCCCCCCCCCCAACGCTTTTAGCGCAAGTCTTCACTTCTGCAATTCCGCCTCTCCCCACTAGAGGTCCTCGTTGCGCTTCTCTTGCTATTTTCAGATAGTTGCGCCACTGGTTGTGACCCTGCTGCACTAGCCAGATGTACAACCATGGCGGGGAAAAAGACTACGACTAAAAAGAGACAAAAGCCGGAGCCCCCCCTACCGTCTTCTGAATCAGTCTCTATATCAGGAGGATGGAAGGAAACATCGGCTAGTTCAATTAGCGTGGTCGCTAGCTCATCAACCCCCTCAGGCGTTTGTGGCACCACCTCCTCTTCGGTATCAGAACCTGGAGTAAATCAGACAAAAAGCATAAGGAAACAAGCGATGTTCAACAAATCAGACAAATTGTTTTAAGTGTAAACTGTATCATCCATCAGTCACTTCATTATTCTTTATTGTGCATTGTATTTTTATAGTATAGTGTCGTTTATAATAATGCATTTGATTTAAATTGCAAAATATAAAAGTAGTACAAGTGTACAGAGTGCTTTATAGTATATAGTCAGTAGTATATAGTGTTGTTTATAGTATATAGTGTTTATAGTATATACAGCAGTATAGCATATCGTAGGTAGCATATGGTTTAGTTTATAGCATAGTTTCCTTGTTGAAATTCATACTGCGGAAGGGAATGGAGAGTATTCTAAAAAGGTATTCCGTTGTACTAATAGTATAAAAGAAGTACAATAATTATAAAATAAAAACATTGTGTAGAATCAGCCTTAAAAAAAAAAATAAGAAACCAGTCTGAAAATGTGGCGTAAAGACGTGGCTAAAAATAGTGTGGAACTTTTCTACAGATAGACCATCAAGATACGCTGGGATATCCTAGTGTGTGCGTGTGCGTGCGTGTGTGTGTCATGGCTGGGTAAACACGTCACACACCATCACGGTGTATTCCCCTTGAGGCCCACTCCACTGTCCATTGTTGAAAGCGCCACACCTTTACTTCAAGACACCCCCTTTACAAAATGATGGTGTCTACACTCAGACGTAGGACGACTATATGACCGGTCCGACCCCAGTGGACCGTACCAACTGGTGGGAGTGTCCACCCAGACAGACCTACGATGACTATAGAACGGTCTTCCAGTGGACCGTACCAACTGCAGGGAGTGTCCACCCAGACAGACCTACAATGACTATAGAATGGTCTTCCAGTGGACCGTACCAGTGACTACCCCCATCTAAGGTGTGTGTCCCCCACTGTGTGTGTGTGTGTGTGTGTGTGTGTGTGTGTGGTCACTTTTGAATAAAAGGCATACTAGTCACACTCACACCTGGTGGCATAATAGGGCCTTAGCTGAAGGCATGCAATGTTTTCATGCCAACTTGCTCAGTCCACTCATCGGTACTCACCGCTGGCCATGCCACACGGCCTCTCGCCCGGGTCATATTGTCCTCCCTCGGCCACTTTCGGTTTTCCGACACATGGGATCATACGCAGCCACTTTGAAATCTTGACATGCTTCTTCTTATTCTTCTTCTTCTTTTTGATGATATCGTTAGTTTTGGTTTCCTCCACAACCGGAGGAGAAGGCGACGGAGAAGGCGTGGCACTCGGCCTCTCATCGCCGTGGGCGACCGGTGGCTTGTCCCGGGGCCGCCTCCGCTGTGCGTAGGCCATCATCAGCCTCAGCTCCAGGGTGTCCTCCTCCGGCGTGTCCTCCTCCTCCTCGTGCCCCGCGGCGGACAGAGGCCCACCGTTGGTGGCGGGAACAACATGGCCTCCCACACCCACGTGACTGTCGCCCATGTCTTTCGGTTTCCTAGAAGAAGAGAACAGGATGACACATTTGTTCGAAGGACTTTGTATACAAACTGAATTTGTTTGTGCCCACCATGTTTGTCACACACACACACACACACACACACACACACACACACACACACACACACACACACACACACACACACACACACACACACACACACACACACACACACACACACACACACACACACACACACACACACACACACACACACACACACACACACACACACACACACACACACACACACACACACACACACCACACACACACACACACACACACACACACACACACACACACACACACACACACACACACACACACACTTACTAGATTCCCTTTACGAGTTGAATTGTGACTTGAACCAAGTAGGCTAATACCTAAACGAAAATAGAAATGTCTCAATTCACAAATAATCACCCATTAATAACAACGCACACCGACTTCATTATCATTTCCCTGAACATTGTTTATCATAGAATCTACTGGCAAACATTCCAAAAATCCCTGGTTAAGAAAGAGGGGCACCCAATGAATAAGACTTAGTTTAGTTTAGTTCAAGAGATCCGATTTAAGGCACTACAATGATCTAGTCCTAACACATAAATGGGTCACGCTATTAAAACCGGGACGGAATACTTACATTGAAACAAAACACCAGAAAAACAAGACGCTCTCCTCTCCTGCTGTTCAACGAGTGACTGCCTGGGCTGGGCTGCTGACTCAACTCTCGTGACGCTCTTAAAACTTTAAAGGCGTTTACGTCGTGACGTCACTTAAAAGTCACTCAGTTACGTTTCCGTATGGGGGCGGGGGGCGGGTTCCTTAGCCCCAGGGAGTAGGCCAAGCGTTGGAGATCATTTTCGTAGTAACATTTTGTTTTCTAACATAGGAAAGAGACGTCTATAAATCAGCGTGTATATATATATATATTTTTTTTTTAGGGAAATTAACTTCCCAGTACGAACACTTGAATAGCCCTTATTTGAATCATTAGGTCCTAAAAGTTGTAAAAAATAAAAAAAACCGATAGGGAGTTATTTGTAGAGGCACAACGAGTCAGTTGAGAATCAGTTATTTTAATACGTCCATGAAATCGAGCCTCCCGCGCAACGCTTCTACTTCCGGTTTCTTACTTCCTCCTATAATGAGCTTTCAGTTCAATTCGGTTTAAAACCGCGCGAGCGACAACAACAACGACGAGGAGCGGACAACAGAAAGTACATCTTTTTAGATTTCAACGTTTTCAAACTTTATTTATTTCGGAAATGATATGGTTATTTTAGACAAATGTAATAATAGTTGTACAATCAATCAATCTCTTCGTGCTAAGCTAATCGCGATAGCCTTTTTTTTCTTCCAGTGTGTGTGTCGACTTTCTATTTATTTATATATATTTTTTGTTTTATTCGCTTTTCTTATAAAATTATAATCCACTCTGAACATAGTGGTATACACACACACACACACACACATATATATATATTATATATAATATATATATACACACACACAAACATCCAAACCCAACACTTTTTATGGCACTGAATAGTCCCTGTAGAAAAACTAAACCATGTAAATATGTGAACGCAGAGAGAGAGAGAAACATAAACAATCATCCTTGGTTGCAAAGTAGGCTTCTATGGACAGGGAAAATGGTTTGTTTCGACACTCTTCTTACACGGCATACATACACTTGGTTTGGCAGTAGACTCATAAGAATAGTAATATATAGCTCCACTCATCATCTGGTGTACAGTGGAGAGTGTGACCATCTTCTGAACCACTTCAGTAGTTATTGTTACTTGTTATGTTTAAACATTTATAAATGGACATGGAAACAGTTTACATTCTTCACTAGCGTAGCAGGATGACTAAGTGACACTTTTTCACTTTTTCACAGTTTGCTGTGATCGCCCCAGGGTGGTTTTTGGAGAACTTTCACACTCTTGTTACAATGCACCACCACCACCACCACCACACTCTACTACACTCGAGTTAGGCATTTCAACCTCTCGTCATAACCTATTTCACTTTGAATACACACAAGCACTGATTTACAAGTAACCTTTGTGTTTGTATAGGGAGTGTGTTACGGTGTGTCCACTCATTCTGTGTCGCAACGTTTTCATATGACCCAAAGAATAGGTACAATGACACAGAATGTTCAAGTAATCAAAAACGTCAGCTCGGATAAAAATGAAAATACAAATGAAAAAAAGCACACAGCCCAGTCAATATTGATCTCAAGAAGTAGTACACATTCAAAACCGTTAAAACTATCTCATATTACAATTGTACAATTTGAATTGTATTGTGAAACAACCACAGTGCCATTTTAAGTCAATATGCAAAAGTGGTCCTACAGAGGTCAGAGAATGCCATGCATAAAACAAGTGCTGACAAGTGACTGTTTCATACGCATTTAAAAAATATATATTTCTACTCACACACATTGGAGAGAAAAAAAAGCAAGAGATAAGGATATCTTGTAAAATCTCCCCCAGTAACCACCGGGATGTGGTCACGGGGGGGTGGTGGAATGGCAATGGAAGTTCAGAGTTAGGCTAAACCTTTAGTTAGGTTTCCCTACATTTTCTAAATGTGCTTGTTATAAATAAAACGGTCAATGTTGCACACGCCACACACTGGTGAACACAGCGGTGGTGAACTGTAGCGACCACAAGGCTGTGAAATACACCAAACTGCACTTGAGGTGGCGTTTGGATGCAGATTTTGGACGTGTTCTAAGGTTTAGATAAGATGTTTCACTAGGCTGAACACCCCCCTTGGTGGAGCTGAGCAATGCTTACGGGGCAAAAGGGTCAAAGGTGAGAGGGATAGCCAGGAAGAAGTTGTGAAACAAATATCTGATTATTTGGATCATTTTGGAAGAACAATATTTTGGACACCCGTAGCTTTTTGTGAAGACGCATATCGCAAATTCTGACAGGGAGGAAGACCTTTTGGGGAAGCTGCGACTGTTTGGGTCGCTGAAAGAAAGAAAGAAAGAAATATAAGCGGTTGTGGTGTTGCCACGGTGGTCCTTTAGTGCAGGTGACATATACAGCAGAGAGGGAGAGAGAAAGAGAGATAGACATAGAGAGTAGCTCTCTCTCGCCCTCCCCCCCACACACACACACACACATCCCATTTGAGTTTGTTATTTGTGAGTTCCCGTTTACAATAGGTTACGATATCAAAATAAGTTTTAACCGTTCATAATATACATGCAATCACACACATACACTCACACACACACACAAAATAAAAATAAAACCAAACAACTAGACCATCCTTAACTCCACCAGCACGGTTGTAAAATTGCACATTCAATACTCATTGGTGCCATGTGGAACATTTTGTTCAAAACATTAATGTAATGTAAACTTTCATTAAATAGGGAAATGTAAAAAAAAAAATTAAATAACTAAACATGCCATTCATATTCATATTGCATTGAATATGGCTCAGATTTTCTCCTCACTCTGCCCTCTTTGATAGACGCACGTGTACACACAGGCACAC
>CM051022.1:12248303-12250803 GCA_027704905.1 Muraenolepis orangiensis | reverse complement strand
AAAGGGAAACTTCGACACATTTAAAGGTGAAATGTCCAGTCAGAGTCATTGGTAAATGTAATGGATTGAAGCAATAAATACCTGCAAATTATGTTGTTTTTCCCGCTGTCACCAACGGTGTAATTTACTTATTATTGAATATGATTGGTGACCAGGAAGAACTACAGGCTGTCAGCTAGGATGTCTCCGCCTCTAGGGGGTCTAGAGGGTTAAAGGTAGCCAGGGGGCGTGGTCTAGAGGGTTACAGGTAGCCAGGGGGCGTGGTCTTGAGGGTTAAAGGTAGCCAGGGGGCGTGGTCTAGAGGGTTAAAGGTAGCCAGGGGGCGTGGTCTATAGAGATGTTGCTTCCTCGTGCTCTTTGCTTGTATTGCAAACGTAAACTGTGTTTCTTCCCACAGCCAACATGGCATCCCGGAATATGACTGCAGGGGTACATGATTCAAGATTCAAGATTTTTATTTGCCATATGCAAAGTACAATGCAATGTTAAATCCCTATGGACTGGGATGCGTTTTATCAATGTTTTGGCTGACTAATTCGAGCCAGAAGAGAGAGAGAGAGAGAGAGAGAGAGAGAGGCTGCATGAGCCGTGCAAGATATGGCCAGAACCTGAGCTGCTGAGAGCAGAGAGCGGCAGGTAGCCGGGGCCTCGGGTAACCCCGCCCTCAGCGTCCGTCCGACCTGCCAGCCCAAACTCAATCATTCTGCTGCAATGAATTCCAGTGTGGGCAGTATTTTTGCCGGCTGCTGTCGCCGACGCCGGCCCAGAGAGAGACCAGCGTGTGCGTTTACGACGCATGAACAGAGGCGTGGTGCTGGAGGTCCTCCTTCGGGAACCCCAAGACAACCGAGACCAGCAGCAAACACGTTTGTACTGGTTACATGGCAACCCCTTGTTATCCAGATAGTATACATGATGTAGTATATTCGTATATACGTATATATATATATATATATATATATACTGTATATGTCAGAAGCAATGCATCCTGGTACATGTAGGCCCTGCCGGCTCCTCGAGCCAACAAAGTCCGCCTTCTCGGTCAATAAAGCCATCAGTGAGGTGTTTATTGCTTCAATGGACTACATTTACCATACCAACACTGACCGGACATCCACAACAAAATCATGGCAAAGATTCCCCTTTTTAAGGAGACTCTTTACAGAAGCCTTGATGATTCTCAAACCGCGGACCAGTCGCATCAATGCCAGCCGATATGCATTATACGACCTCATTGACGGACGGTATTCGGGGTAGTGACAAAGTGACAAAAGACACGTGGGGATACACACACGGGGGGGTAGAACACACAAGTAAGACCACAAGACACTTTTCTCGGGCACAAACGGGCGAAATCTCTCGGGTGAAAATCCAAACCTACAATCCGTCATGACGGTGCCACCCCCTGGCCGTGTAGGGTATTACAACAACACAAGCCTCACAACAATGCCTGGCTGTGTTTTGATTTGGTTCCCTGGTTCCCTGGTTCCCTATTCCTTATATGTGTGAGTATTAGGTACCACACTTCATAGGGGACCGGATTTGTATAACCCTTTACCTTTTTGGACTAACCTGTGCGACACCCTAAGGGGTGCACTATATAGGAAACGACAAGTGGACCATTTTGAACGATAACCCACTTGGATTGGTCCCCGGCCCCTTCACCAACTTGAGGTCTACTTGACGAGATTGTTCCCATAGCATCCTTGTGTCTTGTCAAGTACCGGCTTTAGGCCTACTGTCTAAGGTGTTGGGAAGTCCATCCTCGCCATCGTCAACGCAAGACGTTGCGTCACTGAATGAGGTGCGTATTCTTTATGGTAGAAAGAGCAACAGCTGGGTTTTCGATCTGATCGATTTGAAGATGCTGGAGCTCATTGGACAAAAGTGTAGGTCGCTTTTTCAGATAACGCCGCTAAAACAACTGAAAGTGCTTGGGTGCCACCGACTCGTAGGATCGTAGGTTTGAAAGTGTAGTTCAGGGAAAGGACGGATCCCTGTGACAGGATGTTCCACGGTGAGTTCTACACATTAGTAAAGAACATAACAGCCCTGAAAGCCGCCATACGAGAGTGTGTTTATGAGTTTCGTATCATTCGCGATACCGACAGTGGCGTCGACGCATTTGAGCGCCGCTAAGTAGCACTTAGCGGCGCTCAAATGCCTTCGCGTTCAAAGTTCAAACTCAGACCGAATGCGAAGCCGCACTCCCATGGGAGCAGGGCAGGACAGGGCTGTTATCTCGCCGTGCAGACGCAATGGAAGGATACACCACATGACACACATGGAGCAGGCTCTAGGTGGGAGGAGCTAAAGGGAGTGTCGAGGGAGGGGCGTACGGAGGAGGGCCAGTTTGGATGGACACACACACACACACACACACACACACACACACACACACACACACACACACACACACACACACAAACACACACACACACAGTAGAGGGAACTCAAGGCAGAAGCATTTAGAGATCGCGAGGAGCAATGGCGAGTTCCC
>CM051022.1:12233303-12238303 GCA_027704905.1 Muraenolepis orangiensis | reverse complement strand
TGGGGGGGGTTGGACACTCCCAAGGAAGCCATAAGCGCTCAGAATTGCACACAATCCCACAGGAAGTCCCACACAAGAGCTCTGCTCACAGACCCGCCGGAAGTGTCAGAACCTGAACACAGCCGGAGGTTGGGTGGTGGGGTGTGGGTGGTGGGGTGTGGGGTGTGGGTGGTGGGGGTGGGGTGGTGTGGGTGTGGGTGGTGGGGTGTGGGTGGGTGGTGGTGGGGTGTGGGGGTGGGTTTCGGTACGGAAGTGGACAGAACCTGAACACAGCCGGAGGTTGGGTGGTGGGGTGTGGGTGGTGTGGGTGGTGGGGTGTGGGTGGAGGGGTGTGGGTGGTGGGTGGTGGGGTGGTGTGGGTGGTGGGTGTGGGTGGTGGGGTGTGGGTGGTGGTGGGGTGTGGGGGTGGGTTTCGGTACGGAAGTGGACAGAACCTGGTGGTTAAATGACTTATGGGCCAAGGGACCACAGTGGATTCGATTTTGGGTTCCGGATTCCGAATCCAGATCCAAGGTGTGGCGAAGGAATGCGCCCAATACTGAGGGTCCTCTAGTGCTGTGATGATGTCACAGCTACCGCCGTAAACTATGTGTGCAGAAACACGTGCGTACGCGCACACACCCACGCACAAACACCCACACACCCACACACACGGACACACAGACACACGCGCACGCACGCACGCACACGCACGCACGCACACACCACACACACTCAAGGACAGGGAAAGAGCTCACCCCGCCCCAGTTGAGCGTCCTGGCGAGGTCATTTCCTGTTCCCAGAGGAAGTACAGCCACGGGAGGCTGGGGGTTCATCTGGAGCTCATCGAGGGTAGACAGGACCCACCCCACCTAGAGAGAGAGAGAGAGAGGAGAGAGAGAGAGAGAGAGAGAGAGAGAGAGAGAGAGAGAGAGAGAGAGAGAGACGAGAGAGAGAGAGAATTCCTAAGTATTTTAACAATACTAAATAGAACAATTTCCTTATTGTTCAGCCACTCAGTAGAGAACAGTCCCTGCTGCTCACCGTCCCATCTCCCCCACAGGCAAGTATCCTCAGATTTGGCACTTTTCTGTACAGCTCCAACCTGGCAACCCAAGAGGTCAGAGGTCAGAGGTCGACATTTTAAATAAACCACATTACCAGCCCAGCCCGTCTCGCGCTCTTCTCTCTCTCTCTCTCTCTCTCTCTCTCTCTCTCTCTCTCTCTCTCTCTCTCTATGTATCTTTGTATCTCTCTCTCTCTCTCTGTATCTCTCTCTCTCTCCCAGTCTGTCTGTGTGTCTCTCTCTCTCTCCCAGTCTGTCTGTGTGTCTCTCTCTCTCTCGTTCTCGGTCTCTACCTCTGTCTCTCTCTCTCTCTCTCTGTATCTCTTTCTCTTTCTCTGTATCTCTCTCTCCCGGTCTGTGTGTGTGTCTCTCTCCTTCTCTGTCTCTGACACTCTGGTTGGACGGTTGATGTGTGTGGAGGGATGGAGGAATGGATGAATGTGGGATGAACTAGTATCTCTGTACACAAGATGACACTTAAGATTCTGCAGGATGACAGCATGAGGCTGTGAGTTCTGCCGGTGTTGTGATGTCTGTCTCTCTCTCTCTCTCTGTCTGTCTGTCTGTCTGTCTCTCTCTTTTTCTGTCTTTGTCTCTGTATCTGTCTCTCTCTCTCTCTCCCCGAGACAGTCAAAACCAAGCTAGCAAAACAAACAACCATTGCTGTTTCGCATTACAGGTTTCGCAGTATGTGTGAAAAAACAACAGAATCAGAACAGAAGTTATAGGATCTGCTTGTATTGATTTCTGATTTCTTGATTTCTATGCGCCATACACCCGCGGGGGCGGTGGCGGCGGCAGCCAATCAGGTGACACCGGAACAGGCTTTTGCACCAGCTGCAACCAATCAGACACACTGATTACTCAGTGAGCATACTTGTTTACCCCGACTCATCCTCCTATCAGAAGGACATATTCAGGTCACATGACCTATATATATATAAATATATATATTTTATATATATATATATATAAATGGTGTGTGTGTGTTTGTGTTATATATATATGTTTATATATATATATATATATTTTTTTTTATATATAGTCATTTAGCATATTGCTAGAGGCCTACAGGTAGACTGGAGAACGGTGGGATTTGAACCCAGAACCTTTGGGCAGTAAACAGTTGAGTGCCGGGGTAACTCACGCCTCACGGAGACCTCCCTGGGACAGGTCAAACACCTGCCGGGGGTTCAGGATCCACATGAACATCTGTAACACCTTGGTGCCCTGGGAGAGAGACACGTAGGTGTGTGTGGAGGGAGAGAGGGGGAGAGAGAGAGAGAGAGAGAGAGAGAGAGAGAGAGAGAGAGAGAGAGAGAGAGAGAGAGAGAGAGAGAGAGAGAGAGAGAGAGAGAACAGAGAGTTAGATACAGAGAGAGAGAATAAAAAAAGGATGATTCAATTAACACCATGTCTAATTCTCACATTTGAAATCACACATCTGTGCTCATAGATAGATAACAATTATAATCCAAAACATGGAATGCAACTAAAGAAATAGAACATTGCTACTCACTACAACTGCGTCATGACAACAATACATACTAATATTAATATTAATGAGAAACATGGAATAAAGGCATGATGACACTGACTCTCAGTCAGTGTCAGTCTCTCGGTGAGATGTGACAGGTGAGATGTGACAGGTAGACATGTGACAGGTGACATGTGACAGGTGAGATGTGACAGGTGAGATGTGACAGGTGAGATGTGACATGTGACATGTGACATGTGACAGGTGACATGTGACAGGTGAGATGTGACAGGTGAGATGTGACGGGTGAGATGTGACAGGTGAGATGTGACAGGTGAGATGTGACAGGTGACATGTGACAGGTGAGATCTGACAGGTGACAGGACAGTGAGATCTGACAGGTGACAGGTGATCTGGCGGACCTGGTTGCCCCCGCTTTTGGGGTTGACGAAGACCAAGATGGGCTTCATCAGCGGCGAGGGGAGGGGCTTCAGGATGAAGGGACGCCATTTGGACTCCTACAGCGGGCGGGGGGGGGGGGCCACGGGGGCGGGACGGAAAAGACAAGACAATAATAATAATATATATATATAAAATATAAAATATAAAATAATATTCTGAGTTATTTATTAGTATTTATTACTGCCAATTTGCACTATACGTATTGTTGTGTATTGTATATACCCACGTATTACTGTAATAATACTGTAAATTGTGCAATTCATCTGTCTATACATTTAGATTTCATTTAGTTATATTTTGTTTATACTAGTTTAGTTTAGTTTAGTTTGTTGTTATTTAGTTTTTAGGGTATTAGTATATTTTGTGTGCATTTATTCCCCCCTGGTTCAACTGTTGCACCTTAATTTCCCTCGGGATTAATAAAGTTATCTTGAATCTTGAATACTTAGTAGTCTTTGTTCTCTTGAATGTGACCCAACAAAACAAGGACATTGCCGGTGATCCATGTACACCGGAGACAGACATTTATTCAATAGCGTGCGTCAGTGACGTATTCGGACAGTAAGTCGACTGTGTGTGTGCATCTGCTCATTCATAATGCAATCTTTATATTCTGAATAGTCCACTCCTTAGTGGTTCGAAAATAGATGCGGATGCAATCAAATCTAAATTATAATATCCCTGACAGGTTTGGTTGGCCGATACAAACTGCGGAAAGCATTAGGCACTGACCCAAAGCACTGATTCTGTCATCCTCTCTCTCTCTCTCTCTCTCTCTCTCTCTCGCTCTCTCTCTCTCTCTCTCTCTCATCTCTCTCTCTCTCTCTCTCTCTCTCTCTCTCTCTCTCTCTCTCTCTCTCTCTCTCTCTCTCTCTCTCTCTCTCTCTCTGTGTCAATGTCTCTCTCTCAACTTACATCCAGGCCCTTCTTGCTCGTCCTCCGTTTGAACGACGTTCGCTTTTTCCTCCTGGCCGAGTTCTTCAACGAGCTCTGGACATACATGCACACACGCACGCACGCACACACGTGCACACACACGTGCACACACACGCACACACACACACACACACACACACCACACACACACACACACACACACACACACACACACACACACACAGGAGTTAGCTCATAGTCAATGTGTCAGTGTAATGTATACTTCATATGTGATGGCGTGTGTGTGTGTGTGTGTGTGTGTGTGTGTGTGTGTGTGTGTGTGTGTGTGTGTATATAAGTGTGTGTGTGTGTGTGTGTGTGTGTGTGTGTGTGTGTGTGTGTGTGTGTGTGTGTGTGTGTGTGTGTGTGTGTGTGTGTGTGTGTGTATATAAGCGTGTGTGTGTCTACCAGTGGTTTCCGGACTTTGATGATCCAGGAGGGGGGTACGATGACCCCGGCGTGGGACCCCAGCGAGCAGGGCTCCTCTATCTGATGCAGCATGAAGCAGGTCACCTTGTTGTGGAACTGGACCCACAGACCCCAGACCCCCCACAGAGAGCAAGTCAACAACAACAACAACAACAACAATGGTGATAAAGCCATAAACATCGACAACACAGACAACATGTGACCCCCTTCGACACTTTACCCAGCGATGTGTGGGCCTGATGTTGGCCTCGCTGACTACCGTCGGCCTGTCATCCAGCAGATAAGATGGCGTTCACCGACGCCAGTGGCCGATGTCAGTCTTTATCTTGTGCGTCGCATCATAAATAATTTTTTTGCGCTGGCTTAAAAAAGGCATTTGAGTCTTTTTGCACCAACATGATTTCTGTTCTTTGTCCTCTGACAGAAGGTCCTGTTCAAGGTTGTTTCATACATTTGTATGGTTGGATGGTCTGTGCTCGTTTAAAGATATAGTGTGGTGAAGGCACTTTAAAAACAGCTCAGTTCTCGTTTTATTTAATGAAGAATTTCAGCCCAGAATTTCCCAATCTAGGGTACATCCCTATTTCGCACAGTTTAACCTAACCGAGTAAAGAGTAGTATCAAATTCAAGGCACTATGAACGCCATGGAA
>CM051022.1:12210803-12213303 GCA_027704905.1 Muraenolepis orangiensis | reverse complement strand
TATCTTCATCATCCTCATCATCAGGGATGCAAACTGGTCAGGGGTAAAAAGGTCAGAACATTGCAGGGATAGAGGAAAAAGGAGACTGTGGAGTGTGTGTGAGTGTGTGAGTGTGTGTGTGTGTGTGTGTGTGTGTGTGGTTGGTGGCTGGTTTTAAGCAGCCTCACCTGGCCTGAGTTAAGTCTGATTGGCTGGTGAGGCTGCACACCTGTGGGTCCTTGTTAATCAAGGCCCACAGGTTAAAGCAGCCTCCACCACACACACACACACACACACACACTGGAGGAGAGAGTTCTAGTATGTTCCATCTGCTCTGTTCACCATGATTCAAAACTCCTGCAATAAACCAGATTCCTCATCACCCTGAGTCCTTGTCTGCATCCTTTTAGGGCGTATTTGAAGAGCGGTTACGTCACAGCCGCCGCGACAAGGCTGTCCCATTCCGTAGGCTCCTTCAAATGCAGCCTTACTTCCCCGAAATTGAAAGTGTGCATCGATGCAGACTTCTGGCCCAGCATATCCCAGAATGCATTTCGCACCAACCAGTACAGAATTTGAGCCCGGCTAAAAGGACTGTAGGACTGTAATTAAGTCACTTTATTTTTAAGTTTTATTATTTTATGACGCGACAATGTACCTATGTCGATTAGACATATGTCGTCAGTTAATCCAAATAAAGCCTGTTTAGAAATATGCTACGGCGATTCCGGAGACGCTTCCTTAAGTTCATCAATTAAATGACTAATAAACTAAACTAAATACGCCTGTCTGGGGTCCATTTTTTTTTTTATAATCAATCGATTTCCCTCGTGTCAACCTCTCAAAACATAAGCTTCTGGGACTATCTCCGCGGCTCAGGTCGGAGCGTGGTGGGCGTGGCGCTTGGTGACGCAGCTGGTGACGCATACAGGAAGTACTCCGTAGACTAGATCGTCCCATTTAACACGCGTTTTGAAAGCGGCCTTCGGAAAGCGGCCTTCAGATGAGCCCTTAAGGCTGCAGCCTCTGAAAGGGAACACAGCCCTTGTGTCTCCGGGAGGAGCCCTCAAGGAGCCATTGTTGTATCTTTGAAAGATATTCTCTTTATTCTCTCTCTCTCTCTCTCTTGCTCATTTCCAGGCAGGGAATGTCGGACTGTTTAGGAATACATGACACAACAGCCATTATGGGGTAGAACAACCCTTTGAGAATTGAAACAAAAATAATAATAAACAAACTAACTAAATGGTCGAGTCATGTCAAGGGTTACATGTGCAGTTGATCCATCATCAGTCCATCCCATCTCATCCAACCGGTGGTCGGTCCGTCATATCTCTCTCTCTCTCTCTCTCTCTCTCTCTCTCTCTCTCTCTCTCTCTCTCTCTCTCTCTCTCTCTCTCGTCTCTCTCTCTCTCTCTCTCTCTCTCATCTCTCTCTCTCTCTCTCTCTCTTCATTCCTCCGCTCTCATTAAGAACCCCCCCCATGCTGTCCCCGTGGCTACTGGAAGTAGGAGGATGTCGGGGTCGTCATGGCGACGGCACAGCGGGTGTGTGTGTGTGTGTGTGTGTGTGTGTGTGTGTGTGTGTGTGTGTGTGTGTTGTCGATGTGTGTTTTCTGCATGATTACTAGACTGCAGTAATCAAAGGGTACTGGACAACACGTCTCTATGGCCTCGGCAGTATGGGCTCATTCGCTCTGGTACTGGTACTGGTACTAGTCCCCGATTGACCCCCGTTAATGACCCCCAAATGACCTCCACCCCTCCCCCAAAAGCAACATCTTTGTCTCCAGGAAGATGGCCAGATGGATGCATGAAATACATGACAAGGTCAGCACCCTCCCTTCTTGAGCTGGTCCTATGACGGAAGGTTTAGGGAACAATGAACTCTTCATACATCGGTCGGCTTCTCCTGACCAAAGCAGCACAAGACGGACGTGTGTGACGTGTGCCCTGATGTCTCATTTGGACCACGATGGACCGTCGACCGTCGCTGAGGACACACGATGCTCGGAGATGACCTTTCTCTTCCTCTTTCTCTTAAAACACAGCAATAACCACTGACCATGTCCTTTAAAAACCCAATCCGAGGCTGGGTTACAGATAGAGATAGAGATAGAATATCCCCGAAAAATGTGCAGATAAGACAAGTACACCAGTCAAGTACAGTCCGTTCATGTACACTGTGGTGTGCATTTCCTCACAGGAGGTGACCCTGTCGACACTTTATGGATTAATGAGGACGTGTCACGGAAGTTTCATGGCTGTAAGGGAGTGACACACAGTGACGGAATGCCGCTGAGACGCGGGGCCCCTTGACCGGCCCTGTGCCTATGGGGATGGACTTTATCGGCACAGACGGACAGAGACGGTCTTCAACCAAAAAAAGGCACAAAGGGGTATTTTGTAGCACTTAACTAGTTAGTGGTTAGTGGTCGCAGGCCGGTAGTCAAGTGCCAGAGACTCTGCTCATTTATAGTTGTGTTTCCATTCACTAGTCGGAGCGAACAAACCACATCAGC
>CM051022.1:12189106-12204106 GCA_027704905.1 Muraenolepis orangiensis | reverse complement strand
GCGTGCGTGCGTGCGTGCGTGTGTGTGTGTGTGTGTGTGTGTGTGTGTGTGTGTGTGTGTGTGTGTGTGTGTGTGTGTCTGGGGGGCTTTTAAGCCTGGACAGGGGGGAGATGTGGGATGTCCTGGTCTGTCAAATCTCCCATAATAATCGAGGACGATTTCGGTATCTTGCTGTAACGTGTTTGCGGTGCGCGCACGGGACGCACGCACACGCACACGCACACACCATGGTGGTGGTGGTTCCCACAGTGTGCGATACGATACACACGCAAATAAATCCACGAAATAAATAACCTCCAAAGTGTGTGTGTGTGTGTGTGTGTGTGTGTGTGTGTGTGTGTGTGTGTGTGTGTGTGTGTGTGTGTGTGTGTGTGTGTGTGTGTGTGTGTGTGTGTTTCTCGTACATATGACATGTTACAGACAGCGGTTCTTATGGTCAGTCAGCACGTCGCCGTCACATCATCATCATCATGGTACCCAGAGGGGAGTCAGACATACGTCTCTTATATATGTTTTTACTTGATGAACATTGCACTTTATTATCTGTACTACACCTCATACCTCAATCTTATTTTTCATCTTATTATTATTATTTTTATTTTTAAATGTCCTCTATGTTGTATGATGCGTGCATATGGCGACTGTTTGCACAACAATTTCCCTAGGGGGTAAATAAAGTCAATCTAATCTAATCTAATCTAATCTAATCGACATGTCAACAGACATCAGGCTGTCTATCCAGCGAACCTCAATGGGGTCAAATCCCCCCCCCCCCCACACACACACACACACACACACACAAATCGTCGTCAAATCGAAATGTCCTCCATGTGTATCATGTCCTCCATGTGTATCATGTCCTCCTCCACCTCCTCCTCCTCCTCCTCCTCCATCGACTCACCGGTACGAGGTCTGTTTCCTGAACGCCAGTCCCTTCAGCTTCTCCTCCAGCGTCTCCTTGTCCATGGCCGGCAGGACGTGGCCGGAGAAGAACGTGTCGCCGCCCGCCGCGGTGTCCTCCGAGCCCGCGGCGGACTCCGAGTCGCCCCCCTCGGCCCCCCGGAGGGAAGCCGAGCACCCGCCGCTGAGACTACCGCTGCTACTACCTCCTCCACCGCCTCCACCATCGAGGGTCCCGCCGCGGTCCTTCATGGCCAGGGGGTCGTTCATGCTCTCCGGTGCTCCGGTGGGTCGGTCGGTCGCTCTCTCTCTCACCCTCTCTCACCCTCTCTCACCCTCTCTCTCTCTCTCTCTCTCTCCCCCCCTCCTCTCTCTCTCTCTTCTCTCTCTCTCTCTCTCTCTCTCTCTCTCCTCTCTCTCTCTCTTCTCTCTCTCTCTCTCTCTCTCACTCTCTCTCTCTCTCTCTCTCTCTCTCTCTCTCTCTCCTCTCTCTCTCTCTCTCTCTCTCTCTCTCTCTCTCTCTCTCTCTCTCTCTCTCTCTCTCTCTCTCTCTCTCTCCTCTCTCTCTTCTCTCTCTCTCTCTCTCTCTCTCTCTCTCTCTCTCTCTCTCTCTCTCTCGTCTCTCTCTCCTCTCTCTCTCTCTCTAAATTAAAACAAGCGAGGAGTTCTCTTCCATTGTTGTTGCCGCAGCAACGGAACCGCCTGAACCGAACTACCGACAGGACTGTTTAAACGGCGTCCCGACGCGGCAACGCGGCATCGCGGCGCGCGCGGCTCGGGCTGGAGCTGGTGCTCGCGCGGGGGGGGCGGCAACCAATACGACACGTTTGGCGTGATGGTGATGATGATGATGATGATGATGATGATGATGATGATGATGATGATGATGAGAGCAGCGACGTCAGTAGTACAGAGGCGTGCTGCACGTAGCATCTATTCGCTGAGGAGGAGGAGGAGGAGAGGGGCATTGTGGGATATTCCAGCTATACCCCTTCGCCTGCCCCCTCTCTCGTTCTCTGCGTAATGATGTATGCAGAAATGATGTTAATGTATACATTTGTGTAATTCTTTTTGTATTGTATTATTTGTAATTCTTGATTTTTTTTTTGTATTTTTTTGTAAAATTTGGAGCCCATCTTCGGAGCTGTCTATATAACATTGCACTGTACATTGTACACTGTACGTTAAACATGTGACAAATAAACGCTCCAATCACGCTCAATCACACACACACACACACACACACACACACACACACACACAGGCAAACAGGTCAGGGTTTCCCAACCTGAGGGTCGGGGTCCCACGTGGGGCCGGGCAGGCAGGGCAGACAGGGACGTGGGAGCGATCCGACATGATTGTATTTCATCATTGATGGTATTTATTATTTAGCACATTAATCCGAAGACCCTTACAGTACAGGGGGTCAGGGCATCTAGAGGCAGAGTAGCGCACTGCCGACATGGGGGGGCTTCGAACCCATAGACCTAATCCTGTTGATGTGTGATTAGTGTGTGATCAACGTCATAAAGGTAATCACAGGTTGAAACAAGCGTGGAGGTGGAAGCAGTGGAGGCGCTAGCGAGATTGACTTACCAATTTGCATTCGCTCGCTGATATTTGAATGGAAGGGCTTTGTGGAGAGAGTGTGTGTGTGTGTGTGGTTGGTGGCAGGTTTAAGCAGCCTCACCTGGCCCCCAGTCAGGCTGATTAGACTCTGGGGCTGCTGGGTGAGGCTGCACACACCTAAACTAGCCGCTAACTGGCTAAACTAGCCGCCACCACTGCACACACACACACACTCAGCAGCGTTAGCATGTACCGTGGTAGAACAGTCACGCTGTTCTTCACATGTCCTCCTCATGTCAGGAGAGACAATCCTGAGCCACGGGAAGGGACTAAATGAAATGAAAATAAAGTTTGATTAAGAAGCTCATGTTTTGAACTGCTGCACATGCTAGCTGTAGGGATTTGTTTGTTATTTTGCAATTGGGCGGCAGTATAGCTCAGGAGGTCGAGCGGTCGCCTGACTACCGGAAGGTTGCTGGTTCGATTCCCTGTGGCTCCTCTAGCAAAAACAGTCGATGTCCCTGAGCAAGACACCCTAACTGCTCCTGACATGCCGGCTGTCTCCACGCATGGCCGACTCCGCCGGCGGTGGTTGAATGTGGATGTGAGGCGTGACTTGTAAAGCGCTTTGGATAAAAGCGCTAAATATAAGGCAGTCCGTTTTCCCTTTGAGGTTTCGTGGCCTTACAGGGCTGGAATCAAAGCGTGTTCAGTGATGAAGAGACACAGTCACTAGACACTAGTTCTTCTAACCCCCAGGACTGGAATAATACATTTTTTTGAAAAAAAACATGAATTTTAAAACAGCCTATTTATTCATTAATCACCATGAAATTGACTTTTTGTTGTACCGCACGGAAACAGAAGCACTAACTAAACGCTCCTGTGCCGATTATGAGCAGCTGGAGGAGGAGGAGGAGGAGGACCAAAATAAGTCAGACAGAGGCGTGATATGCAGATGCTAGAACAATCAGAACGCTGCTTTATTAACAATGCGTATTTACAAAAATATATCTTTTTTTCTAGTAAGATTTTTTGGTGGATGCTGAAAGAGATAGATATATATATATATATATATACATTACACACACATACATCATAGACAGACACACAACACACACACACATATATATGTGTGTTTGTGTGTGTGACACATACTTAAGGACACTTTAAAGGGGGACATATCAAGGACACTGAAGGAACGTATCAAACACTTTTCGGAGGTCGCGGTATGAAAGGCTAGGACTCCACGCGAAGCATCACAGTACAAACGAGACAACCAGACAAAACTAAAACAAAAATTACAACCACGGCGTCGACTTAAGTTACGGTAGTTGAGTCCAATTTGGAACCAGTGTTGAATCACACTCGTCCTCAATGATCTATAGATCTATCTTTAAATATATATATACTATATATCTATATATATATATTGATTTTAAGCCCGCTCCTGATGCATCCCCCAGTAGGACATTGTTTGTACTAACCCTTTTTGTCATTTTGTGTTTTTCTTTTTTTAAGCTGTACTTCACTGGGCACACTGATGCTGAGAGCCCCGCAAAGAGCCAAGATGCATTTGCGCCCTGCCAACAAACTCGTTAAGAGTGGTGTCCTCAGAGTGCTTTGCCATCTCTGTGGTACACCCCCCCCAACAGCCCCCTCCCTCCCCCCACCCACCCCTCTTCCAAACCCCAACCCCCCCCCCCCGCCCCCCCCCATGATGCTTTAGTCCTTAGAAGTCAGGCGTGTGTTAAGTGTGGTGAGCAGTGAACAACAACATCAGAGCAGACAGCTCAGAGAGCTGAATTCATTCATTGCAGTAACATGGTCCCCATGTTGCATCTCTGCATCTTTGGGAAAACAATAAAAGGTCCCTCCTTTCCTTTCCTTTCCTTTCCTTTCCTTTCCCTTCCTTCCAGACCCTTTCGACATTTTCTCCTTGTAAGACGAACCGGCGTTAAATAAGCAGTGTGATCGGTTTGGTTGTTTTATGTGTACACAAGACGTCTGGTTTCGATTGCATCAGGGCTGGACATGGACCCTGGGAGCCTGTCCACAACCGGAAAATATAATTAAACGCCTGTTTTTTCATCTTTGGGGCATCGAACGCGCGACACGACAGATGAGAAGGAAACTCAACTGAGCAATAAGCATAACATAAAAGTTCAATAAAATAAAAGTACACAGAAAGTACAAAGGACATAATGAAAGTATCAAAACGACACAGCAATAACGAATAAGGACAAGTTAAAGCACAATTAAAGACAAACACACAGCTACAAATATCAATAACTTTAAAAACCAAAAAAAAGGGCTTCTATAAATACATCACGTCCTCCCCCCCCCCCCCCCCCCCCACGTCAATTGGTGTAAAAATAAAACAACAACCAGAAAAGAAATAGACCTTAAAAAGGTCCAATTTCAATTCACCTTTCAACAGAGTCCAGTGAAATCTGTTTTTTTTGGTGGAGTCACATGACCGCCTGGTCATGTGACACGAGGCCGAAGGATGGATAACAAATATGGGGGCTCGACTTACATGGAAAAATGCTACTCAGTGCAACGTCACTTAAAAACAACGGGGGTTTGGTTTAAGAGGCAGCCAGTGACTCTTTTGTTGTGGATATATCTATATTTTTGGTTGATGTCTTTTTTGGCTGTTTGTTTTGTTTGTTTGTTGTTTTACAGTGTACCGTCTATTCAAGTGGAAGTGGCACGATAAAAAAAAAGAGCCAACAGCTGTGGGTTTTGGTTGCTCTTTAGGGGGGGGGGGGGAGACGGGAGGGTCAAAGGTCAGGGGGGGGGGGAATGGAGAGTGGAGAACCTGGTGACGGCAAAAACCAGAACAAACTAAAAATTACGAAAATACAAAATACAAAATACAAAAACAGAAAAAAAACAGAAATAAAAAGTGTCTGTTTCCTCAAGAGGTTTCGTTGACCGTCCGATCCAGCGCTAGCACCTTGCTACTGCTACTGCTGCCTGCTGCTCTCATTTAGCCAAGGATCCAGGGACCTGAGACAGACAGAGAGAGAGACAGAGAGAGAGAGAGAGAGACAGAGTTAAACCATTTGCAAATTCCAGCGTAGGCAGAGATATGCATCTGGCAGTCAAAAAACGCCTCCCGTTCCTTTCTTTCCTGACACGGTGAGAGAGGAGAGAGCGAGAGACAGAGAGAGAGAGAGAGAGAGAGCGAGAGAGAGAGCGAGAGAGAGAGAGAAAGAGAGAGAGAGCGGAGGTTTGAAAAAGATGCTGATGAGAATGAGGTTGAATAACTGCCCACCTGGAGGCGTTCAGCCAACAAAAGGCCCGCTGTTCTTTATGGAGATGATGAGAATCACATTTTCTTTTGCAGCCAAAAAAACTTAGAATTAAAAGTTTGGGGACTTATATAATATTAAAGGGTAGCGAGTCACAAAGAAGCAAGATGTGTTCTGGATTGACACACTTCAACAATGAAAAACGGTGATCGGTTAAGATTGGTTGGTTCTTGCACACTTTGTTGTGGTTATGTTGTGTCTTTATGTTTTTCAGTTTCACTCTTTTAAACTAAACTAAAAGGCCAATATTGACAAAGCCAAAGATAAGAGTCACAAAGAAGCAAGATTCTGTGTTCTGCGAGTGACACATACATAATATGATATGCGATATGACAACAACACATAATATAAACAGTCCGTAATACAAGTTGGATAAACAGAAATTAAGACACACTGTCAGTTGACGGTGACCAGCGTCAGTTACCTTTGCAGGTCCAGCCGCTGGTTTTCCGTCGACTCGTTCGTCGTATCGTTGCTGTTACTTCGGAAAGGGGTGCGGCTTTCGGCCACGCCCACGGCGTCGGAGGCGGGCCCCCCGGCTTTGTTCTGCTCGGAGCGCCGCCACGCTGCCATGACGACGGCCGGGGTGTCCTCCCATTGGTCGGGATACTCCCCCCCCAGGCCCAGGAGGTGGGGCTGCTCGTCCTCGAAGGTGGACAGCAGACTCCTGGATTTCACTGGACGAGAGAGAGAGAAAAATATATTATTATTATTATTATTATTGCCATAACCCTTCCTGCACATTTGTGTATATATATATACAGTGCTGCTCGAAAGTATGTGAACCCCTTGAACAGTTAAGAGTTTTCTGTTGTTTTACCATGATTTTCCTATTTTATCATCACAAGTTTTACATATATGAAATGTCAGGTTTATGTTTAACAGTTCCATGTACTTTTTTAGAGGGAATTGTGTGAGTAGCCAAAAAAATACATGAAACATGGAATTAGTGGATGTGCAAAAGTAAGTGAACCCCCAGCTGTATTGGTAAAGTCAAGGAGGTAACAGATTCAGGTGAAACACTTTTGGGTGCTTAATTAGTCAATTAAGCAAACCAATCAAATGAGACATCATTAGGAAAAGGGTTGGACAACACAGATTAAAAGAGAGAGAAAAACAACCAAACGACTGCAGTGCCAGGGTGTACCCATACGAATCAACCATGCCAAGAGGAAAGGAGATACCCGAGGAAATCAAGAAAATGGTACTGACAGCCCATCAGTCTAGAGAAGGCTACAAGACAATCTCCAAACGATTCCAGCTCCATCCATCCACGGTGAGGCAAATAATTTACAAATGGAGGGCGTCCAAGATGACCGCATCTTTGCCTAGAAGTGGACGCCCATTAAAACTAACATCAAGAAGCACCCGTAGAATAATAAATCAGGTAAAGGACAACCCACACATCACCTCTAAAGAGTTGCAGAGCTCTCTGGCAGCGTCAGGTGTAAATGTACATGCGTCTACAATTAGACGAAAATTGAACCAACACGACATTCATGGGAGGGTTGCTAGAAGGAAGCCTCTGCTCTCCAAAAAGAACAAAGCTGCCCGTTTAAACTTTGCCAGAGAGAACTTGGACAAACCAGAGGCCTTCTGGAAGTCCATTCTCTGGACAGATGAGTCCAAAATAGAATTATTTGGTCATAATCGTAAGCGCTTTGTTTGGAGAAAAACCAACACAGCACATGAAGAAAAGAACCTCATCCCAACAGTGAAGCATGGTGGTGGAAATGTTAAGGTATGGGGCTGCTTCTCTGCTTCTGGACCTGGACAACTCCATATCATCCAGGGAAACATGAATTCTGAAGTGTATCAGCAAATTCTTGATAAGAATCTCCAGCCATCAGTCAGGAAGTTGAAACTGGGCCGTAAATGGGTTTTTCAACAAGACAACGACCCAAAACATACCAGCAAATCTACCAAGGAATGGTTCAGAAAAAAGAGGATTCGTACTCTGGATTGGCCAAGTCAAAGTCCGGACCTCAATCCAATTGAAATGTTGTGGCTAGACCTGAAGCGGGGGGTACATGCCAGATGTCCCTCCAACCTTTCTCAACTGGCTGAGTTCTGCAAGGAAGAGTGGGCAAAAATCCCCCACAGCAGATGCGAGAGACTGGTCAGTGGCTATAGAAAACGTTTGATTGCAGTAATGGCTGCAAAAGGAGGTGCCACACGCTATTAACCAAAAGGGTTCACATACTTTTGCACAAGTCATATTTTCAGTTTTTGTGGGAGAAACCACTTTTTTTGAATAAATAATGAAAATACATCATTTTTCTTTGTTTGTGTCCATTATTTGGAAAGTCCTGCTTTACAAATTGGTGTTTGGATATACATTTAATAAGGTTATTTTACATTTTTGTACAATTACAATGACCATGTCTAGGGGGTTCACATACTTTCGAGCAGCACTGTATATATATATATATATATATATACACACATATATATATATATTTATATACACATAAGTATATGGATGGAGGATACAAGAAGATCTACAGAAGCAAATGCGAACCTAAGCATACATGATTACCATTGGTGTGGGGGAGAGAGAAAGAGAGAGAGAGAGAGGGAGGGAGAGACAGAGACAGAGACAGAGACAGAGACAGGAGAGCCATACTATACTATACGATATATACCACACCAAGTGCGTTCCATGTCTACTTCTAACCTCATTTGTAAATAATGTAAGGAAAGGATCAATATCAATACATTCAAATAGGAGAATGGAATGGGAGCAAGGAATCTGTCTTGTATACACTATCGCCATCCCACGCTTTCTGTGGAACACATCTACATAATGCTGTGTGTGGTGTGGTGTGTGTGTGTGTGTGTGTGTGTGTGTGTGTGTGACACTGAACGGTCAGCTCTTCTAATTGGCTAAATATCAATGATGAGAATATTCCTTCTGCCCTCGATCGCTTTTCAAATAAGCGTGTATGTGTGTGTGTATGTGTGTGTATGTGTGTGTGTGTGTGTGCATTCCTGCCTGTGTGAGTGTGTGTGTGCTTTCATTCCAGTGTCGTCAGTGGAGAGAGAGTGTGTTTATTCTTCTTTGAAGCTAACAGTCACGATGACTGTTGTGTGTGGGTTTCCGTAAACCATACAGGCTAACAGCGCTAATAGCGATTGCGCTTCACGGCACTCTGTGTGTGTGTGTGTGTGTGTGTGTGTGTGTGTGTGTGTGTGTGTGTGTGTGTGTGTGTGTGTGTGTGTGTGTGTGTGTGTGTGTGTGTGTGTGTGTGTGGTGGGGGGGGGGGGGGGGGGTAAAAGGTAGGTCACAATTACATTCACTACTATCTAGTGAAGTGGTCCATTAGCTGCACGGAACCAGCCAGGCGGAGCGAACGAGCGAGCCGAGCGAGTATCGCACTGAATGCCTCGTTTCGTGGGGGGGGGGGGGGGGTGGGGGGGGCAGCCTGAGCATGGATAGAGTGGATGGCATTTAGCCATTGACCTCAGGGGGACTGTGTAGGGATTTTATAATGACTGATGATGAGGGAGGTGAATCTAGTGGGACCATTGTGTGTGTGCATGTGTGTGTACATGTGTGTGTGTGTGTGTGTGTACGTGTGCATGTGTGTGCGTGTGCGTGTGTGTGTGTGTGTGTGCTGTGTGTGCGTATGTGTGTGTGGCTACCTGTGGATGTGTAGGACTCCTTGAGGGCCAGCTGCTGGGCAGGCCGACCGGCCTCCGTGACGGAGGAGGAAGGAGCCATGATGCTGGGGTAGAAGTTACCCAGAAACACTGCAAAACACAACACCACCACCTGAGAGGGAGAGAGAGAGAGAGAGAGAGAGAGGAGAGAGAGAGAGAGAGAGAGAGAGAGGAGAGAGAGAGAGAGAGAGAGGAAAATAACAATGAGCACATAATTGGGAGACCCAACTGAAACACACACTCATACACCCACACCCACACACAGCACATCAATTATGAATCAAGCTAAACGCTAAGCTGCTTATTAATAGCAGGAAGCAGGTGTACTCAAACGGAACGTTCCAATCAATGTTTCATCGAATCCAAACGTGCTTTTGCACACACACACACACACACACACACACACCATTAGGCATGATGAGGTCTGGGTGCCAGCGACTCTGCAGGACCTGGGAACCCTGCCGACCACCGCCGCCTGGAGTGACTGGAGCTGCTGCAGCAGAGACCTGGGCGAGAGAGAGAGAGAGAGAGAGAGAGAGAGAGAGAGAGAGAGAGAGAGACAGAAGAGAGAGAGAGAGAGAGAGAGAGAGCAGACAGACAGACAGACACAGAGAGAGAGAGAGAGAGAGAGAGAGAGAGAGACACAGCAGACAGACAGACAGACAGACAGACAGACAGAGAGAGAGAGAGAGAGAGAGAGAGAGAGAGAGAGAGAGAGAGAGAGAGAGATAGCCAGACAGACAGAGAGAGAGAGAGAGAGAGGAGAGAGAGAGAGACAGGACAGACAGACAGACAGACAACAGAGAGAAAGAGAGAGAGAGATTACACACTGTTCATGGACATGTAGCGATGCACACGTACATGTGCGTCGCTTAATGTCTACAGAGGCTTTTTATGACTTTGTCCAAGAGCAACTCGCTGCAGCTTTGCATATCGGTGCTCCTTTACTTTCCATTTATAAGCGCATTCATGCAAACTCCGCGGCCCGTGTGCACAACACAACCCAAGAGCAGACATTAAGTTAAGTGTTTATTTAGCCGCTGAGCGCCACAAAATTGACTTTGTTTAGCTCAGAGCGCAGGATAAAATTCATATCCATATTCCACATCAAAACACGCCACACGCACACACTTGCGCGTGCACACACAAACACCCACACACAAACACACACACGTGTCTCACTCACTTGTTGGTGCACTCCAGGTTATCGACTTTACGGCGCAGCTCGTGGTTCTCGTTGGAGCAGTTCTCCACCCTGTGGCCAAACGGAGGTATTGCAACGTCAGTGACAGTTTCCACAATTTCAACCGAACCCCGTGCCCGTGCCATTGACTGAATGACTTTTGTCTTTCTAAATGGACTCTGCGTCTCACGTTGTGACGTGTGTTGTTGTGAGAAAGAAACGCAGAACAGAAAAGAAAAAAAAAAGAGTTGTACTTTTTCTCCAGCGCATCCATGTACTCCTTCTTCTTCCTGCGGCTCTCCTGGGCGGAGATCTGGAGAACAGGTTGGTCAGAGGTCAACATTGTGAGCACACCGACTCAAAATAAACAGGAGGAAAGGATTTGAAGAGCACCAGAGAGGGGAGTCATCGCAGCAACTAAAAGTTATTGCTTTTAGAAGTATTATAAGATATCTACATTCACTTTTCGTCTAAATACGCATAGCTCTTTTCTTGTGTTTGAGTGAGTGAGTGTGTTTGTGTGTGTGTATCTGTGCATGTGTGTGTCTCCCAGAGTTGATGTGTGTGTGTGTGTGTGCGTGTGTGTTATTTTGTGTTTGTGTGTGTGTGTGTGTGTGTGTGTGTATGTGCATGTGTGTGTGTCACAACGTGTATGTACATGTGTGCTACATGTGTGTGTGTGTGTGTTATGTTTTGAATGCGTGCGTGTGTGTGTGTCTCACCTTGTTCTTGATCTTCCTGCGTATCTTCTTGAGGGCCTTCTCCTCGGCCTTGGAGAGGGGCAGCTTGGTGGGTACGGGGTAACCCTCGGCAACCAGCGTACGTCTCTCCTCCTCCGTCAGCATCAGAGGCCCGGAGCCCTGCAGCTTCTAATGAGCACATTGTATATTGTGATTACGTCATACATATCAGATGATGTATCTACAGTGTTTTACCATTAGAACCACTGAAACTAGGGAATGAGGTGGCCAAATTATCTTTTTTTCGATTCAAAGTTTGCTTTAAAAATAAGTCATAAGATGGTCTCTAGGATAGGATGGGGCAGCTTGAGTTTAGCTTAGTTTAGTTTAGTTTAGTCACTTTAATTCAACTCTAGTGACTAGCAAAAAAAAGTAAACGAAAGCACATCAAACAACATAGAAAAGCTAAATATATGTGTGTTAGTTTAGTTTAAAAGAGTGAAATTGAACCGACAGACAGACACAACACAACCAAAGTCCCAACCAACCACCTTAACCCATCACTTAAATACAGACAGTGTCACTCAATGCAAAGCTACACATCCCCTCCCCCCCACACACACACACAGACACTCACACACACACACACACAGACACAGACAGACACAGACATACACACACACACACACACACACACACACACACACACACACACACACACACACACACACACAGACACACACACACACACCCTCGTCACTACACTCACGTGTGGGGCGGTGAGCAGCGGGGAGTTGGAGAGGGAGGAGGAGGAGTTCCGGGCGGCCCCCTTCATGGCGGGGGACCCGGAGGAGGGCCCCGGGGAGGGCGCCGGGGAGGCCCCCGGGCTAGCGGGGGAGGGGGGGCAGGAGAGGCCCGGGGCCGCGTGCACGGGGCTCTGGCTCCCCTCCGAGTCACTGCCGTGGGAGCTGGGAGGAGTCGGGGGCATGTGGAGCACCTCCAGGCCTGTAGGGGGCGGGAGAGAGAGAGAGAGAGAGAGTTAATAAAAGTTAACTTTTGCACTAGATTTAGTTACCCTGTATAGTTATTTATTTTTTTTTTAGATTTTATTTTTTATTTTTTATTTATATTTTATTATTATTGGATATTAGGAAGTCTTTCTATGGCCCAGTTCCAGGAATTAACCCACTCCAACCATACGTGTGTATACACACTGTTTAAATTTTAATTGTATACTTGAATTGTATTGTATTTCATTTCATTTTTGGGTTTTATTTTAATTACCCATAAAGCCAACCAAGCCGTTTGAACCTTGGATTTTATGGATAATCTGGAATCTGAACCAAATTGGCCGAGATAATATTCTGGAGGTTCAGGTTGAAAATGAGTAACAGGTGACAGTTCCACGCGCGGCCAGCAGGGGTCAGTAACACGCCACACAAGAGATGAGCAATGGCAATACGGTAACTTTCTACTAGACAGTGAGAGAGAGAGAGAGAGAGAGAGAGAGAGAGAGAGAGAGAGAGAGGAGAGAGAGAGAGAGAGAGAGAGAGAGAGAGAGAGAGAGAGAGAGAGAGAGAGAGAGAGAGAGAGGAGAGAGAGGATGAGAGAGAGAGAGAGAGAGAGAGAGAGAGAGAGAGAGAGAGAGAGAGATTGACCTTTGGGAGAGAGGTTGAGGAACTGGTCCACCTCGTGGGGCTCCAGTTTAATCTGGGGAATCACACACTCCTCTTTGATCTGGAGGGGAAGACACACACACACAGAGACAGGGAGAAGGGGAGAGCGAGGTTACATGTACGTCACGTCGTACGTCACGTCTCTGTGTGTGTGATGTTGTATATCTGGGCGGGTCCGCCCTACGCCCGTAAGACACATCCGTAAGGATGTGTATTCATGGTGGAGACACAGGCGTGTGTGTTTGTCTGTGTGTGTGTGTGTGTGTGTGTGTGTGTGTGTGTGTGTGTGTGTGTGTGTGTGTGTGTGTGTGTGTGTGTATATCCTCAATCAGGTTGAACACAGGATGTTGCATAACCTGCCTTTCACCTCGACCACGTTTGTTTACGCACACACATACTCACGCCCACACACACACACACACACACACACACACACACACACACACACACACACACACACACACACACACACACACACACACACACACATACTATATGTATTTAAATGTATTTAAAAATACACTATGTTAGGTGACGCGTTGCTATGTAGTGCTATGCTATGCTTATGTTAGGTGATGCTATGCTATGTGGTGCTATGCTATGCTATGTTAGGCGATGCTATGCTATGTAGTGCTATGCTGTGTCTATGTTAGGTGATGCTATGCTATGTGGTGCTATGCTGTGTCTATGTTAAGTGATGCTTTGCTATGTAGTGCTATGCCGTGTCTATGTTAGGTGATGCTATGCTATGCTATGCTATGCTAGGTGATGCTATGTGATGTCATGTTACCTTGATGACCTTCCCCTGGTTCTGGTTCTGGCTGTGGTTCTTAGCCCCGTCGGGGGACGGCGGCTCGGCGGCCAGCTCGGCGGCGGGGCCCTGAGCGGCGGCGTGGCCCTCGGCCAGAGCCAGCGTCAGGGCAGGCAGGAAGCTGGGGGCCTCGGAGAGGAGGCTCTGGATGGCCTCCTCCTGCTCCATGGGCCAGTCCCTGGAGTCGCCTCCCTCCACCTCCCCTGGAGACAGAGCCGGGGTTAGCGCAGCACAACAGTAGCATATAGTGATAGCATGATATACAATAGCCTATATTTGGAGGACAATTTGATCCATCCTGCCTAATAATAGCGTGTGTGGGTATATTTTTAGCGTGGGTGGCCTGAGCTAGAAAAATGGGTGTATGAAGAGACAGAGCTTAGCCGCATTAGCCCAAAAGCAGTAGCATCTCCTCTACCAAAATGACATGTAGCCAAAACAAACGGTAAATGGACCTTTATATGAGCTAGTGTCGCCATAAAATAAGCAGTGCTAAATAAGCAGTAAGTATACCTGTGGCATGAGCTGGGGAGAAATAGCATCTGGGTGTATCAAGACAGAGGACTTAGCTCCACCGCGTTAGCGTAATAACAGCAGCATGAGTCATGTTAGCTGCATAACCCGACCAAACAACAACTTCTCCTCGTGTAAAGTATTTGATGTTGTATTTCTGGTTCAGATCCGAGCCTGAAAGTCTGAGAGTTATGTTTGAAAACTCTTTTTCAACTAATAGACAGTGACGTCTATTTGTTTTCCTCCATTTACAAATAAGATATCCAACCCTCATGATTCCATCCATCATCCATTCTTCCATCCATCCTCCATTCATCCATCCATTCATCATCCATTCATCCTCTATCCATTCATTCTCCATCCATAATCCATCCATCCATCATCCATTCATCCTCCATCCATTCATCCATCATCCACCCATCATCCATTCATCTGTCCATCATCCATTCATCCATCCATCATCCATTCATCCTCCATCATCCATTCATCCGTCCATCCATTCATTCATCCTCCATCCATTCAACCATCCATCATCCATTCATCCTCCATCCATTCAACCATCTATCATCCATTCATCCTCCATCATCCATTCATCCGTCCATCCATTCATCCTCCATCCATTCACCCATCCATCCATCATCCATCCATCATCCACCATCCATCCATCATCCATTCCGGAGGCGGT
>CM051022.1:12156606-12166606 GCA_027704905.1 Muraenolepis orangiensis | reverse complement strand
GACGAAGTAAAGAAACGACGTGTCCTTTCAGTGCCTCTTGTCTTTCTTTCTTTCTTTCTGCTCAGATGTCACTCAGGTCCATCCATCCATGAGGAAAAAAGTTATCAGCAGCACAACTTTGGAGGAGGTGGAGGAGGAAGGGAAGGGGGTGGGGTTAGTGAGGCTGTCACTCTTCTTCACTAGTAAATAAATCGAGAGAGAGAGAGAGAGAGAGAGAGAGAGAGAGAGAGAGAGAGAGAGAGAGAGAGAGAGAGAGAGAGAGAGAGAGAGAGAGAGAGGCAGGCAGCACAAGCAGGCAGCCAGCTGGGTCTTCTTTATTATCTTTCTTCTTCTGGATTCAATGCACTATACTACTGCTGTGGAGTTTGAATCCTCTCTCTCCTCCTCCTCCTCCTCCCCTCTGTGTTGCTATCCCTGGGTTCCAAGTCTGAGTGGGCGGAGTCAGGTGGTGGGGGGGGGGGGGGGGGGAGGAGATGTCGTCTCCTCCCCCTCCCTCCCCCCCACCTTCCTATCTCCGTCAGATGTTAGTTCGTATATGTGTGTATATGTTTTGGGGGAAGCCAGACTAGCACTGCTAGTTCCCCTTACGTGGCCAATGGTCAATAATCTATAATCCATGTATGTTGGGTCATTGGGTTTTTAAAGCCTAGAGTGTTTGTTAGCCAGAATAATCCACACGTTCCTTACGGTCCAAGGCCCGCCCACATTCTTCCGCTACAACCAATCAGCCAGTTCTCCGTTGAATGCCAACCGTGACGACCGCCAATCGTGTGGCTTCCGACTTTCAACGTCATACTTACTTACAAAATAGTCCAGCCAATGAAATGAGGCCTGTGCATGTCCGGCGACCAATCAAATAAGGCCAAGAATACCTCGAACAAGAAGACCCTCCCACCACTGACGGATATAAAGCCAGTCAACTTGAAGGTAAAATAAATAAAATCTATAATAAATAAAATAAAATCTATGATAAATAAAAAAATATATATAATAAATTAAATATATAATAAATAAAATCGACCAGCGATCGATTTGGCACACTATCAACACGTTTTGTCCAATTCCAATAGTTTGAGCATCAGGCCTCAAAGTAGTGTTATACACACACTGGCACCCATTGAAATCGTTTTAAAGAGGTTAACCCAGACTAAAATAGACTTTGTGGTCAGGCTGTGGTACTGGTATATTAGAGTAATGAGCCATGGAAAAAGAAAAATCTGAAGGTGTGTCAAACACAAATAACTTGTTATAACGACAACACCGCTTGGAGCCATGACATTTCATAATTGCAACCGACAAAAGAAGTAGGTAGGGTTTTAGTTTTTAGTCATAAAGAAAACATATTCCTGCCCCCTGGTACTCCCTTCTCAATGTTGACACGCCGTCAATAAACCACAAATTAGATGCACGCCCCGGGCAAAACAGAATAAATATAACTCACACCCCAAAATAAAATAAAAGGATGTATACACACGTAGAAAAAGGACGTTTATTTGCCTTACTACGCGGAACCGTGAACAATGAGAACAAAAAGCAAACAGACAGAACGACTTAGTAGTAGGAACCGTTTTGGTTTACAGGATAAAGGGCGTAGAAGTGGAGACAAGGAGGGAATAAAACACACTAAACTAAACCAACAACAACACAACAACAAATAACCTATGTTCCAAGTTGAACACAAATACAAATAGACGCACTAGAAAAGCAGATGGTGACAGTTTATACAAGAGAGGAATTTGGCAAGGTTAACGCCATAACAAAAGGGAATGAGGAAACGTAATAAGATAGTCGTCTGCAAACAAAAATTAGTTCCTGTAAGTATAACTTTTTGCGTGGACAGCAATGACAGAGCGGCTCTAGTGTTAGCGCTCTGTATATTTATCGTGACAATACTATTGTTGAGTTTCAACCCACAGCAAAATAGCAGACTTCAGACAAGGGATGGATGTTTAAAAAAAAGACTAAGGGAAATGATAAGGAAACTTTAGTTCCTATAACGATTACATTTGTGTCTGAAAGCATTATGCTCCAGTTGCCTTCGCAATAGTCTTCCCAAAAACCAACTCCGTAGCATCCGTCGGTAGCATTGTCAAATAAATTTTAATACAGTAAACTCCATAATATAGTACATATGGGATTCTATTTATTTATATATATATATATATATATATATATATATATATATATATATATATATATATATATATATATATATATATATATATATATATATATATATATATATATATATATATATATATATATATATATATATGACATACCATTAACAAAAAATGCTTAAGAATCAGATGGACATGAACAGTCAACCTCTTTCAGCTTCTTCCAGTAGGGGGAGCCAAAGCCACACATTGCATGGTGTTGCACTATATTCAGTCCCCTTAAAAAGAAGATGCATCCAGAGGAGGGTATGGGGGGGGGGGGTATGGGTGAGGGGTGAGGGGGTATGGGGGGGGGGGGGGGATAGGGTATATATTGGGTGTAGAAAAAAAACTTCTCTTCTTCAGACTCTTTCTCGTATGTTGTCACTGAGAAAAACAATGTTGTCTGGAGAGAAAAAACAAAGTTTAAGTTATATTATAAGGGTCAACGGCCATGAGAGCAGAGAAGAGCAAATCGAAAAGGATCAGGTCAACAGTTTCATACAAATCACAGGCAGTGTACCAAAAGTATTTGCATGCACTAGAATAGAGATGTGCATTTGAATTGTGTGTGTGTGTGTGTGTGTGTGTGTGTGTGTGTGTGTCCTGCTGATTTAAGTTATTCATTCAGATTTGGTTTATTTGCCATGTATGTATAAGCTACAGTGTAATGGAATGTTTTCACCAGCCATGAACATTAACAAAAACACAAGAGAATACACACACACATTTTTTGTATGTAAACCTTTACTTTAACCAGGTTTGGTCTCATTGAGATTCAACATCTCTTGAGCAAGAGAGATCGTTATTGACGTGTGTGCGTGTGCGTGTACCTGCGATGATGGTGGTGGCCTGCCGTCTGACTTGATTCTTGTCTACGTACTCTCCGTAGTCCAGCTTACCCTCCACAATAACCCTGGCTCTGTTGATCATTTGCAGAACAGAAAGGAGTTCAGAGAAAACCCGCTCACAACTATATTAAAACACACACCCGCTCAGGCACCCGTGTCAAGCTGCAAAATAACCGGCATTGCACTGGAATCGCTTTAAAAAACTAAAAACAAACAACGGGTCTAAAGGAAAGACCTCCCTCCCGTTACATCAGCAGTTTCAGTGTATGCCACCTGGTTCCTGAGGCTCCCTTTAGCCAAAAAACAAACAAACGATTTAAAAACACACTTTGCCATCTCCCTCCTTAACTCCAAGAGAAAAAGGGTAGCCGCCGTCTTAACTTAATGTATGTTTGTAAATGAATTGTTCTTCAAATGTAGTGCTGAATCATTTGTCTCCCGTCTCTTGTCCTCGGTCCTGGTGTTGTGTCCACGTGTCCCGTGTTTAAAGTTGTTAAATGTATATCCCACTGCTGTATTACTTATTGCCCCACTGGGGACAAACAAAGTGAAAGTTTAATGTAAATTCAAAAGTTGTTCAAAAGAAAACAAAGGGGGAAGGAATGAGTCAAGTCGTATAGAAACTCTGCTGCTACTCCATAGTGACGCCAACTTGGATGGTTGTCATGTAAAGCGCTGGTCCGTACCCCTTCTTGATGTACTGGTAAGCCACGTCCCTCAGGCCCGGCTTGAAAACGGACACCCGGTGCCATGTGGTCTTCTGACTGACGTCGCCTAGGAGACGGGGGGGGGGGGGGGGGGGGAGGACACGTCAAGTCAACACATCCCGGTATAGTGGGGGGGTATACATTGTATTCACGCGAGAATTCTTGCGAATCAACATGACTCAGAATCGATTCGCAATTTCCCCCCCCAAAAATCAATTTCATTCTATATATTTGTTCCTATTGTCTTAGGTTTGTCTTGTGTTGTATGTTTACATTATTTCTCAGTTGGTAAAACTTTTTAAAATACTAAATGACAAACTTATGCACACCTTACTCTACTGGAGTAGATCCTGAAATTAGTACACCCTATGTACTGAATTGAGAATCATTTTTGAATCAAATCATGGAGATCAAAATCGGGAGATACAAAAACATTCACACCCCTACAGCATAATATTATTATTATTATTATTATTACTAATGAATGAACACCAACGGACCAGAGATCCCCCCTTTTTTGCCCATTAGCACTTTTATTATGGGTAAAAGACAAAAGGGGGGTGTGTGTACATCATGACTTTACCCGACAGTATTGCCACGGTAGGTAGTGTGTATATCATGAGGGTTGACCCAACATTACGTGCGTAACACAGTACGTGTGTCAGGGGGACCGAATAGTTTGTGGGTTTGAGGAGAGCTTCACCAACACAACAGTGGGATGAAAAGGTTTGATTTATTCAAGTATCTTTTCCCTGTAGTTGATGGAGACCCTGTAGCGCCGACCATATGGGAGCAGGTTTGTATTGTGAACACCAGAAGGGGTCAGTGGTATGTTCCTAGCCTGTTTTACTATAGTCTGGAGGGATGGAGGGACCAAGTGAGTGTCTATTGAATTGTGATTTGAACTCAACGGATACGTTACCAAACCAAGCTGCGATTCTATACTATGTACATAGTCTACCTGTATGCAGTAGGCCACTTCCGGGCAAGACAAAAAGAGATATTGTTCTATTGTTTGTAAAGTTATTGTATTTTTAGCTTATTGTACTTTTACCTGTTGAGCACTGGTTCAGTTCTTGGAGACTTGTTAGGAATGAAATGCACTTTTGGACTTCTGGTGACGAGTTGTTCTCTTAGTCTACCTTTGTTCAACACACTATTGTGTAAGTTGCGTTGGATAAAAGCGTTTGCTAAATGACTGATGTAATGTATAAAGACGCCTAGCCCCCTAGCTGAACACAGATGACAAACTACATGCATCCATCCCTCCTAACTATAGAGGACACACGCATGACGTCATGATAATATACATACTTTGCTCGGCACCCGGTGGGGCCGCCTCGGCGTCCCCAGAGCGCCACATCTCGTTGGTTGCCATGGAGAAGATGGTGACGGGGTTGCGGCCCTCCGCCTGCCTCATGACGGGGTCCTGACCCACACGGCCCAGCAGCTGCACACGGTTGATCGCTGGAAAAGACAGACACAGACACACACTTTATGAACAATCATCATGACAGTGGGGCATCTTTTGGTAGCCACTTGTATTTCGTTGAATTTGTGGCGGTACATCAGACACACAGACAAACACACACTTACATCTCTCCAGGATGAGGCTTGTGTCTGTGCCCTTGTGCCTCACCAGCTGCCTAAAAATCTGAGAATGGAAAACAAGAGCAACACGTGTCCCTCCGTCCTGTGTCTGCTTAAATACACACTCAACACACATTCTTATACATGTTCTATAATTGTATAATTGTAAGTACAGAAAAGCAATTTTAAAAACGGCCCAGCAAGCCTCAAGGACGGCTTGTCGTTCAGACTCACCTGGGCAGAAGCGCTTCGTAACATGTCGTCTCTCTCTCTGTGAGGACCAGACAGCTCTGAGGAGCTCAGCTCAATGGGGTTCTGACAGGAGGGAGGGATTTCAACCATAAGTCATACTGCCATTACATGAACACAAGCTACACCTTTTAACAGAATCAGAGTCATTGTGTGATTTTAAAAACAGACTTAAGTCACTGTGTGTCTTTAACTGCTTGGGATATAATGACAGGTCGATGGTGGTCAATGATGGCAGTCGGCATGGGGATGTATGGATACCTTGCAATGAGGTATTGCAAGGTCTCCACACATCCTAATGCCGACTGCCATCATTGCACTAGACGTCACGATATTCTCTTGAGTAAAAGTTGGAACTAAATGTCTATGAGTCTAGGATCACACTGTTAAAAAACAAATTAGAAAATCGGAAACATGTGCGCAAAGGAGAAACTTACCACTCGCAGGGCAGAAAACACTTATGGGTATAACCTCACGCTGTTTCCGCTCGGTCCGTCTGCTATGATCGGTCGGTAGTTTCCCCCCGACAGCACCGATGGTTCCGCTTCAAGTTCAAGTAGTAACAACTGGAATTCAACGGTCCGACTTTGACTGAATTACAGAATCAGGATGCCTTTATTGTCATTGTACGAGTACCTCGAATGTGTCTAGCAGTCCTCACGACACTCTTACAAACAATTCTAAAAATAGAAATGATTTAAAAAAGTAACGAAACAAAATGAAAAGGTAAACATATAAATAATAATACCAATACAAATTGACGATTGAAGAATCCCCATTAACTGCTCCATTGAGAACACACACACATCAATTGCGGTGCTTTGACGCCTACAACTCGGCAGTATGTGTTTATAAGAAGTAATAACGGGGCTCTGCATATAATTTTCGACATCGACGCGCATTTCACGTGGCACCGCCGGAAACACTGATCTAAATGGATGGACGTATAGGTCGTGTGTGTGTGTGTGTGTGTGTGTGTGTGTGTGTGTGTGTGTGTGTGTGTGTGTGTGTGTGTGTGTGTGTGTGTGTGTGTGTGTGTGTGTGTGTGTGTGTGTGTGTGTGTGTGTTAACTAATGGGACTTTTTGGATTGGGTCACATATTCTCTCTCTTCCTGGAGAGATCTGAGATCTCAAAACTCTTCTGTTCACCACGGCCTTTGACCTCTAACCCATCCCTTTCCCTGCTACTTTTATTGATTTATTTACTTTAATAATTTTTGTATTTGCCTGGCTAGCTGTTTGCTTGTTTGTTTAAATGTTTACCCCTCTGTAAAGCGGCCTTGGGTCCCTTGAAAGGCGCTATGTAAATTAAAGTTATTATTATTATTATTATTATTATTATTATTATTATTATTATTATTATTATCATCATTATATTCCTGTTCTATTTCTGCTATAGAAAGAAAACATTTTTTTTTTGTATCACTTGATTTGTAGTGAGAAGACGACCCCTGCCAAGCCGGTGTCCCTCCCTACGTCATCGGTAGACCGTATATATATATATATATATATATATATATATTTAGCACTTTTTTTGTGTAAATAGTAGGCCTATGCTTTATGCGTTACACACACACACACATAGTAAAACACATTTCATTTACAATGATCTTTTAATGACAGATTTACAAGTTAAAGTCCCGTAATAGTTCCATAATCATCTGTTATGTTATTACAACGCCGAGGAACAAAGAGTATTTTCACGTTTGTCCAACATGTTGTCCACACGCCAACCACGCAAAGGAAGTGCATTGTGTCAAGTGTCAGCAAAACAAATATTAGCAAATACAACCCCACAGTGGCCCGTTAAGTAAAAGTCACTATTTACAGCACTTCCAAGCCCTGCTTGAACATCTCGGGTCGACTGCTAAAGCGAGGCCTGCAGTAAGACACGGATCCATGTTTCTCGCTCCACAATGTAATTAATGTAGAAGACATTTCCGTTCAGTTCAATTAGGACACAGAGTTATCGCCGTGTCAGTTAATACTCGCCTTCAAAGGCACACTCATGTTATGCGTTCTGTGCGGGTTATGGTTTTAGAAAAATAAAGTGTCATGTGTCTATAAATTCAACTAATAGAATGTGTTATGTTGTTGTTTTGTTTTAGTTTCCCTTGTTCAGAGCTTCGGCCTCTCATGCCGGGGGGGGGGGGGGGGTCGTGAGTTCGATACCCCCGTGGGGAACACTCACTGTCACATGTGTTACATGTATAAATGAACTGTGGCCGTTCCACACACTATGGAAATATTTAGTCCCTTACTGAATATGATCAACACACTTGGAAGGTAGAATTACAAGACTACTGCTAATATTTAGTTCAAGATGAACAATCTTGCGGCGGTATTCCTAACCCTAACTTAATTAACTTTCTCCCTTGGCCCATGTAGGATGAGCGCGAGGAGCTGGTGGACGAGGCCCAGGGCCGGCCTGCTGATGGGGTAGTGGGCAGGCAGTCTCTCGGAGGCACTGGAGGGCTTCACACAGTACCTGGGGGGTGGGGTGGTGGTGGGGTGGTGGGGGGGGAGGATAAGGGGAAGACGACAGGAAGGAGAGTGAGCCCTTTGAGACGGGAACATTATATATCGCTGTTGTCGAAAGGGCCAGAAATGTTAGCCTGGTGAGAGCGTCCGGATATTAAAGTATTGCATTTTGCATATCACGAGGTCAGGATGATCTCATCAATTTAGTACTGCATGTAACTTGTTAAAGTCTTTTGTGTGATTTTGTAATTGTAATTATAATTTGTTGTATTATTATTATTTCTTTTTTTACAAAGCCCATTTTCTTCAGCAAGCATTACCAGCAAATAAAAGATAAAGAAAGTCAAGACCTAAGAAAGGTTCCTTATAGATATCTTCCCCTATAACAGACTAAAAGAGTAGCATTGTTTTGTATTTTTTTTTTTAAACGGCTGTGAAATTGGGCGCCCCCTGGTGGTGACTGACCGGAACTCCTCTCTGAAGTGTGAGTGCAGGTAGTGTCCCAGAGGGCGGCTGTGCTGCAGGCCGGCCAGCAGGACCCTGCAGCGCTGGAAGAGGAGCACGCTCCGGGCCGGACTCAGGACCGGAGGCCCGGGATCCGACAGCGCCGAGACCACCTGCTGGGCCTGGTAGCCCATGAAGGGTAACTACACACACAGACAGACAGGAAGAGAGGTAAGCAGACAGGAAGAGAGAGTCAGACAGACAGGCAGACAGACAGACAGACAGACAGGAAGAGAGTTCAGCAGACAGAGACAGACAGACAGACAGACAGATAGACAAACAGGAAAAGAGAGAGTCAGGCAGACAGACAGTCAGGCAAGAAGAGAGGTAAGCAGACAGAGACAGACAGACAGAAAGTGAGTCAGACAGACCGAGAAAGAGAGAGTCAGACAGACAGACGGGCAAGAAGAGAGTCAAGCAGACAGAGATAGAAAGATAGAGAAAGAGTGAGTCAGACAGACAGAGTCGGAGTGAGTCAGACAGAGACACAGAGAGAGTCACAGACAGACAGACAGACAGTCAAGAGAGTCAATCCGACAGAGAAACAGGAAGATAGACGGGAGGGATCTAGGCAGACGGACGTGTAGGCAGACAAATTGGATAGGCGAATACAGCAAAAAATTATTAATAGTGTATGTGTGTGTGTGTGTGTGTGTGTGTGTGTCTGTGTGTATGTGCGTGTGTGTGTGTGTGTGTGGTACACACTACTTCATGCGTGTGTGAGTGACCAACTGTTCTTTAACCATGTGTTTTTATTGGCCAAGGGGATTCCTCATGTGGTTTGTGGTTATCTTAACAGGGAACTGTGTGTGTGTGTGTGTGTGTGTGCGTGTGTGTGCTTGTGCATGTGTGTGTGTGTCACACATTCCTGTCTGTATTGTGTCGGGTCATTATGAGCTGCCATGCCAACAGCGGCGTGAAGGAAACAGGAACAGCAGAAAAGCGTCATTTGTTTGTAAACGGTGAGTGATGGTCGAAGTGAGGCTACCAGGTGAGGGTGAGCATGCAGCACCCCGAACAGCCAGCCCACCGTCAAGAAGTTTCCCAGCGATGAACATCGGCTGGCCTGGAAAACACACACACGCACACGCACACGCACGCACACACACACACACACACACACACACACACACACACACACACACACACACACACACACACACCACACACACACACACACACACACACACACACACACACACACACACACACACACACACCCAGACAGACAGACAGACAGACAGACAGACAGACAGACAGACAGACAGACAGACAGACAGACAGACAGACAGACGCACACACAGGCGCACACACACACACACACACACACACAGACACACACACACACACACCGGGTAAACTCAATAATTCCAAAGCCGGTCAACTCCCTTGAATGAGTGTCTCCCCCTGACTCACCTCCCGTCCCACCAGGACCAGCTCAAACAGCAGCCAACACACA
>CM051022.1:12139106-12149106 GCA_027704905.1 Muraenolepis orangiensis | reverse complement strand
GTGAGGGAAATAGACAAAAACAGTCTGCTAAATGACTGTAATGTAATGTCATGTTCTGTAATGTTCTCATTACGGAGAGTCGGAGATTAAGTCGACAAAGGAGTAAAGCGTTTCACCCCCCCCCCGGCCCTGTCCGTCCGTTGTTTAAAAAGCCGAACAATACCCTCCTTACACCCCGAACCCCGCCGCAGAAGTGGGAGGTAAGCCGACCCCTCTTCCGTCCACCGTGAATTAGTCATGGGCCATCCGAGACGCCGGCTCACCGATCTGGGACGTAAGCTCCGTCCCCTCACCCCCCCCCTCCTCCTCCAGAGTGCTCAACTAAAGCTGCCATTTCCCGGGTTACCTGTGGCTCAGGTAACCTTCCCGGGCTCAGGAGCAACGGAAATGAGTTGTGATGTCACTGATGATGACGGCGTATATACCACGTGTCCCAATAAACAAACTAAACTAAACTGAACTTAAACTAAAGTTCTAAAATGTGGTGTGTGTGTGTGTGGTTGGGGGCTGGTTTTAACAGCCTCATCCAGCCTGAATTAGACTTTTTTTTGACGACGCTGCCACCAGCCAATTCAAAAGGCTGCTTGAGGACTCAGGGTGATGAGGAATCCGGTTTATTGTAAGAGTTTGGATCATGGTGAACAGAGCAGATGGAACATGCTAGAGCTCTTCCTCATGTGTGTGTGTGTGTGGTGGAGGCTGTTTTAACCTGTGGGCCTTGATTAACAAGGACCTACAGGTGTGCAGCCTCACCAGCCAATCAGTAGCCCATGTTTTGATTTGCATTTTAAAGTATCGCATTAGAGTATTGCTGGAAACGATTACATTCTAATCAACTTCCTCTGATTCGCATAAGAGTTTATACACTCGCTTGAGGCGGTTTTGGACTGATTTGTATTGAGTTCATGGGAACAACTTTGCCGAATCAATTCTGACATAACGACCTTTGAACTCACGTGACTTACGCTGTCGGCTTCTCCTCAAGCTTTTCTATGACCCGAAAAAATTACTTATGTCACCTCCCGATATCCGTCATCGCTGACGTAGTTTGTTCGCTCCAACTAGTTGATGGAAACACAACTAATTTGCATTTCCTTTTTTTTTTCATTTTGTGTGAACTTCCAAAGGTTTGCTTAAAATTTGCTTCGAGTGTTGGATGGAAACCAACCCAGCTAGTCTGACTCAGGCCAGATGAGGCTGCTTAAACCAGCCACCAACCACACACACACACACACACACACACACACACACACACACACTCCACATAAAACCTAAACTAAACTAAACGCTACCTTCCTTTGTCGCTGAGTAGTGTCATTGCTGACACTACTGATCATCTGCTAAATGACGGTAATGGGTAGACCTTTTGCTTTTGTTATGAAGTTGAAAAGGCACTGTATATGTTTTAGCATTGTATATATTATATATTATATAAACATCATCATATCGACATACTAACATATTGGGAGCCCCTTTCTGCTAAGCTGGGTCGTCACCAACCCTCCAAGCCACAAACACATCATCATGTATTTGTGGATGAAAAGATGACAAATCAAGTCTTTTATTTTCCGAAGAATATGAATATAAAAGCAATTGTTATAATTGGCCGTGTATTATTCGATAATTTACGAATTGCACCTTTTAATGATTTTGTAGAAATTCTGAGAAAAAATTCTGTATGGCAGATGAAGCTCATTTCTAACCTCATATTTTGAACCATTTCTATCCGCAGGCTTCAGGTCAAACGACCAAGGTGTAAAAGGAGCGCGCTCTGAGTTGAGATTCCTCCCAAAACCTCCGTCTACGTACTTCCACCGTACCGGACATTCTGCCCACGGGAGTCACGACAACAGACAATGAGGACTTCCATTAAAAAGCCTTAACGACAAAAAATACAAACCGTGAGGCCAGTTAAAAACCACCGGTTTCGGCCCTCGTAGGCCGGCCTCTACGCACGTGGCCTCCTCACAATAGGAGGTATAATATACCCGAAAGGAAAGGGGAGGTCACCCGAGAGCTGGAGATCAAGGCGCTGGTGGGGCCGCCTCCTGGCTGGTTGAGGACACGCCCTCTTTGTTTATTGTGAGACACGGGGACCCTCTATAAAATAATCTGGACCAATCGCTGCGGTTTCAGACGTGTTGTCAGAGTGTCTGCGGCCGCGGAGATAAGCAACCAGGATAAACGACCGCCGGCTAAATACTGGAATGAATGAAGAGCACGGACTCAACTCTGTCCAGCTGTTTGAAAAAGCTGAACCAATGCATCAATCCAGCAGTCCATGTAAAAACACTGCCATGTGCTACTATAATTAGCTTAGCGTAGCATTGGCTGTCATTGGCCGACATTGCTTGATCCCCGGGCTTCTGGTTGCATAAAGGAGGGTTTAACTCTGAGCCAACGTGGTGTAACGTTAACTCTGTCCAAAGGTGTGTGTGTGGAAAGATGTTTGGTTAGCTTCCGGTGTGTAATGCAATACTTACTTTGCACAGACTGAGAATCAGACAAAACTATCTTTTCGGTGCGTGTCTGTGTGTCTGTGTGTAATTGTTACCGTTGCTGGGTTTCGGGTGAGATCCTCCAACTGTGATGAACTCCTGTGGAGGGGAAGAGGAGAGAGAGGAGAGAGAGAGAGAGAGAGAGAGAGAGAGAGAGAGAGAGAGAGAGAGAGAGAGAGAGAGAGAGAGAGAGAGAGAGAGAGAGAGAGAGAGAGAGAGAGAGAGAGAGAGAGAGAGAGAGAACAAGAGAGAGACAGACAGACAGACAAGGAGACAGAGAGAGATGGGAAGAGAGAGAGAGAGAGAGAGGTATGTTAGTAGTATGTAAGTATATATACTTTTTTTTACTAATCTATTCATGTATTCATCATATATCCATCCGCATTGCAATCAAATCCAACATAAGCACAATTAATAGGAATGCATACAATATGGACCAATGTACATTTGTAATGGTTTTGTGGATGCAAAGAGTTGATTCATCACGATTTATCATGATTTTATTATCATGAACTAACATGACATCTGACCGCTGCTCCCTCACAACGGAGCACTCAGCGGAAGACACCAGTTAAAAAGACGACAGATGGAGAGACATAGAGAAAGAGGGAGAGAGAGACAGGGAGAGGGAAGGAGAGAGAGGGAGAGGGAGAGGGAGAGGGAGAGAGAGAGAGAGGGAGAGAGAGAGAGAGAGAGAGAGAGAGAGAGAGAGAGAGAGAGAGAGAGGGAGAGGAGAGAGGGAGAGGGAGAGGGAGAGGGAGAGAGAGAGAGAGAGAGAGAGAGAGAGAGAGAGAGAGAGAGGGAGAGGGAGAGGGAGAGAGAGGGCAGGAGGTGTATGACCGAGATTAAAGAGAAGCATTTACCCTCTAGGCCGAGCGGGCCAAGCGGAAGATGCAGATTCCGGCCAGAGAGCAGACTTCGGACCGGAAGCCCCGCCTTCTTCCCTTTCCTCGACCAATCCAAGCCTCTCTTCCCCGCAGGCTTGGTGGTGGAATAGAGGACCCGAATATGCTGGGAGAACTCCCTGTCCTTCCCACTCAGGAAGTCTGGCAGGTCGTTGACCTGCAGCGGAAGAACAATGAGAACTGAGGCTTCCTGAAAGAGGAAAAAGTTGTTGGACCAGTCGAACCAACCATCCTCGAGAGGGTTATCCATGCTTTTATTTCGTCCAGGTTGGACTATTGTAATGGTCTGTATGTGGGTCTAGACCAGCTCTCCCTACGACGCCTGCAGCTAGTGCAGAACGCTGCTGCGCGCCTCTTGACCGGCACAAAGAAGCGTGACCACATTACACCGCTGCTGGTTTCCCTGCACTGGCTTCCTGTTCGCTTCGGGATTGATTTTTAAATTATGTTGTTTGTCTTCAAGGCATTGAATGGTCTGGCCCCTCAGTACCTAGCTGAACTTCTCCATGTTCGCACCCCAGTTAGAGCACTGAGGTCATCGAATGAGGTACTTTTAGATGTCCCAAGGTCTAGGCTAAAAACTAAAGGCGACCGAGCTTTTGCGGTGGCTGCCCCAAAGTTGTGGAACAGTCTGCCACTACAAAGTCGGTCTGCCCAGACCCTAGAGATTTTTAAGTCACGGCTGAAAACTCACTTGTTTTTCATTGGCTTTTTGAGGTTTGTTAAGCCGTACATCCCTGGTCGTGTTGTGATTATTTATTGTATTTATTGTATTGCATTGACTTGTGCATTTTTATATAGTATTTTGTATTTTGTCTGTTTCTGTATAGTAAGCACTTGGTGCAACTTCGGTTGATTTTAAATGTGCTATATAAATAAAGGTGACCTTGACCTTGACCATCCTCCTGTCCAGGATTCTTCTCCTTCTCCCGAATAGAGCTGACGACTATCCCTGTGTGGTTTGTTTTATTAAGGAAACGACAGGAGTTGGTGTCGCCGACCACGATGATGACACATGCGTAGGACGCAGTCCTTTCAAGTCTTATATTAGAAAACGAGTGTGATGTTCCCCTTTAAAAAGTACCGGATCCTCAGTGGTCTACACGGTGACACACACACTATTCTGTGAAACTTCAAGAGGGCCTCACTGTAGGAGTCATTCTCCCAAACCCAGCCTTGCTTTCCTTCAATCTCCTGAATGAAGTGTTCTGTGTTATCTTAACCTATACCTAAACCACTCAGAAGTCAACAGTTTGGTTTATAAACCATCTCACTATAAAACGTAGTGTATATAAGACAAATTTCTCGCAAGGTTTCCGCTGATAATCAAAAACCAAAACTCCTGTGCTTTTTTTTTATTCTATATTTTTGAATACAACCCCCTCTTAGACGTACTTACTTACTTACTTACTTACTTACTTACTTACTTACACTACATACTTGTACATTAATGGATTGATTGTAAAACCATAAGATCAGGCAGAGGTCAAGTGGGTGATCAACGCGGTATAACATCAATAGCAATGGGTCAGTGTTCGTGACAGAGCAAAGCAGACAGGCTTAACTGGCCGACGGTAATCTCTTACCTAAAGCTGACATAACGCACTCAAGGCTAACAGGATAACAGGCTCACACGCGAGAAGCACAGCTCCCGAGGGGTGAATTCCCCGCTACTTAGAATCCACCCGCAGGCGTGGCCCCAATGAGCTGATATATCGTCTCAACTCTTGAGGTGAATGTGAATGTGTTTCATAGTTTAGGACCATAGTCCCTTTAGTTCCAAAGTACCATTACAATGTGGGTACTATATGCACATGATCAACTCCCAACTACCTATTTGACCAGCATTCACTTCCACACACATGTGTTCGCCAACGAAAGTCTGTCCTCCAGGTGACTTTTGGAAAAAGTCACCATCACGGAGTTAGAAGGTATTCTTTAACTTTCGATTGGATCACTTATCCCTGTTCCATTTCTGTTTTATCATATATATATATATATAAATATTTCTACAGTATATATATATGATATATAATAATAATAATAATAATAATAATGCCGGCTTTTATATAGCGCTTTTATCCAAAGCGCTTTACAAGTCATGTAAAGTCCTCACATTACCCATTCATACACCGACGGCCTATATATATATATATATATATATATATATATATATATATATATATATATATATATATATAATGTTATGGGAGAGAGTTAGATTGGATGGCTATAGAACTATCCTTCAAGGATAGTTTTTATCCACAGGCAGGGCGCCTACTGAACTGCTAGGAGTGCTGCCACTATCATAACTTAATTGTCATCCATATTACACTGTTATACTTTGCTGGACTTTCTAGACTTATATCTATTCTCATTAAAGTCACAGCACTGTATTTATGATGCTGCTGCACTATACTGGCACTTTTAAATGCTTTTAAATGCTGGTTGTACAATGTAACACACGTACATATCATCCATCACTCACTTTATTGTTATTTTTATGTTCATTTTTTTATTGTATTGTGTATAGTATTCTTATAGTATTGTGTTATAGAATGCCATACTGCAGGAGGGTAAGCTTTCCATTGCACTTGTTGCAAATGGCAAATACATATCTTGAATCTTTAATCCCAAGTGCCACAGAAGGTGAAGACTTTTTGGTTTCATAAATAGTCAAGGTCTGAAAGTGTGAGCCCAACACCATACACCATAGTGTATGAATCATATTGACATAAAAAAAACGATTTCTTTAGAAGTCCTAGTGTAAGAATGTAAGGTTAAAACAAATGCGCTGTAACCTTGGTAACAGACATCCCTTAAGCACTGACAATACCAGCATGTTAGTATACCACGTGTTTTCTATTGCCTTATGATAATAACCTGACGTTTTTTTCTGACGTTTAAACAGGATAAGAAGTCATATAGTCGTGGAGCTTAACCATCACATTTACATTTACATTCAGGGCATTTGGCAGACGCTTTTTTATCCAAAGCGACTTACAAGGAGTACATTTGTTGAAGCAGACAATAGCATAACGCTGAGGTACGCGAACATAAAGGTACAGCAGTTCACAAGCATTCATATTAACAAGATGAATGACACAATTTGGTACTGCCAGGTCACCTGCTTAAGTAGCTGTGATAAGAGCGTGTTATCAACATTAAGGATATACACTGCCAACCATGCCAACACTAAATCTTTACCTAAACGTGACATGCGCGCATTTGCGCAGTCCGTCGCCTTAAATAACCTGAAGAGTGCTCATAACTCCCTATACCTCTACCTAAAGTTTACATATTTATTGTTTACATACCTGTATGATAGCCATGTACATTTGTACTGTACCTGTATATATATATATATATATATATATCTACTGTTGATATAACTATATAACATATCCCTGCATGGTCACTACCATACTTGTATACTTACCTGTATATATATATATATATATATATATATATATATATATATATATATATATATATATACCAATAATTCTGCACATATCTCATACATACACACATACTATAAGTGATTTTCTACATGTTTTTATACCTAGTAGACCGTTTTTACAGTTTATTATTTAACCACTGTAACATTTGCACTCTGGTTAGATGCCAAATGATTCGATGTTACTGTACTTGTGCTGCTGTGCAACGACAATACATTTGAATCAAATCGAATCGAATCGAATGGGTACTAAGGTTAACTAAGGGTTGTAACTAAGGGTTGTTGGTGATATGTGTTTACTTTTCAGTGACTTGCATTATTACTTGCATAATTTGACTTGCATTATACTAATGGCTCTCTGGTGTGAGAGGACTCAAAGACAGAGGGACTCTTTGCACTGCACTGCATTGCACTCACCAACTCGATGTCCCTGATTTGGCCGAAGCGGACGACCGCGGTGACGGTGCGCGGCGGGTACTCCGCCAGGTACACGCACTCGTCGCTCAGGATGACGTGCATGTACACTTTGCGCACCGCCTCGGACACCACCACGCACGGCTCGTAGGCGCGGACGCGCTCGTACACGCCGCGCTCCGTGTTGCGCTTCAGGAACGAGTCCAGCTTGCTGTTCCTCCGGCAGGGACCCGCGCCGTCGACCCCCGACCCCCCGGGGCACCCCATGCTGCGGGCCATGTCGTCGCCCGGTGGTGGGGGTGGTGGGGCTCTCATCCAGGCCCCGGTCAGCGGTATAATAAGTTAAGTTTACTCAGGAGTACGTACGTGCATGCAAGATGTGGTCCAATTCCAATGTGCGTCTTGGGAAAAAAAGGCGCGTTTTGACGCTTCCAGGACGCGCTCCAATTAGCGCGCAATGAATGACCAGGAGCGTCTCTCCAAGCTCACCTCCCGGGCGTCTCCCATGGAGACATCCTATTGGCCCAGTGAAATGGAGACCGCTGATTGGCCCTTCATTCCTGGGGCATCTGAGTTTATAGTCAGGGTATTTAAGACGCGTTAAGTTAAGTTAAGTTAAACCGACGAGAAGGGGGAAAAAAAAGTCCCAAAAGTATTTTTTTTATTATCTTGTGCGCACAATATTAGATTAGATTAGATTAGATTAAAATGTATTGTCATTGCACAGCACAAGTACAGTACAGCGAAAATAATTTGGCATCTAACCAGAGTGCACATGTTGCAGTAAAGTGCATGGTTATATATAATGTACAGTTTACAGTTGCTAAAAAGACAAGTCTACTAGGTATAAAAACAGTTATACGATTACTTATAGATTATGTGTGAGATATGTGCATAACAATAGGTATATACATATATATACAGGTAAGTACGTTTAAGTATTCAACAGGTAGTGAGCAGGGATATGCAGTTCTATCAACAGTTGAAGATATATACAGTAGGTACAGTAAAAATGAAAAAATGAACATGCTATCATACTGTTATCAATACATATGTAAACCATAGGTAGAGGTATAGGTAGTTATGATTACAGTGCAAGGCAGTCAAAGACATTGGTGGTGATGTATTATTATTATTATTATTATTATTATTATTATTATTATTATTATTATATATTGAGTAGAGGTGGGGGGCAGCAGAGGGGGGGGCGGGGGCTGTCTTCATGGTGCAGAGTTCAGTGAGATGACGGCTGATGGGAAGAAGCTGTTCCTAAGCCTGCTTGACTTGGAACAAAGGTTCCTATAGCGCCTCCCGGAGGGGAGGAGGGCAAACAGTCCATGGTTGGGGTGAGAGGTGGGTACACATGTATTAACTTAACTATGGAACTTTAGGTTCTCCGTAGACGAAATAGAGAGAAATAAAACCCCGAGGTTATATAGGCCTAAGCAGTAGTGTACCATAGGCATGTAGGCCTACCAGTGGTGAAGCGTCAGGGCCTTCAAGGTATTCAGAGAAGACCCTGGAACTCTCAGATGAAACAAAAACAATCTGAATTGTATTAATAAAATGTAATACAATTTAATCAAATTTAAATAAAATGAATAAATGAGAATGGTATCTGTGTTATCTGTTATATTTCAGTGTTACGTTGATTTGTTTGTCTTTCTCGGTCCATGCACAACGCATTTGAGTGGTTTTGTGTTGGAAAAACAATGCAACCAATCAGATATTTTTCTAGGTTGCTGGGAAGAATATCCTTCAACCAAAGTATTCCCGATGACTTTGGCCCTTAGACTGAATGAGAGCGTACGTTTGGATTGACAATTTGATCAACCAATCATATAGTGATTTGTAGCCAATGGGCGTATTCTTTCAGATTTCACCACAGCTCAATAGGGAGCTAGAAGGTATACTGGCTGGAGCGAGAGGGGATCTAGCGTAGGATTTTACGTCAAAATGGCGAAGGCGAAGATGGTGGGCTGTTACTTCACTACATGGACACTGCTTTACCAACTATGGTACACTTGGAAATTGGCTGCGACAATCTAATCTGCCTAAATGATATAAGGCATAAAGTGACTCCTCCGTGACGTCCGTCTGACTAGAAAAACTGAATTTTTGGTCTACAGCAGGGGTTCCCAAAGTGGGGGTCGCGGGACCCCGAGGTCGCGAGATGCTCTTGATGTGACCCATGATTTATTTTTTATTTTATTAATTTTTATCATTTGTATTATTATTATTGTTAATAATAACGTGAATGACAAATAAAGGAATTCTGATTCCCACAGATTCACGACAGTATCATCATTGAAAAAAAGCCACACACAATCGCGATTACCCCCCCCCCCCCGTTGGACTTCACGATGTTCGCAATCGCGACATACACCCGCCCCCCCGACCCCGTCGGACGGTGATAGTGGGGGTTCGCCAGTCTCCAGTCTGTTATTTTGGGGGTCGCGGGCTGAAAAGTTTGGGAACCCCTGGTCTACAGAAGGTCCAGTTGTGATAGACACGCTTCGCCACTGAGGCCTACTATAATTTACCCTTAGCACCTGGGGCTAGTAATAAGGTTATTTAAGGCGCGTAAAGCTGATGAGATTAAAACGATATATATATATATATATATATCGTTGTTTTTTTATGTGTGGTGTTCTCAACACAGGAAAGGATTCTGATTTGTTAATTTAAATGTATGTAAGTCATTTTGAATTGAATGGATAGCC
>CM051022.1:12076606-12134106 GCA_027704905.1 Muraenolepis orangiensis | reverse complement strand
GAGAGAGAGAGAGAGAGAGAATGGGGGAGGGAGTGAGAGAGAGCGAGAATGGGGGAGGGAGTGAGAGAGAGAGATAATAGGGGAGAGAGCAAAAGAGCGAAGGACAGTGGGGGAGAGAGAGGGGAGAGTGAGGGGAGAGATAGTGGGGGAGAGATAGTGGGGGAGAGAGAGGGGAGAGATAGTGGGGGAGAGAGAGTGGGGGAGATAGTGGGGGAGATAGTGGGGGAGAGAGAGGGGAGAGATAGTGGGGGAGAGATAGTGGGATATATAGTGGGAGAGACCGAGAGAGGAGAAATAGTGGGAGGCATGACGCTAAGAGATGACGGCTGTTTATGGCTAATTCCATGACACAGAGTGCGTGTGTGTGTGTGTGTGTGTGTTCATCTCAGGAGTGTGTGTTCATCTGTTCATCATTCGATTTTTGCCCCTTTCCTTATCCTCTTGTTATATATATATATATATATATATATATATATATATATACATATACCGTATATACATATACATATATACATATATGTATATATGTATATATGTATGTATATATGTATATATATGTATGTATGTATATATATGTACATATATACATATGTACATATATATACATACATATATATACATATATACATACATATATACATATATACATATATACATATATATATATATATAATGAATAAAATAAACCCCACACACACACACACAACTCTTACGCCGGTCTTAATACTCCCACACAACACAAAAGAACCTCCCTGGAAGACATTTTTTCCCGCCTTCTGATCCCTCCCCTCCCCTCCCCCCCCTTTAGCCACACCCCCCCCCGCACACACACACACACACACACCTCTCGTCAGGTCAGTTAACCGTGCCCAGGTGAGCAAGGGTTTTAAAGGTGTGGCCCGAAAGAAAAGCCCTCTTTATTTCCTCAAACCCTTCCTACCCTCCTCTAGTCTGTCCACCTGCTCAACAAGAACAAGAAGAAGAAGAAGAACAAGAAGGATTTCTCTCCTGCCAAACCAACACACAAGTCTTCTTCTCAGAGGGGAGAAGTTAGTGTTTTAGTGGGATTCTCTTGTATTTTATCGACTCTTACGTGGTGTGTGTGTGTATCAAACCTTCAAAAATGGGAGGAATGCAGTGTATCAAGTACCTCATGTTCCTCTTCAACTTTCTCTTCTGGGTAGGTAACCACCGTCCACCCTTTTTATATATTATAATAGGCTTGTTAAAGTCTCTACCTACACTGAAAAGAGTCATCTCCAATGTTATTTATCTGTCAAGCATGGCTTTAAAGATTACTTTTGAGTTAATGCTTAAATATATATGTAATATATTCACAGTGCAGTGATTCTCTTTTATGAATATCCTTTTTTTTGGTTTTAATGTTCTTCCTCACCCTGGTTTTGCATTAGTTGCGAGGGTTTACCTCACCGTGACTTGCTTGGTTCTACATGTGGCTTTCTGTTGAACAAAGAGAGCACTTCCCCAGCGTGTTTCTCTGGTCTGGTTGTGTCAACAAAGTGAACTCCATGGTTACATATTAAGCTTCATGCATTTCCTTATCGGGTCTTTTTTAGAACGTGTTGAAACATGGGAACTATTTCACACAAACAAACCTCCACTCTCTTCAGCAAAGACTCCCTCGCACTTAGGAACCCCCAGCTGTTGGGGCCTCGAGGAAAGTCCTGTTGAGTGGATCGTGATCACATGGGTCTCCACTGATAAGTAGAAAATGCAATCAATCTCAACGATGGTACAATGGCTTAGCCTCGATTAGCCCATCTGGTTACCTGATAGGATTCTTCTGGGTTCTTTCAGGTTTCCCCACTAGCAGGACTTTAAGCCCCACTGCGTGCAAGTCTAGCCAAGCTGGCCCCAGGCGTATCCTGTGTATATTAAACCACGCAGAACCCCCGTCTCAATTAAATATTAACTTGCTTAAACCACCAAGTAGGTAATCGGTTCCCCTCCACTAGCAGGTAATGTGAGGGCAGGGTGGACTGTTTCAAAATTGGATTGATTCAGTGGTCATGGAAAGATAAGGTTTAAGGGAGGTAGAAACCCCCCCCCCCCCCACACCTGTGTTTTTAGCCAAGTTTAGTGCAGTTTTGGCTTGTAGATGTTGCAGAATATGTGAGCGTTTGTGTATGCATGCATAAACACATTACACACACACACACACACACACACACACGGCGAGTCCCTAGTGGTTAGTCTCTAATCATTGTTTTCATGTTAGCTTTGGTTAGAAATGGCTCAGCTTTTCTAGAACTTCCCCTTCCTCCAACCACCTGCTCTAGCGTTAGAATTTTTTTTAATGTTTTTATATTCTCTTGCGACACAAGAAGGGTAGAACCAGGCCAGCTATACCACAATATACCTATTCTCTCTGTCCTGTTCCGCCATACCAATTCTCAGAGTATGGGTTATGTGATTCTAATGTCGTCATTGTTGGTGTTTTAGTGGAGGATCGGGCCGCTGCAGTGGGAGTCATTACCGCCCGCTGTGTGTAGAGTTCCCAGTGGGACTGCACACGGGCCCATGACTCATTATGGTTAACCCCACCACCGCTAGACACGCCACTACGCGTGGCGGTGGTGGTCGGGTTGACCGAGTACGACTTGTTTTGCTCGTCAGCTAGACTGGGGGGGGGAGGGGGAGGCTTGTTTCATTTGGGCCTGAGCTGAGCAGGTTCTGGAGACCGCAAAGCCGCACGGGTTGGCCACCAGTCACTTTTATGACTCAAATGGCCAGTATACCATACTGGCCATTTTGTAAAATGTCCCAATGTCTGTTCAATTCAGCTTCGGGGGTTATCTCGGGTGCTAAAAACGAGTGATGATGACGCCGCCGCCGTTATAAAATCCAGGCAAATTCCTCAAGCCAAGTGGGAGGGAGAAAGGTTGAGATGTTTGAGTTGCGGTGTTGACCGATCGTCGAGTTCCACCAACTATGTTGTAAGCTCTCGTTTTTTGTGAACGGAGGTAGGGGGAGAGGGGGGAGGTTTGGAGCTCTCTCGCCCAGTAGATAAGGAATGAGGTCATGCTACATACCTGAGAGGATGGAGAACACTGCCTCCATGTTTGTTGACGGGTGGTGGTGGTGGGCGGCCTGAGCCTCCCCCACTCCTCCTCAGTTCAACTTGTTTTGGTTTCAGTGAGCTGGGGAAATGGGCAAGTTTCTTAAATGCGTGTAAACTGACTGTGTGTGTGTGTGTGCTTTGTTGTTAAGATCTCTCAGGAAGATGGGAAGGAATGTATACGCATGTCCTATAGTTGAGGCCTCTATATATTTGGATTCCCAACAACGCAATGATACTTTGTGTATGCATGTTAAAACCTTGTAGAACTATTTAACCACCCCCCCCCCCCAAAAAAAATGAAAAATGGTGGACTTGACTTGGACTTGTACTCTCTGAGAACATAGTTCTCAGAGCCGAGAGAGTACACAGCTGTTTGAAACCAAATCCACCATTTTTCTACACCGCTGTTTGAAGCCAAAAGTCCACCATTGGCACGTCCCTGCGAATCTGACTTCAATCGTTTGCGATTACGGTGAGCAATGGAACATAAACTGCTCCTGCGTGAGCCAATAACCCGAAGGCGGTAGGGGGGTACCTTTTTTATTTTTATTTTTTTGGACTTTGCATCTTTGGATTGGTTGATCAAGCCTCAAACCGTGAGGGGGGGGGGCAACAAACTGCCCAGTAAATAGGACCATTCAAGAGACTTTATTTAATTTCCCTCGGGATAAATAAAGTATCTTGAATGGTCCGATTTACTGGGCAGTTTGTTGCCCCCCCTCACGGTGTGAGGCTTGATCAACCAATCCAATTTCCTGCCACTGGAAAGGTTGCCTGTGTGTATATTTACGTGATAGACGGTCTAGTTTCGGGAGCTTTGTACTCGATGATGGGCCTATACACTTTACAGGGGATCACACTTGAGGATCACCAGGTGTTGCAAATGTTTCCCTTTCCGTGAAGGGAGTTAATTTGGTGCTGGCCTGAAGCGTCTCCGTTTTGCCAGGTGTTGTAACAACATGGGTAGGTTTTGAAGTAGCAAAAAAACGTTTTCTACCTGGTTCAAGTACTGACACTTACTACTACATGAGCGACTTGTGGCACTTTTATCTCGACTGCTGCCACTTCCACCACGGTAGCCCTGAGAGTGTGTGTGTGTGTGTGTTTGTAGTTTATTGCAGGCAACCACTACATTCAGACTGTCAGGATGCTGGAAACACAGCATGATTTAAAACAAAAGTCCAAAAAAGGCCAGACGATATCTCAACACGCATTATTGCACAACAACAAAAAAAAACAACAGTTGGTGGTGAAGGGTTCATTTTGTTGCCGCCCCCAGGGAAAGTTTGAGTCATTCCGGTGGCTCATGGTTGTGTCCACACACACACACACACACACACACACACACACACACACACACACACACACACACACACACACACACACACACACACACACACACACACACACACACACACACACACACACACACACGTGTCTCTGAAAGGACAAGAACGTCAACAAGTGTCATTTCTTGAAGACAAGAATCTGGTATTTCGGTGTGTGTGTGTCAGACAAACGAAATTACCCAATGAAATGTCTCTGCCTGGACTGTCAACCACCCTGACGACAAGGAGTCCACAGTGGTGGTGTCACCTATCGACATGTTGTTATTATCCAGAAGGTTCTGTTAGTCCTCTTTTAAAAAAAAAATTGTGTTGCAGTCTGTTGTAAGACTGTGTAATGATACCTGTGTGTACTGTCAGATTAAGTCTCTCTCCCCTTCCTCCTCCTCCTCCCTCTTTGTGTCTCTAGCTGGCAGGGACTGGAGTGCTGGCCGTGGGCCTCTGGCTACGCTTCGACACACGGACCGCGGCCCTGTTCGAGGGACCGGACTCTCCCACCGTCTTCTTCACCGGTAAGGGCCGACCGAGTCAGAGGACGGGACGGACCGCCGTCTCCTCTCCCTCCTCTCCGCGTGGTCTCGACACGACGACACTTTGTGTCGCGCACCGCTGTCGCCGCCGCTGGTTTGCCCTTCATTGTTCATTGTTAACCTTTTTTAAATGTGCTATTGATGGCTATCGGTCACTAGGTGTCGCACTTCCAGTTCCAGAGGTTGGCGGGGGTTTGCTGCCCAACCTGCATTTGTCATGGTTTCAGTGGCGTGTGACCGAGACGGACCCGGAAAGCTCAAAGTCCGAGACGCATGTGAAACTATGTTCTTTGTGCCTTACTTCTGTCTGTGTGGTCTTTTGATTTTATTAATTTTTTTACTACCAAGACTTCTTGATCGCTGAGGACACAGCGGTACCAACGGTACCAACCACGCTGCGGTCCTGTTGCCTCACAAGCCTTTTTGGAAGAGCTACTGGAATGCCGTGTCATCGTGCAAAAATATAAACAAAACCTTTTTTATAAAAGGATTCATTCACACTTGATTCATGGGAGGGGGGGGGAAAAAAGTCATACTTTTTATTCCGCACCTTTTTCTAAAATGTATTTTACTTTGAATTATTCGTCGACGTGAAAATTGTACCGATGCCACTTTAAATATAGTACTCGTTTTATTTATGTTTTTATTTGCACTTCTGGTTAGATGCTCAACTGCGTTTTTGCCTAATTCTTGTACAATGCCAAGTAAAAAAAAATACAATCTAGAACATTCAGACCCCCACACTATCCCCACCCCCACAATCTATCTTAACTGTCCCATACATACATACATACAACCCACCCATCCAATCCTATAGGCCCAAACCTATAGGGTTGGATTGCATTACCAACCCAAGACTCAATACAGTTCCTTCATTTACTTCCGTCGCTAAAAGCCCTGCTGGTCTGAGTCTTTGATATCCACTAAAGTCTCAACTCGCTACCCGCTAATGTCCTGAATGCCTTGTGGTGGTGGGATGAGTGGGGTCACTGCGTTGCTTGCTGTGGGAAAGCCTGCCATTAGAAGTCCATCCTCGGCAGCATCTCCAGGAGAGATCCTGGAGATGCTGGGTGTGGTTCCTGGAGAGCAACGGGGTTATTGAAAGGGTTCTCTTTCGGGGGAACTGGCTTCTTCCAGGAGCCCTGCTTGCTGTGTTTATATTTTGTCTCTCCTTTCTGGTTTTAACCAGTGTGTTGTTGTTGTTGCCATAGAGACCGGCCACTCCTTATCTGCCATTGTCTGGCTGTGGTAGTGGGCGGGGCCTACAGAGCCAAGTCACGCAGGGGGAGAAATGTGCTTCTGACCACGCCCAAGGCGCCAAAAACCAAACAACCCACGGCGTTTGTCTTCCTGGAGGAACCGAACGCTTCAGCCGGTTTCTCCTCAAACGGCCCCTGATGGACCAGTGACCTAGTCTGGTCCTGGCCAATCCAAAATAAACATGTGACGCTAACCTGTGTTTTAGGCGGCGCCGTCCCTGTGTGTTCTTGAATGAGCTAGAATCCACAGTGAGACCGTAGTGTCCGACTGTGCTACAAGCTGCCGTTGACAAAATGTGTCTTATCCCCGTCCTCGGCCTGCCTACTCAAACGGATAACGCACTGGTCAACAACCAGTGCGACCCCCCCCCCCCCCCCCCCCCCCCCAGAAAGAAGGGAATCTACGACGGGGGGGGCGGTTAACTTGAAGCCTGAACCTCTTGTAGTCTGAACATCGGCTAAGACCACAGGGCTCCCCAGAGAGGGGAGCTGTTGATCCTCTTTTAAGGCGGGAAGGACGATGGGGACTCGAGTTACGCTGTATTCATTCTGAGTTTCATGTGGGACGTGGTTTTCCGCTGCCCTTAAAGCCTCAAAAGGTGTATTCGTGGCCGAATTAGCTATCGTGTTATCAGCGTAATGAACAATGGCATTCTATTGCCGATTGGGGGCTGCCGACGTTTGACGTCTCTCGGCTAGCTTGCCCGCGCACGCCACGGTGCGTCTGCGGCGCTTATTGCAGCGCTAGGCGCTAGCCATATGAAAGAAAGGCTTGTTGTTGTGGTGTGTGTGTGGCTGAATCCGTCATCTTAATTGTGTGTGCGTGTACACGGACGCGCACATGGGGGGGGGGGCAAGGCGGCATAATGGCCTCACTGTCCTGAAGGCAGGGCAGATGAGGCCAAAGCTTGTCCCAGTGAGAGAGAGAGAGAGACACACACACACACACACACACACCCTCCCCTTGGCCTTTGTTTGTGAACAGGCTCGTGTTTGTTTGTTTTCCGTCGTCTCAAGAACTGCCAGGGAAGATGATTTCCCTCCTCTTCTTCTCCGCTCTTCATCTTTCGGACTAGCAAAGTGGGCTGCCGTGTTGATGTAGAAATGACAAACCTCTAAATGGCGGTGTGTGTGTGGGGGGGGGGGGGGTTGTTGTGTGTGTCAGCCCTCATGTTAAACAATTTAAATGAAGCCCCCCCCCCCCAACTGCCTGCCATTTCTCTTCATGTATGCCGTCATGTTTATGACTCATAACCGCCATCTACCAGACGATGAAGCCCCAGCTTGAGACACTGAAGAAAAAAAAACTTAATGTGTGTGTGTGTGTGTCCCTCCCTATGCTAGGCGTGTACATCTTGATTGCCGCGGGGGCTCTGATGATGGTGGTGGGCTTCCTGGGATGCTGCGGCGCCATCAAGGAGTCGCCGTGCATGCTGGGCCTGGTAAGGACGCCTCGAGGGAACCGTCCATGTGGTCGACCATCGCTTGACATTTTGCTTTGTTGACATTTGGTTGTTGTTGTTGTTGTTTTTGTAGTTCTTCTTCTTCCTGCTCGTCATCTTCGCCATCGAGGTGGCAGCCGGGATCTGGGGCCTGTCTAACAAAGACCGGGTATGGACTAAACGACACACGACACACACCTCATATACACAACACACACATCATACACAACATACACACACCTCATATACACAACACACACCTCATATACACAACATACACACACCTCATATACACAACACACACATCATACACAACATACACACACCTCATATACACAACACACACCTCATATACACAACATACACACATCTCATATACACAACACACACATCATACACAACATACACACACCTCATATACACAACACACACCTCATATACACAACATACACACACCTCATATACACAACACACACCTCATATACACAACACACACACACCTCATATACACAACACACACATCATATACACAACACACATCATACACAACATACACACATCATACACAACATACACACACCTCATATACACAACACACACCTCATATACACAACACACACATCATATACACAACACACATCATACACAACATACACACATCATACACAACATACACACACCTCATATACACAACATACACACACCTCATATACACAACATACACACACCTCATATACACAACACACACATCATATACACAACACACATCATACACAACATACACACACATCATACACAACATACACACACCTCATATACACAACACACACATCATACACAACATACACACACCTCATATACACAACACACACATCATACACAACATACACACACCTCATATACACAACACACACCTCATATACACAACACACACCTCATATACACAACATACACACACCTCATATACACAACACACACCTCATATACACAACACACACCTCATATACACAACATACACACACCTCATATACACAACACACACATCATATACACAACACACACATCATACACAACATACACACACCTCATATACACAACACACACCTCATATACACAACACACACATCATACACAACATACACACACCTCATATACACAACACACACCTCATATACACAACACACACCTCATATACACAACATACACACATCTCATATACACAACACACACATCATATACACAACACACATCATACACAACATACACACACATCATACACAACATACACACACATCATATACACAACACACACCTCATATACACACACAACACACACCTCATACACAACACACATACACAACACACACCTCCTACACAGGCATCATATACACAACACACACCTCATATACACAACACACACCTCATATACACAACACACACCTCATATACACACCTCATATACACAACACACACCTCATATACACAACACACACCTCATATACACAACACACACCTCATATACACAACACACACCTCATACACACATACACATACACATACACCACCTCACACACCACCTCATACATATACACCACCTCATACATATACACCACCTCACACACCACCTCATACATATACACCACCTCATACATACACACCACCTCACACACCACCTCATACATATACACCACCTCATACATACACACCACCTCACACACCACCTCATACATATACACCACCTCATACATGCACACACACATCATACACCTCGTATACACACATCCTACACACACCACCTCATACACACACACCTCATACACACACACACCTCATACACACACATCCTACACACACATCCTACACACACACCACCTCATACACACACACAGACCACCTCATACACACACACCACCTCATACACACACACCACCTCATACACACACACACACCTGTCTGTTTCTGCCCCAGTTTTCTGTGGTTAGATGCTGGTGGTGCTGATCTCTCCCTCCTCTCTGTGTTGTTTGTCAGGTGGTGGAAGACGTGACTGAGTTCTACAAGCAGACCTACGCCAACTACAAAGACACCAGACAGGAAGCACTGAAGGAGACCCTGAGGCTCATCCACTTCGGGGTGAGACGCACCACAAACATGACTAAACGTGTACATGGGTTCCTCCTCATCCCATCCATCCATCCATCCATCCAGCCTCCCACCGCCATGACACAGGGATGTTCTTTATGTCAATTGCTTGTCTCTCGGATGTTTTTTTTTTATTTGTCATCACTGGAATGATGTGGTTCTTTTATATACATAAATATGCTCTGGTGGTATAATTTGCCTACAGTCTTCTATTTAGAGAAAATGTTTCACGCTCTACCAACCCGCTCTCTAGTGCCACCAACGGTGTTAAAACATGTACACTTCTGTGTTCAAACGTATCGAGTCTACCAAGATTCTTTATTTTTGTGGTACAAAGTACAATGGAATGCTTAACTCTAATGGAATGCTTTCTACAACAATACTATACAGTGCTGCCTTGTTGTCGAGAAATGATGTCGAAATGATACTATATCATACTATATAACAAACTATAACTGTATACTATAAACAACAATATATATACTTTACTGTAAACCATACACCACTAACAATAGTGTCTAAGTGATGATGTGTACATATGGTGCAACAGGCCACTGTGTTAAACGTATCAAGTCTATTTTGCCACCAGTAGGTCACTGTTAAAGGTATCAAGTCCGGTGGCACTAAAGCTCTGTTCCCCCCCCCCCCACCACCCCACAGCTGGACTGCTGCGGCCCCACGGGGACTGTCATCGACGCGGCCAAGGACATCTGCCCCAAGAAGGAGGGCCTAGCGGTCCTCATCACCACGGTAACTCATTTTCAGCCCCCACCCCCCCCCTCACACGCACGTGTTTGTGGGACGCGTACAAATAATGTATTATTATATATTCAAGAATTGCATTTGCAACAAGTACAATGGAAAGCCTACTCCTCATTCCCTCCTGCAGTATGACGTTCTAGAACACAATACTATAAGAAATGTTTTTTGTGTGTGGTTCCAGAGCTGCCCCACGGCCATCGACGAGGTGTTCAACGGCAAGCTGCACATCATCGGAGGTGTGGGCATCGGCATCGGTGTCATCATGGTGAGTCTGCTGTTGTACGTGTAACCGATGCCAGCAGCAGCAGGTGGTGGTGCTGTTAGAGGTGGTGGTGTTAGACGTTCTAGCGATAAAGCGATGGGTTGTAGCTTCTCACGGTGTGCGCTCTCTAAGCAGCAGGTTACCCATATGACTCAAACCAGCTCCCATCACCATGGTAATTGTTGAATCTCTCCTCCTGGTTTTCAGATCTTCGGCATGATCTTCAGCATGCTGCTCTGCTGCGCCATCAAGAAGTCCCGGGACTTTGTCTGAAGCCACCGCACCCACCGTCTCCTTTAACTTATGTTTATTACCCCCCCCTCACACACCTGATCCCCCATGCTTTAGATTGTCCTCCATTTTTATACGCAAAGTTACGGTTGTTTTTTTAGCAGTAATCCCGACGGCCAGCTCCATATACCGGATGGGCCGAGTGTCCTGTGAGGGTATGTTGGGGGGGGTTCCGTTGGGTTCCTCCTTGGTAGTTCGGGGACCGTCACGAGAGTTGGTTCTGCAGCTCGCCGCCGCCCAGTTTTAACACGTTGCAATGTTTGTTTGTTTTTCTTTCCCAATCACAATAACCGAAAGGGGAAATACGAACGGTTTTTGAGTTAAACCTCCCCGTCCTTTATATATATCTATATTTGTATTTGCTTGTAATCTTTGTATATGGTTTTGAGTAGGTAGAATAAGGCCAAGAGAACTTGCGTCCCCCCCCACCACCACCCCTTGTCCTGTAGGATGGCCGTTTTGGGTTATAGACCACAAGTTGACCAGGCTGTTACTTCGTAAACGGTGAGGAAGTATGACTATTGGCACACATGAAGTTTAAAAGCAAGTGGTGGTGTTGAGTTTGGGGAAAAAAAAACCTGCTTTCAAATAAACTAACTGAACGTTATTCTATTCTTTTTTCGTTTTTTTTTGTTTTTTTTGCAGCTGTGTTTTTAACTTGAGCTTTTAGTTGTATGTGGACTTCTGTTTTGAGGAATTGGAGGGAGGGGAAAAAAACGTCTTTCTTTTAATGCAAATACGTTTGACAGGTAAAGATTGTATCATGTGTGTTGGCGAATAAACTAATCAGGTAGTAAATCAACAGTTGTTGGATTTTGACTCATTAAAACGTTCTGTTGCACAAACAATGATCACATGACTTATACGTTTCTGCGTGATATGAAAAATATCTTTTTATTTCAACCGAACGCCACAATACATACTTTTAAAAACATTTTTGAAAGAACGAAAAACCAAACCAAAACCCTACGGGTGGCCACGACTAGGAAAGTGCAAATGTGTTGATTTTAAAACGAGTCGATCCGGATATGCTGATCTTATGAGGAATCAAGACAAATAGGTCGGTTGTGAAATAGTCTTTGGCTACAGTCAAACAAATACTTCACAAATAATCGTATGAGTGACTGGGACATGTGACACTAGAGATCACTGTTCAAGTGACATGACTACCATCCGTAGATCCTGTGACTAAGATTGTGGCGCCCTCTAGTGGGCGTCACAGCTACTGCGGGGCTCGCAGGTTTTGGAACACAATTTAAACCTAAACTCGGGAGAGGGGGGTGGGTTGTAACCCGTAGTTTCACAGTTTGTAGTATGTTTCCATTGGACTACAATATCTCAACACTTGTTGAACGACCGTTCAACACATGACCGAAGGATCAGCGTGAACTACTACACACACCTCACACGGGGATCAAGCCTGTTCAATTGAAACGGACCAATGAAATGTGAGCGTTTCGTCTCATAATGGGGCATTTTATTTCAAATAAAACACTCCCATATCAAAAAACGGCCGCAGTCGGACCGAGAGTCACACAAAATGAGTTAAACGACACCTGGGTCTACAGTGGGCTGCTGAATCTTCACAGTTGTGGGGTGGGTGTGGGGTGGGATTAAATCAAAACTGAGTGAATCATGTTAAACTACAATCACCCGATAGATGTGACAATTCTTGCCTTCTTTTACCTCGGGGTGGGTGGGGGAGGCTGACATGTCTGACCTACAGGGACAGCATGTCCAGGTCAGCGATTTCGAAGCCCCGCCATAGATTACAAACCTAAAGTATGGATTCCCTCCATTTAATTAGTCTCCATCTTAATGGCCACCTTCCAGCCTTTCTCCGTGAATTGACCGATGTTGCAATAAAGAAGGGTTTGTCATGATTGACACTGTATTGCACAGAGGAACGCTCCGACAGTAAACACGTATTGTGTGTGTGTGATATATCAATCCGGTTGTGACGGACAAAAAAGTGCCAACAAAAGGGAAACTCTTGGTAGGAACATTGGGGACGCAGACCTCCCCTTTCCATTCTCCAAGTGTGCCCATAACTTCTTCTGCTGGACCTTTCTACTACAGCAGGGCCACTTCACAAAAAAAGGGCGCCCCCCCCACATTGAAAGTGACAACATTGGGTATTACACCCCAATAATCAAAAAAAGGCCTCTGGTTTCAAGGTCGAAAAAAAAAACCAGGACTTCTACCCTTCATTCCATCCACCGGGGGGGCAGTCCCAGAGATAAGGCATCAACATTAAGAAAGGCTGGAGAGAATAAACTAAGACTAAACCACATGCACGCACACGCACACACACACGCAGAAAGACAGCCATTTTTCTTCTTCAGTTTCCTTCCTCTACACCGGCGCCGGTGCCCGGCTCCTCACTTGAGCACCGTGTGTCGCAGTCGGCTCAGACGAGTCTGGTGACGGCCGAACATCTGACGGGGATCGAAGCGGTACCTGAGAGAGAGAGGGTGGGCGAGAGAGGGAGGGTGGGCGAGAGAGAGAGAGACCGAAAGACGGGACAATAAATATTTAGAAAAGACAATATACAAATACGTGTCCTTAGTTGGATTTCATTAATTTGTGAAACCAAATATAAAAGTAAGCAAAATTTGCTTTAATTTTCATTTTGATTGTAAAGAGTAGCGAAAGAAAGACCAAATCGGATGAATGCCTCTTTCTTTTTGAGACTGCACACAGTGTGTGTATGTATCTATATCTAGATATATATATCTATATATATCTATATATATATAGATATATATATCTATATCTATATCTATATCTATATATATATCTATATATATATATATATCCCGTATATAGAATTATTATATATTACCATGCACTTTACTGCAACAATTGCACTCTGGTTAGATGTCAAATTATTTTCGCTGTACTGTACTTACATGATAATACATTTGAATCTAATCTAATCTCAGCAAACGCACCGGGAGTCGTAGACCCCGGGGGTCCGGCAGGAGGGTCCAGAGCAGGACTGCATCATCATGAGCCGGTGGTTCATCTTCTCCAGGACCTCCTTGTCGATGGAATTGGCGATGTTGGTCAGCTGGTAAGGGTCGGCCGTCACGTTGTACACCTCCACGAAAACCTGGAACCCAGTCGGAGTTTACGAATAACAACAAAAAACAACAATAGGGAAGTCTTTAAACTATCATAACTATGTCATTAACATTACACTGTCATACTTTGCTGGACTTTCTGGACTCATTACAGTTACTGCACTGTATTCATGATGCTGCTGCACTACTGGCACTTTAAAATGCTTTCAAATCTTTTTGAAACATGTCAATTTCATCCGTCACTATATTATTTCTTATGTTCATTTTTATTGAGTTTAGCATTTTCATAGTATTGTTTTAGAAATTCAGAAACTGCTGGAGGGAATGGGGAGTAAGCAGTCCATTGTACTTGTTGCAAATGACCAATAAAATATCTTAAAGGGGCCACCGTTTTTGTAAACGGACTGCGTTTATCTAGCGCGTTCACCCATTACACCCGTTACAATTATTGCCTCACATTCACCCATTCATACACCGACGGCGGTGTCAGCGCTGCAAGGAGACCGCCAGCTGCAAGGAGCAGTTAGGGTTAGGGTGTCTTGCTCAGGGACACCTCCACTCTTGGCTAGGAGGAGGGTGGAGCCAGAGGGGATCGAACCAGCAACCTTTGCCGGACAAACCCACTCCAGACCTCCTGAACTACTGCCGTCGACATTGCAACATCCCCATGCGTGACGGGCGCTATTCACCTCCTTGTCGTCGAACTCGCAGTACTGCATGTCGACAGAGGGGGCGACGGTCCGCACACAGGCGTAGGTGTTGTTGAAGGAGTCCTCGCACACACAGTCGGGAAAACACTCCTAGGGGGAGAAAAACGTTGAACCATCAGCGAGGTGATTTTAACGCAGACAGAGAAGAGAAATTAGCTTCCAACGTTAACCACTCTACGACACGTGGGTGGGCGATGGTCTGCCCATCTAAAAGTCTAAATGTACACAACCGTGATAAACTAAAGAAATGTAATTAAATCAAATGTGGATTTAACGATTTCCTGATCTCCTCAACGTGGGCATAGCATTTTTCTCGGGGTTTGAAATAGTTCCAACTACTCGTTTTAAGATGAACCGTAACATAGAAATACAAAATAGTATTATCAACATATATATATATATATATAAATGTAAAGTTAAAACGTGCTCTACTGGGCTGAGAGCCTGTCATATGGAGTTCAATCCAAGTACTATACATATCCATCCATACACACTTTCACTCACACTTGGCAATTTTAACAAGTAATTTGTTTACATTTTAAATAATTTATGTTTTTTAATTCCTGTTTGTAAGAGTCCGTAAGTGACAGTGAGGATTCCTACATACTTTTGTTGTACTTGGCCGATGACAATAAAAGGAATTCTGATCCAGGTTCGATTCTGATGCCACTCAACAGTACTTGAAATTCTCCCCCAAAACCCCCCACCCGCCAAAAGAAAAACACATGGCCCTCCCCTCTCTCCACCCCTTTCTCCACCCATCTATCGGCTGTGGTTTCCCTACCGAGACTCCAGGTCCGAGCACGGGGCAGGACGGGTCGGAGACGTCATGTCCTTCCCCTTCGTACTCCACCAGCATGTCCGTCCTCCAGCTGCTGGCGTTCGCCTTGCCCTCCTGGGGAGACACCAGACAAGACACCTGAACACCACTTGACCCGTTCACTAACGGGTGAAGCTTTCAATAGGAACAGCAGGCTTTTTTTCCGTTAAAAAGGGCCCCTATTAGACTCTCTAAATCAATGTAGTCTACAGAGAAAATGTCAAACCCAAAATGGGGATTTTGTGAAACCCAAAATGGTTGTTTTACACTGGTAGAACAGAAACCACAAGGAAAGCGTGGTGATGAACCAGCGTACCAACACGGGCAGGAAGGACATGCCGTCCATCTGGGTCTGGTTGACGTCGTAGCCCGCGATGTCCAACATGGTGGGACCCAGGTCCACGTTGGCCACCAGCAGCTGGGAGACGGGGACACAAAGACACAACAAATGCAACCCAGCGATCCACTGCAAGCTAAAGTAATACGGTGACGAAACAATGACTCCTGAACATATGATTATGGATCGCAAAACATTGTTGAGAGAAAGCTCTGTGTGTGAGTGAGTGAGTGAGTACCGGGCTGGTTTGGTTGGGCTTGATGTTGGGCCCTCTGACCATGAGCGGCACCCTGATGTCAAACTCATAGAGCTGCCTCTTGTCCATAGGAAGAGAGAACTGGCCTGAGAGAGAGAGAGGTATGAAACACAGAGAAAGAGAAAGAGAGAGAGAGAGACAGAGAATATACAGAGGTCTGACTTTGAATACATTTGCTTTGATAATAGGATGAATATTTTAGGTTCAATGCAATATATTGAGATCCTGGTCAGATTGTATTTTTCGATTCTTTGCACACCCTCGTACACTTTACCACTAGTACTTAAAGCTACTAAACGGACAGTACCATTTCTATCCAAAGAAAACACTACCAGAAGTACTACAGTTAGACGGAGGGTTGGCAGCAGATCCTATTTCAACTCTTCCATCCCAGGGCCAGGATGTTTTGTTCACTATTCCCACTGCATTCTTGTGTATGTGTGTGTGTGTGCGTGCGTGCATACCGGTGTGGTACCCGTTGTCAGAGGTGAAGAAGATGTACGTGTTGTCCAGCTCCTTCCTGGCTTCGAGGTCTTGCACCACGCGCTCCACCAGATCGTCCACCGACAGCAGAGTGCGCCATCTGCAGGCCGGGGAGACACGGTGCAACAACGGAAATACATTCTGGATTCAGGATTGTTTTCATATATGGCATTTAGAACATGACGTTATTCAATGGGTTTTGCATCAAAATATACTAAACATAAGAATAAACAAATAAGTAACAACTTGCGAAAGTTAAAATGACATATTATCAATACAAAGGAAAGGATTAAATACATATAAAATATAATGACATATATAAAATCACATCAGTAGTGTTCTTTTTTTTCTTTTTCTTTTTTAACGAAGATAAGAATGTTTTTGTCTAAAAATCATATTCATGATGAGCACTCATCATCATCATCATCATCACAAAAAACGGATATTAGATCATTAACAGAAACAGCCATGAGTATCCACCGCAAGCCATCTTCACTTTGGTAGAGTAACACACAAAACAAAAGAAAGAAGAAACGTAAATGGAGGAGGATGTGATGTTTCCATGTGTGGGGGAGATGTGGTTGTAGGGTGAGATGCAGGGTGAGATGCAGGGGGGTTCCCACCTGCTTCTGAAAGCGTTGTCCAGGAACTGGATAGAGGAGTTGCTCATGGGGGTCTTGGCCTGTCTGATCAACCAGTGTTTGTCCTGGAGGAGGAAGAGGAGGAAGAGGAGGAGGAAATGCAGTGTCACGTTTCAGTTCAATCTGGACAACCCAAAAAACCTTCAGCAATACGACTACGGTACTGAAGAATATAGCTGGTGCCACTATCCATCCATCCATCCAATACAGTCATGATAATAAAAGATGTGAGGGGTAAAACTGGAAGATACACTTTTGGAAGCCCCCTGTATTTGACCCATCCCAAGTAGCGAGGAGCCGTGGGAGGACACACCGGCTTGGGCCTGGAAGCCAACGCTAGTCTTAAGTGCCTTTGCCTGCCTTGCTTGCTTGCTAATGGGCAGGAAGGATGTGTCTCATTCTCGGTAGCATAGCATAATCAGGGTGGCAAGTTGTAGCTTTTCCAGGGAGGCGATACCCCATGACCACAGACAAAAACCAGTGACTTGATTTATTTTGTCCTAAATGTCTGCTCTTGAGTCACACTTCTTTATGTGTATATCACGAGAGGTGGATGTAATATTCGATAGATTAAAACATTGCATTTAGCAGACACTTTTATCCACAGCGACTTACAAGGAGTACATTTGTTGAAGTAGACAATAGCATAACGCTGAGGTACGCAAACATATCTTATAAAACATATCTTATTATCTCCAACACCTTTCAGGACTCGATTTGCGGTGGCCCAGTGCAGGGAGGTGTCACATTAGCGGGAACATTATGCGCGCGCGTGCGCGCACGGAGAGAGAGAGAGAGAGAGAGAGAGAGAGAGAGAGAGAGAGAGAGAGAGAGAGAGAGAGAGAGAGAGAGAGAGAGAGAGAGAGAGAGAGAGAGAGAGAGAGAGAGAGAGAGAGAGAGAGAGAGAGAGAGAGAGAGAGAGAGAGAGAGAGAGAGAGAGAGAGAGAGAGAGAGAGAGAGAGAGAGAGAGAGAGAGAGAGAGAGAGAGAGAGAGAGAGAGAGAGAGAGAGAGAGAGAGAGAGAGAGAGAGAGAGAAACTGAGCAGTCGAGAGCGACAAAACCAAAAAAAAGGACTGAAGAGGAACTGAGAGCCGACTCGAGACAAACAAGATGCAGGTCACAGATTCTGTCTGTATGGGGGCGGGGGGGGGCGGGCTGAACCGCTTCCAACACCCACCTTCCCATGCACGTTGAAGTTGGGGTTCCTGGGCGCCCGCGTGTCCTTGTACTTGTCCCCGTACTGGGGCGCCGGCGTCCAGGGGCTGTGGGGCGCCGGCGTGGACACCATCATGAAGAAGGGCTGGTGGTTGGACTTGTACTTCAGGAAGTCCAGTGACACGTTGGCCTGCGGAAAAAAAAACATACAACCTCAATCCAACATCCGTCGGGCGGATGTTGTTGTATATCAGACCCATTTCAAAAATCATGGTATTTGAATAACTAAAAGAACAACATAGGTTTTTACTGGTGATTTGAATTTGTATTCTGGACTGGATTTGAATTCTGGACTCATATTTGTTACTCATTACAGTCACTGCACTGTATTGATGATGCTGCTGCACTACTGGCACTTAACTCAAATGCTTTTTGCACAATTCAACACATGTACATATCATCCACCAATCACTTTATTGTTCTTGTACACTTTATGTTAATTCAACTTTTTATTGTGTATATAGTATTCTTAAAGTGTTTTGTTCTAGAATGTCTCTACTGCTGGAGGGAATGGGGAGTAAGCTTTCCATTGTACTTGTTGCAAATGGCAAATACAATTCTGGAACCTTGAATCTTGAATCAAACACAGTGCCCTAGGATGGCTCTACAATGTACATTCAACGACGACAAACGCGTTAAAGCGAGCGTCTCGACGGCCCAAGACGTGGTGGTGGTGGTGGTGGTGGTTAGTCGAGGAACCATTTAGAACGTACCAGAACATCAGTCAGGTAGTCCTTGCTGTAGTCGTCCCCGTGACTCTCAGGCTTCCCGTTCACAGACAGCGTGTAGTTGTAGTACTTGGAGTTTCGTTCCTGGGCAACATTCAAATCAGTGGAAATCATGTACAATTATTTTCACAAATTAAGACTTTAGATTCATATCTTAAAAGTCAGACTTTAGACACCAATCTCTGATGTCTTACTTTAGTAGATTATCAACCTAAAATCGAACTTTAGATTATCAATCTAAAAATCAGACTTTAGATTATTAACCAAAAATCAGACTTTAGATTATTAATCTAAAATGAGATTTAAGATTATTAATCTAAAAACTGATTTAAGATTATTAACCTAAAATCGAACTTTAGATTATCAATCTAAAAATCAGACTTTAGATTATTAACCAAAAATCTGACTTTAGATTATTAATCTAAAATGAGATTTAAGATTATTAATCTAAAAACTGATTTAAGATTATTAACCTAAAATCTGACTTTAGATATTAAAATGTAAAGCATTATTTCATGGCACTGGGATAGCATTTTGAAATGGTTGGTAAACCGGGTAGGGCCTTTTAGAGCTTAGTTCATACATGCTAACGTCAACTCTCTGCCCGTAGAAGAGAACGTACCCTCCCACGGGGGTCACCACTGACTAGGGTTTGTGTCTGTACGGCCATGATGGTCAAAGCCTTACCAGTCCAATCCACTGGGTCCATCCCAGCGGGACGTGGCCCAGTCCGCCAGCCTTGGCGTCGCCGTACTGAGAGAGAAACACACACACACACAAAATCAGAAAAGTCACCGACATATAACACTGAAGAAAGGCTGGGTTTACAGTCAGGTCACGCGGTGACAATTCCTCAATCCACGCATCCACCCGCTCACTGACTCAAACGAACACTATGAGCCAATCACGTAAAATGCAGTTTCTCATGTGTCACATCACAAGTGTGTGTGTGTGTGTGTGGTCATATAGTGCATCTTGTGACGATGAACTACCACCTTATGACTCGAATATCACAAAATGTGCAAGAGGTCAGAAGACTTTGCGGTCGCTCTCTCATATGCCACAGAGCCTTGCTCTTTATCGCACTTAAGACAAATCTCTCTCTCTTCCTCTCCCCCCATCATGATTGTGTATGGAGAGAGAGAGAGAGAGCGAGAGAGAGAGCGGGGGGCTCTCTCTCGCTCTCTCTCTCCGTACACAATCATGATCCCCTCTCTTGTCAAACCCTTTTGTCTCACTCTACTTCTCTTTCTCATATTTCCACATATTTAATGTGGAATGTACTCAACACTGTTTATTTTTTGTCGGCTCGTAGTCATGCTCTCTCTCTCTCCCTCCCTCCCTCTCTCTCCCTCTCTCCCTCCCTCCCTCTCCCACATCTCTATCCCCATCATCTATCTCTTCCTCCCCCCACCTCCTCTCCATCCATCCATCTTTCCATGGTCCATTTCCATCATCTTTCTCCCTACCTGGTTGAGATATTTCCCGGCGAAGAAGGTCTGGTATCCGGCCTGGCTCTGCAGCAGGGCGGGGAAGGTCAGGGGCTCCTGGGTCTTCTGCCAGGCCGTGCTGCTGCAGTTGCCCTCCAGCGTGTTGTTGATGACGTGGTGGTTGTGGGGGTACTTCCCTGTCAGGATGCTGGCCCGGCTCGGGCAGCACAGCGGGCTGGCCACAAACTGGTGGTGGTGGTGGTGAAGACGTGGTAAACATGGTAGGGAGAGGAAAAAGCAATCACATAGAAATATAAAAAACGGTGGAAAAGGCTAAGGGAGAACCCCCGTTTTCACGACACTTGAGCAGAAGATAGATCAGGTAATCAGACATTCTTTTGAATTCCTACCAACGTTGAAATGAGCACTCAAGCATGGACGTCATGGACTCTGGACTCACGACGTCTTAAGCCAGAACTATTTAGCCAATATACTTGTCAATATTCTTGTCAGACCTTCTCGTCTTGCGGTCTGACTAAAATGCTTGTCGGAGCCCCAATCGCGTGACCAGGTCAACCTCTACGAATGTATGACGTGAACACGGTTGGGAAGGCCCCTTGATTGGAGGACATTTGCAACAGCGTAAAGCGACGGTTACTTACGGCCTTGGTGAACGAGATCCCCGCGTCTCCAATTAACTTTTTGGTCTTGGCAAGTGGACTCTGAAAGAGAAGCATTTTTTGGACTCATTGTCAAAACTGTAGACTGGGCAAAATGTTAATGTAGATCAACAGTACCGTGTGAAAGCAAAAGCTTGACTTCCCTTTATGAATTCAACTTTCAAAAAACACATTCTGTTGAACTTTATACAGATGCTCTCGATTGTATCGTCCAAGCCCTTTTAACACCATTTAACAGCAATACAACGCCACTAAACTAAACTACACATCTACACCGCTTCACTGACAACCACTTGTACACACACCACTGTGTTAAAACACACCCTTGTGATCACACACCCCGTGTGCACACTACGGGAGTAAACGATCAGTTATCAGGAGAAAACAACAATGTGCAGGACAGGGGCCAGTTGCATGATTGGAGGCCAGATTCACAAAACAAAAGCGTTCCAATTAATAACTCACAGACAAATCTATAATAACAACACATGTGACTAAATAGCAAGTGTTTAACACGCCTGTATACGTCTGTCCTGGTTTCAACCCCAGTGCCATAGTTTATACCCCGACACTGACTGTTCAGTGTAACTACAATACTGTACTGCATCAATACTACATTACCTAGTTACACGTTTACATCCACCGCACACATTTGGATGTATATTATAGATTTCTAATTTGTATGTATATACGTTTCTAATTTGCACTACTGTTTTCATAGGGCCATATGCATATATAGATATACAAATAAATATTATATGGCCATTTTACCTGTTTATACAACCTGTTTTACAATGTCAATAAAGGGATTCAGATTAACAGACTGACAGATTATGATGTATTCTACATGAATGCATCATGACGAGAGAGCTAAATGCGCGCGCGCACACACACACACACACACACACACACACACACACACACACACACACACACACACACACACACACACACACACACACACACACACACACACACACACACACACACACACACACACACACACACACACACACACACACACACACACACACCACACACACACACACACACACACACACACACACACACACACACACACACACACACACACACACACACACACACACACACACACACACACACACACACACACACACACACACACACACGGTTGTCCACACTCACCAGACCCCCCATGGCGATGTCCAGGTCGTCGGTGAGGATCAACACGATGTTGGGCTTCTGACTGGACTCCTTCTCCTTCTGGGCGCCATCACCATCACGCACACCGACCATCAACAACAAAGTGACGCAGACGAAAAGACCCTTGAGGAGAGATGTCGGTGCCATCGTCCCGTCCGAGTGGAACGTCGTCACAAACGAACAACACAACTTAACTGAACAAGTGAAGAGAAGACTATGAAAGAAGAGGGGGGAGTTGTTAAGTAAGTAATCGCAGCAGACGCGACACACGGGAGGGGGGGTGGAGAATCACAAGCTACTGCTGCTTCCGCCTTCCAGGTTCTGTGGTCACGTGATCCGTAGCTACGGAAGCCCCTACGCAAAAAGTCAGCTGATCGTTCAAAAGCGTCCTGGTGGTTAACCTCAACAAATCGCGTTGTTATATATTTAATGTGAGTTTAATTGTGATTTATGAACCAGTGCGATCATGCAACGTTCGTGCTTTTAACGTGTACATGGTTTTTAATACTTAAGTACTTTTAATAATACATTTGAAATAATACAAAAACAAAGGTTTGTTCTGTGCAAACATACGCTCACACGCTCGCATCACTCGTTGATACAGTATACCAGGGGGGGCACATATACAATATAAGTATGAATAACTATACATTATAGCCTTTATTAGTACTAGGCGAGTATAATAGGTCCATCTAGTCATAAAGGTATGCCTAAATAATCACTTCTCCTGACGTGAATAAGTTCTTCTAGGCGGCGCACCTGCAGGCTGCAGGTCACTATAAACACAAAGTTGTTTTTGCACCATATGAATCCACTTAGACACGTCTTTATTGTCGTTTATTGTTATTATTTATATTTTAATATTTATTTGAACTTATCTAACTTTTGCTCATTGTGAAGTTTAACTTCTAACTTTTGCTTATTGTGAAGTTTAACTTCAAATGTTTCTTTATTGTGAAGTTTAACTTCTATCTTTTTGCTTATTGTGAAGTTTAACTTCTAACTTTTGGCTTATTGTGAAGTTTAACTTATACTGTTATTGTGAACAATGCCTACTGCGGGGGGGGGGGGGGCGGGGGTAATTAAGCAAGCATTCCATTGGACGAAATTAGAAAATTCCATTGGAAAAATAAACAAAAAATAAAGAAATATTTAATCTTGCTGCCACCACCTGTCGCACCCTAACAAAGTAGTCAAAGTTGACGAAACTGTGTAAGCAGTGGGCCGGACTATCAACCAGGGGCGTCAGTAAGTAAACAGCGTCTGGGAAGTTCCAGGAAGGAACTTTAAAAGTGTGCCAAACACCCAAACCCTGAGCCTGAACTACAACTACAACCACCTCCCATAGGAGAGGACAGGAATGCACCCGGAACTCCATCCTCGTCCTCATAGTAACACAGCTCAACAAAAAACACTTTTTAAAACGGTTTGCAAAAGGAGTTTTGGAGCGCCCGGTTTGCATGCATGCACACAGCGGTCCAACGATGTGGACGGCGCAATGAAAAGGGAGGCAAGGAAGGAAGGGGGGGGAGACCAGGGGGGAGACCAGGGGGGGGAGAAAAATGGCGTCGCGGTCGAGTGAACTTTTGGAAATCGACATGTTAATGGACGTGTGTGGTGGCGTCTCCGGGGACGAGAGCGGCTTCGTCAACCCGGCGCTCCCCGACGGCTTTTCGGCGTTCCAGCGGTGGCGCGCCACCACCGACCGTGGTGGCGCGGGTGATGATGTGTCACCGCTGAGTGACACATCATCAAAACCACCATCATTATCATCACCATCACCCTCGTCGTTATCATCAAAGCGACCGGTACCCGCGGACTCGGACTCAGTAGTACTCTTCGATGACCATACGACCACGGGGGGCGGGGGACGCGCGTCTTCCATAGTGGACTGCTTGTTGGTGGAGCTGTACGACGCGTACGGCGGCGGGCGGCGGGGCGGCTACGTGGACAGCCCCGACAGCTCCACCGAGGCGTCCAGCTCCGACGCCTTCCTGGGCCGCAGTAACACCGGCTCACACCTCCTGCAGGAGTTACAGGAGAGGCACACCAGGCGACACCAGATGAACTATTTGGCACAAAAAGGTAAACCGTGTGTGTGGCATCAACATACCTTTTATTGTCATTGTGTACAATAACCTAAATTGTCTAGCAACCCCCATGGTCCCTTTCACGGTAATGGATCAAAATATCAATTATATTAAGCACATAATGAACAGATGATCAGATGATACCATTTTCACAAGTAGAATTTCTTAATATAAATATTTAATTATTAATATCTAACAATAAATTATATGTTTTTAAAATGTAGATGCCTCTTGTTGTGTATGTGGAATTATTGACATGGTATTTAGGATCTAGTGACTCACACCTCACACCTCACACTATCTTTGATAGTGAGCGGTACAACCTGTTGTGTTTTGAAGTAGGTCCTTAGGTCATTAGCCCCTGCTCTGTATGATGCTGAAACCAGAAGCTGAGAAATGCAAAAGGTCTACGACAGTCCTGTTTGAACAGGATATGCTTTTTATTTTAGTTTGCTCTATTTGGTCTGCTGGTTTTTTATTGCGGCTGCATTTCAGGGTGTGGAGATGACGACGGCTGATAGGGCTGGCACTTACACTTATTTTTGATTTCTGCATTATCGATAAACTATTTTCACAACAAATGATGTCTCTTTGTCTGGGTAGTCTATAAAATGGCAAATGCCCATCATGTTACCAGAGCCAAAAGATGGGCATTTCCAGAGCCCAAATAAATTCTTCTTTTTGCTTGCTTTGTCGAAATGGCATTCAAGAACAAGGATGTTTTTTAAAATGATTAAATATTTATTTAAAACTATGTAAACCGAACAGGTGATATGTACTTAAGTAATGTCTAAAATTATACATTTATTAACCAAATCAAACTAACCCTTTTTTTGGTCAATCTGTGCAGACCAGATTAGTGGTTCAGATTTAGATACAGTTTTACACTAAAGAAGTTGCACAGGGTGCAAGAAGCTTTTTTTAAATGACTAATAACTTCATCAACCATGTATATATTTCATACATATAGCATTTATCTTTTGTATTGTCCAATGCTTTCTATTTTCAGTTTCAGTTTGTTCACTACAACAACTAGTACCAGTTTTGTCAAGACTGGCTGCTGGTCGCCACGCAGAGAACAGACCTGGCAGTTTATCTGTCATCAGGTTCAGGCTCAGTGAAGGGGCCCAGGGAGGGAGTCACAGTTAGACCGGAAGATAGCAGCCGATGCTAATGACTGCATGCTATTGTGAACCTCTTACTAGCAACCTTCCGGGTTGTGAGGCGACCGCTCTACCTCTTGAGCTACTGCCGCCCCACATAAGGGGGGAAATAAGGGAACACACACGCACACGCACACACACACTAACCCAGGTGCCAGGTGTGTCGCTCTGCAACAACAACTGTTCAGGGTTCGATTCCCAACTTCTTCCATCTACATGTAAGCAATACGCCCAACCCCCACCTGCTCCCTAATGATCCATCTCTTTTCACTCTTATTGGTAAAATTGAGAAGTTTGTAGCAGATTGGGTGGTCTCGGCCCAACAAATACCATACCTTGGCCAGCTGTCCTGTGGCCCCAATTTGGTGGAATGAAACTTCCACGGATGTCAGGACTGCAGAGTCACTGCCCATCTTCCACCGCAGGCTGAAAACTCACCTCTTTAGGAAACACTACCCGGAACCTTCCTCCTAGCGCATCCTCTTATCACTTTGACTAGCGTACTAGCATCTTACTAAGTAGATTGTCTAAGTAGATTGACAGGTAGATATTGTTCTATATTGTTTGCCAACTTATTGTACTTTTACCTAATTGTACTTTTCACCTGAACTTATTGTATTTTACCTGAGCACTGGTTCAGTTCTTGGAGAGTTCTTGTTAGGAATGAAATTCACTTTTGAGTTCAGGTGACGAGTTGTTCTCTCACCTACCATTTGTGAAACACACTATTGTAAGTCGCTTTGGATAAAAGTGTCTGCTAAATGACTGTAATGTAATAACAAAACATATATGATAGTTGTTTTTTTGCTTTTATTTGAACCACAACTCTAGTGAGGTCATTTTCTTTTTGCATAATGTGACTGACTTGGTTGACCTAGTTTACAGCCTACAGGCTACATAAATAACAATGATGGATTTGCATTACCTCTGGCCAAGGGGAACTCTAGTTGATATGGTAATGAATATTGGCAGAAGAATCTGAGAGCACAGACCTTCTCATTGGTCCAATTCTAAACTGATACAGGTCTGGTGGAGACTGTTTGTCCCTGCCTGCAGCATGGAAAAAACATACAGCAGTCTCAGGAGGCAGTCGTGTCATGCTTGGGCTGCTCAGAGCACACCCCCAGGGGGAGGGGGGGTGGTGTGTGTGTGTGTGTGTGTGTGTGTGTGTGTGTGTGTGTGTGTGTGTGTGTGTGTGTGTGTGTGTGTGTGTGTGTGTGTGTGTGTGTGTGTGTGTGTGTGTGTGTGTGTGTGTGTGTGTGTGTGTGTGTGTGTGTGTGTGTGTGTGTGTGTGTGTGTGTGTGTGTGTGTGTGTGTGTGTGTGTGTGTGTATCATATCCGGTGTTACATCGAGGAATAAGGAAACATTTTTTTTTATCAATTCTTGGGGTGGCTTTTTTTTTTTTTTTTTACACCTGGCCATCTTGGAATCTGGACCGAATCCAGATCGGGGTCCGGATTGTGCTGGGGATTTAGCTTACGTGTCGTTTACTAATCTCTAAGTGTGTTTTTCTTTTTTGTTCATACTTTCCTCTCGTTTTTTTCCCTCAGCCCCCGAGGAGCTGGGTTCCATCATCCAGGAGGTGAAGTACCGCACAAGCCTGCAGTCGGCCAAGCTGCTGCGTCAGCTCAAGCGGCGGGACCGGTTGCACCACAAACTGCAGAAGAACTGCGACATCATCACGGCCTGCCTCCAGGCCGTCTCGCCGAAGCGACGTAAGCGGAGCGGCGTTGCCTCGGCGTCACACCTGTTGTTGTTGTTGTTGTTGTTGTTAACCCGCTGAGTCATCGTCGCACGCGCACTATTATGAATGGACGTCACACAACAAACACTGTTTGCACTAGCGCTACACTTTGCTTTGAAGGGTTTGATCTGAGGGGTTTTAGGGTTATGGGAACACAGAGCTCAATAGTTCACCAAAATGTACCTGAGTGAGTAGATCCACTTTTTTCATTGTGAGATGTGGGAAGCTGTTACGGTACAGATAGCCGGTAGCAGATCCACTAACCTGGCTTCAAGCTCCGCAGTTGTCTTGGTTCTTACTAGCTGGGTTTCCATCTAACAGTGGAAGCTAATTTTAAGCAAACCTTCGGGAAGTTCGCACAAAACCAAAAAAAGGAAATGCGAATTAGTAGTTGTGTTTCCATCAACCAGTTGGAGCGAACAAACTACGTCAGCGATGACGGATATCGGGCGGTGACATAAGTCATGTTTTCGGGGTCATAGGAACGAGTGACAAGAAGCCGACAGCGTAAGTCGCATGAGCTCAAAGTTCGCTACGTCAGAATTGATTCGGCAAAGTTGTTCTATTTCATATAGGCTACGGCTTCTAGGCTTCGCCTTATGAGCTTGTCCCGTGCGCACATCGCGTGTACTGAAAATGTCAGCAATGTACGTGCAACGTGCATAGAAGGCCGCGCCGAGCGGCACTCACCCTCCCATTTCTGCTCTTCCAAAGCCGCCGTAAGGGACGCCAGGAGTTGTCTCCCGTGCTGTTCCATGACCGAAGATTTAGTCTTCGAGAGGTTCTTCGCACCGACGGTCAATTTAAACGGCGACGAGAGCGATGATGTAGACACTGTCGTCACCGTCGTCGAGGAACCGCATGGCGATGATTGTGTCTCGCCACTCTCCTCCCCCCAGGCCTATGGCTGTAGGGCGACGACTAGTCGGCAAAGCACCGCTGAGGTTTTGCTCGCCGCCTGGCGGCGTCCCCGCGTGCTCTATGAGCGGGTTGGGGACTCGCCAAACTCCACTCCGGTGACGCTGCGGAGCGGGGGTCCCCGGGACCCCGACCTGCTGTCCCCTTCCCTTCAGCCGGATGGCTGTCGGGTAAAGGCTGGGCAAACGTCCTCTTCCCTTCAGCCGGATGGCTGTCGGGTAAAGGCTGGGCAAAAGTCCTCTTCCTTTCAGCCGGATGGCTGTCGGGTAAAGGCTGGGCAATCGGCGTGCCAGTCCCCGGGACCCCGACCAGCTGTCCCCTCAGTCTGTTGGCTGTAGGGTAAAGGGCTGCCGTTGATCGGTCCCAAACGCCGACCTACGAGCGCCGGCGGATCAATTTGCTGTAGAATTTACAGCAGAAGCTGTGGAGTCTCCGCTTGCGGACGACCCCTCCCATCGCTTTTGAGGGGGGCTCCCCCTTGGATCACACATGTGATCGCGGTAGAGGCCAGGGAGTACCGCCCTTTACTGAACAGCGCTCCCCAGCTCGCTGCGCTGCCTCCTACCCGATGGGTTGGACAGCACGCTGAAATGGGGACATTCTATGGGCGTGGCCTACAAAACCTGTGCCTGCCGTTCGGGTACTCGCTGGCCCTGTGCGCCTTCTCCAAGTGCGTGGAGGCAGCGCTGGGGCCGCTCAGGCGTCAAGGGAAAATAGTTATTTTTGATTATCTGTTGATTTGAAGTCGTCCAGAGGGAGCGGCGAGGAAGGACACCATGGTGTTATAGAACACCTGTCCTTCCTGGGCTTCGCCATCAATTGGGAAAATAGCTCCCCGCTCCCCTACCGTCAGCTGGTCTATCTGGGACTGTCCCTGGACTCGGCGACTATGACGGCGAGGCTCTCGCCCCCCGCAGCGAGATGCCGTCCTGTCAGCGCTTACTCGTATCCGTGTTTGCGGAAGAGTGACGGCACTGTCTATCGTGCACCTGCTTGGGCTGATGGCGGCTTCCCACCCGGTGGTTCCTCTGGGTCTGCTCTTCATGCGCATGACTCCAGCGATGGTTTGCTCGCCAGGATCCCAGGCATCACAAACTTCAGGTTCTCACTGTGCCCCGCTCGGTGTCCCCCGACCTGCTGTATTGGCGGAGCCCGCCGACAGTTCTCGAGGGGGTTCCCCTTGGCAGGGTGACATCGTACTCCGTGGTCTTCACGGACGCTTCGTTGACGGGTTAGGGAGGGCCGTGTCTCTCCTACTCGGTCAGAAACGAGTGGCCGACATCCCCTGTCGCACACATCAATGTTTTGGAGCTTTCCACGGTGCTGAGAACGCATTTCTCGCACTTGATACACGGCCGCCGCGTTCTGATCAGAATGGACCGCGTGTGGCGCTGTGCAGTGGTAAACCTCACTCCCCGACGCCTAATAGACGTTCTAGCGATGAAGCTAGGGGCCCGTGGGTTGAAGCGTCTCAAGTTAGAGAGCGTCGCCTCTCATGCCGGAGGTCGTGAGTTTGAGACCCGTGTGGGACGCTCACTGTTACTCCTACAGGGGGATTTAATCCATACCTTTCGGGGTTGGAGTCACACACCTTAGCCATACTGTCCTGCCCCTGCAGCAATCCAACTTGATGTCAAATATTTTCCTTCTTTAAGAAAGTAGATTACTAGACTTACTACTACTTACTGACCAAAACTGCTACTTCGCAAAAATAAGTAATTAAATAAAAACTGTTATAAATTTGTGCTTATGCAATTTATGCTCTTCAAATGTGCCTTTGTTTAATTAACAAAAATAACTGAACAGACCAATCAGATTTGACCAGATTAAAACGGGTGTGCGTTATTGTTACACCTCAACTCACTTGTTCACTCACACATATGACATTGCATACAGCCATTTATTACAAAAAAAAACCCCTTGATCTACTCAAGTCCAGATGCCAGATTACCTCATTCTCCTTTTTCCTCTATCTCCCCATCGCTACCGCATCCCATCCCTTCCACCCAACCCCACACCCCCACCCCCACCCCACCCCGAGTAGTGAGTGACGTCACAACGGAGGTGTGCGCAACCACCACCATCACCATCACCACCACCACCAGCAGCACCATCATCACCATCATAGTCATCAGGAACAGCAGCAGCATCCTCTCCTCTCCTCTCGCGTCTCAGACCCCGTAGCAGTAAGCAGGGACGCTATAGATCCGGAGACGAGGAACAACCGATGTCACTCAATCGCGGTCGGATTTTCGAGATGAAATAGTGGTGTGAACGGGGCTTCACGCGGAAATAGACTTGGTGGTGGTGGTGATCACGTCCATTGATCGAGTTCCTTCATCGATCGAAACCCCGTTCCTGACCGGACGCGTCTTCCGGCGAAATAGAAAAGCACCAGAGTATTAACAAACAACAACACCAACAACAACCACACAAAACGAAAGCGGTGTAACGTAACAACAACGCGACGAGGACCCATTGTGGATGGGTGGTTGTGGGTTTGCTTCTTGATTTGCGTTCACCGTAAGCGATGAGGCAGGAGCGCTTCATCACGGCGGCGGCGGGGGGGCGGCGGTGGTCCAGGGCCTACGTCAGGTCGTCCCGGCACCACCAGGGCTCGGGGTCCGGAGGGGTGGGGAGTCTCATCAGCAATGTCCTGAAGAAGCGCAACGGCATCTCCCGCAGCGCCCCCCGGCTGCTGTGCACGCTGGAGCCAGGTGACCGGCGGGTGGGTGGGTGGGTGGGTGTCTCCCGTTTTTGCACAACTATCATCTGTGCACCAATAATAATCCTATCTATCTATATGCATGATATCACTGTAGGCCAAGTCGTGCACGGGGTGGCGTGGGGGGTCGAGGTGTGTGTCGTTTTTTACACAACTATCATCTGTGCACCAATAATAATCATATCTATCTATATGCATGATATCACTGTAGGCCAAGTCGTGCACGGGGTGGCGTGGGGGGTCGGGGTGTGTGTCGTTTTTTACACAACTATCATCTGTGCACCAATAATAATCATATCTATCTATATGCATGATATCACTGTAGGCCAAGTCGTGCACGGGGTGGGGTGGGGTGGCGTGGGGGGTCGGGGTGTGTGTCGTTTTTTACACAACTATCATCTGTGCACCAATAATAATCATATCTATCTATATGCATGATATCACTGTAGGCCAAGTCGTGCACGGGGTGGGGTGGCGTGGGGGTCGGGTATGTGTCGTTTTTACACAACTATCATCTGTGCACCAAATAATCATATCTATCTATATGCATGATATCACTGTAGGCCAGTCGTGCACGGGGTGGGGTGGCGTGGGGGGTCGGGGTATGTGTCGTTTTTTACACAACTATCATCTGTGCACCAATAATAATCATCTATCTATCTATGCATGATATCACTGCAGGTCAAGTCGTGCATGCATTAGCGTTGGTTTTGCACGGTAATATCGACCCGTGATGACACATGCTTGTCACTGTCATGGCTTAATGTGACGTCAGTGGTGTTGCGTGGGTCGCTATTCGATTGTACGCCAGCCTATAGTATTGATCATACTACTACTTCTACTCGTGCGGAATCGGTATCGGGAACGCTTTTATTTTGGTGAGGATCCAAGCACCACGCAGAGAGGAAGCGCTTGATGACGGGAATTACAATCTGGATTTAATCTGGAAGAAGAAGTAGTGGTGGTGCTGCTGGCGCCACGCCAAACCTTCTTTAATTGTAATAATAAATCACCCTTAACCCTTAAGCCAATGCCCAAATGTGGATCTACAGTACACCATGGTGTCTGTAGACCTGTGGTGGGGGGGTGGAGAGAGAGAGAGAGAGAGAGAGTAGGAAGTAGGAGGGATTTCCCCCCCCAGGATAATCTCCTCTTCTCCATGTAAACATGAGCCGGTCAGCCACACTCACACAATGGCACAGGAACAGGACGACGCACCCGAGGCGTCTAGAGAGCACCACAACAACATCGATGATGTGTGATGGTGAAGATGATGATGGGGAAGATGATGATAATGGGGGGGGGGGGGGTGGGGGTAATTTGTTGAATGCAAAGTGTAAGATTATGGTTTTTGACTTGAGGGAAACCGGTTTGCTCCAGGCTTTCCTCAATGGGTTGTTTGATTGTTTGTTAGGAGGACCTTTTCTCTTCTTGTACTTGGAATGACGTTTTTTTTTTATGTCCGTTTCGGTTTTGCGGTGATATTTGTTTTCCCCAATTGCGTTGGAGATGATTCATCGTGGTCGTCGTGGTGCTGGTGGTTTGGGCAGATTTGCGTAAAGGACCAGCGACGGGAAACCGTCTCCACGGGAACGTGTGTTGTTGTGGTTCCCAGGTGGTTAACATCTCGAAGATATCCCTGAAGGGTTGTCTTCTTTTTACTCCTAAGAACGTTCAGATAACGTTCTGTAAACTGAACTGTGACCCGGGTCTGTGGTTCCCAAAGCGAACCTCTGGGTCTGCGTCTCGCTTTGGGAATTAGATTAGAATGTGCGTGACAGTTAATCTCATAACATGTCTTCTATTAAGGCAAAGCCACCGAGATGTTATTGTATGTTTAAAAATTTTTTTATATATATATATATATATATATATATATATTTATAAGTATTTTATGGAGAAACCAAAACTTCAATCCGTTCATTTCGAATGTTATGCATATTTAATAAAGGCGAATAAAATGGCCACATCATGGCCGCCCCTGACCTGAGGGGGAAAGACCATATATGGTCTGCAGGAAGAAAGACAGCAAGGCGACAGGTGTTTCCAGGTGCTCATGAGATGAGGATAACAACCTGACCCCCCGCGCTGCTTTCTGCTTCACAGGGGTGGACACTCGGCTCAAGTTCTCCATTGAACCGTCCCTGGGCAAGAATGGCTTCCAACAAGTGAGTCCTTTATTTAGTCACTGCTTGAAATATTATATTCTAGCAACAAACCCCCCCCCCCCCTAAATGATATACATCCTTCTCCTAAATCAAACTTTACTATTGGGTGTTCTTTATTCTCTCTCTCTCTCTCGCTCTCGCTCTCTGCTCTCTCTCGCTCTCTCTCTCTCTCAGTGGAACGATGCACTGAAATCTGTGGCCAGGCTGCCAACGGGAATACCCAAGGAGTGGAGGAAAAGGGTAAATTATGATCCTATAACATGAAGCCTTGATGACCATATGGTAAACCAGTTGCCCATTAAATTTCATTACTATTAGTCATTTAGTGGAAGCTTCTATCCAAAGCTACTTACAATAGTGTGTTTCAACAAAGGAAGGTAAGAGAACTCGTCACCAGAAGTCAAAAGTGCATTTCATTCCTAACAAAGTCTCCAAGAACTGAGCCGGTGCTCAGGTAGAAGTACAATAAGTTCAGGTTAAAGTACAATAAGTTGGCGATAACAATATAGAACAATATCTACCTAACCATACTTAGACAATCTACTTAGATTCATCCATTCACACTACTATTTCATTAAACTAACTCTGTCACAAACTACCACCAGGTGTGTGGAGTGTGATTCGACATTACAAGCAAGCGGTTTCAAATTCAAATTTTCATGTGACTAAAATGGTCATTGACACGGTGACATCACACAGTGGGTGGGTCCACCCAGAGCTATGATGACTAGGTAAACACACTCACACCTGGTGGTACAATAGGGGGCCCTGTTAGTGTAACAGGTGCTTAACCTAACCCTTACCCTAGATTTAGAAATAACCCAATTTTAATCTTTCTAATCTCTCATTTGAAAGACATGAGAGACACAAACCCCCCCCCAAAAAAAAAAAGATTCTAATCCTAAGATTCTCCACCAATGAGAAGCGTTGCATTTCTAACACTCTCAAATCGTGCAGTTTTTTGTTTGTTAATAGTAACACTATGAGTTTTGTTCTCCTGCCTTGGCCCCAACATGGAGTCATTCACAAAGCACTGATGACTGGCGTGGTATAACACGCACTATTCCGGCCCACGTGGTCTCGCCCTGTGACTCGTATCCCCAGGTGTGGCTGACCCTGGCTGACCGCTACCTCCACAGCATCTCCATCGACTGGGAGAAGACGCTGCGCTTCGCCTTCAACGAGCGCAGTAACCCTGACGACGACTCCCTGGGCATCCAAATCGTCAAGGTAACTGTGTGTGTGTGTGTGTGTGTGTGTGTGTGTGTGTGTGTGTGTGTGTGTGTGTGTGTGTGTGTGTGTGTGTGTGTGTGTGTGTGTGTGTGTGTGTGTGTGTGTGTGTGTGTGTGTGTGTGTGTGTGTGTGTGTGTGTGTGTGTGTGTGTGTGTGTGTGTGTGTGTGTGTGTGTGTGTGTGTGTTCCTTAAAGGTTAAGGGGGGTGTCTGTGTGTGTTTCTTAAAGGTTAATGTGTGTGCGTGTTCCTTAAAGGTTAAGGGGGGGTGTCTGTGTGTGTTTCTTAAAGGTTAATGTGTGTGTGTGTTCCTTAAAGGTTAAGGGGGGTGTCTGTGTGTTTCTTAAAGGTTAATGTGTGTGTGTGTGTGTGTGTGTGCGTGTTCCTTAAAGGTTAATGTGTGTGTGTGTGTGTGTGTGTGTGTTCCTTAAAGGTTAATGTGTGTCTGTGGTTGTTCCTTAAAGGTTAAGGGGGGTGTGTGTGCGTGTTTCTTAAAAGTTAATGTGTGTGTGCGTGTTCCTTAAAGGCTAATGTGTGTGTGTGCGTATTCCTTAAAGGTTAAGGTGTGTGTGTGTGTGTGTGTGTGTGTGTCTGGTGTGTGTGTGTGTGTGTGTGTGTGTGTGTGTGTGTGTGTGTGTGTGTGTGTCATCTGACTGTGTTATGAACTGTAAACTCTACAAAAAACTGATTTTGTGTTCTTCTAGCTTGTAGTGTACTGACAAAGTAAGTAGTGTATAGTGAGTATACTGCGTTGGTGTCGTCGTGTGTTACACTTTTGTTTTTGGTCCCCAGACCAAAAAAAACAAGCCAAACAAACAAACAAGTGCAAATATTGGTCCATTGTTAACCTGCTGTAACCACTGCCACATGAAGCACGGCCAGCGCCTGCCAGCGACACCATTGTCGCTTGGTGCTTGCTTGGTGCTTGCACCAAAATGGAGCTGGTTTCTTCATGGCGTCCAGGTTGACCTTTAACAGTGGAGCCTGTCTGTGGGGGGAGCCCCTCCCTGGGCTGGGGGGGGGGGGGGGGGGGGTTGAGATGGTGGTCAGGAGGACACTTGTAATAAAGCTTTGGAAAGTTTGAATGGAATCGACTGGACGACCCTTAGTCCCCCAATAGGCTACAGGACAACAGTCTGCTCTGTGCTCTGTCTACAATTTGGGGAGAGAGAAAGCGAGAGGTAGAGAGAGAGAGAGAGAGAGAGAGAGAGAGAGAGATGCTTCTTTAATATACTAAAGAAAACTGTTGTTGGACGAGGGCTTACACCAAACCAGTGTTGTATAATTGTATACACACTATACTTAATAGCAATATAGTTATTGTATGTATATTGTACATTCTGTACCAAATCTGTGTGAACAGTACAGCACCGTCCCTGGCCCGTTGAGTGTGTGTGTGTGTGTGTGCGTGTGTGTGTGTGTGTGTGCGTCAGCCACAATGGCTTCCTATCGTCTGTTGAGTATTTCAGTTCGGTCTGGAGGCTCTTTTGCCACGGGGTTGCTATGGCGATCGTCCTCGCCGTAATGGAACGGCGGTTGCACTCGTTGACGCGTCCGACCCGAGAAGAGAACAGACGAGATGAGACGGGGGGCGCGGGGGGGGGGGGGGGAGATGTTTGCTCGCTGCTCTGCGTCACGGAAAGCGGTTGTTTTCTTGCTCTCCTGTGTCACGACGACGCGCGTGGGGCCTCTGTGAGAACACGGGAACTCCTCGGCCCCCCGCGCCCCCACTCTCGGTCTGGCTTCACCTCAAACGATGACACACATAGTAAATGGACATTTATATAGCGCTTTTCTAACCAACGGTTACTCAAAGCGCTTTACATGTCAAGTCTCACATTCACCCATTCATACACACTTTCAACCACCAACGGCGGAGTCCGCCATGCAAGGAGACAGCCAGCACGTCTGGAGCAGTTAGGGTGTTGGGGTGTCTGGCTCAAGGACACCTCGACAGCTTTTGCTAGGAGGAGGCGGCGGGGATCGAACCAGCAACCTTCCGGTTGTGAGGCGACCGTGCTACCTCCTGAGCTAAACTGACGCCCTGCGCTCCCCCCCCACACACACGTGATGCGATGCGATGTGAGGTGATCACCCGTCGGGGAGACTTCACGTCTTCATGTGGCGATCAGGAAGAATGTCGTGTTTCGAGGCGACGCAAACTGTTCTGTCGCCTCTCAAGCAAACGTGCGGCACGGATTGGTTCTAGAACGGGTACTTCTGGATGCACCGGTTTATGATCACTGTTTATTCTCAATCCGGCAATGTGGCTCATTATGCGTGTGGTTTTGTTCCTTCTCATGAGCATGAATTGTTTTTATTATGTGTTAATACTAATCTATGCAGTATTGCATACTATACAAACTCGTAGATTGAACCTCTAGTTTCATGAAACATAATTAATTTAATAATAATTAATTTAATTACTTTAATAATTTAAGTATTAAATGAATAGTAACTAATAATAATAATAATAATGGTATACCATGTCCATTCTCAGGACTTGCACAGGACTGGCTGCAGTTTCTACTGCGGCCAGGAGGGGGAGCAGGACCGAGTGGTGTTGAAGCGGGTGCTGCTGGCCTACGCGCGTTGGAACAAGGCGGTGGGCTACTGCCAAGGGTTCAACGTGCTGGCAGCGCTCATCCTGGAGGTGACGGAGGGCAGCGAGGGGGACGCCCTGAAGGTGCACACGCACACACACACACGCACACACACACACAAACTCTGAACGGAATGCATTGATATAAATATACATGTGCAAAATATGACACTTTTCTCTTTTCCTGGTGAATTCAGGTGATGATTTTTCTCATTGACAAGGTGCTGCCAGAGAATTATTTTGCCAACAACCTACAGGCGCTTTCAGGTGAACACACACACACACACACACACACACACACTGTTTTAACTGTGTCAAAGTCTTTCATCTAACTGTGTGTGTGTGTGTGTGTGCGCGTCCTCCCTCAGTGGACATGGCTGTCTTCAGGGACCTGCTTCGCGTCAAGTTGCCTCGACTGTCCCAGCACCTCCACCATTTGCAGAAGGCTGCCAACAAGGAAGCGGGAGGTGTGTGTGTGTGTGTGTGTGTGTGTGTGTGTGTGTGTGTGTGTGTGTGTGTGTGTGTGTGTGTGTGTGTGTGTGTGTGTGTGTGTGTGTGTGTGTGTGTGTGTGTGTGTGTGTGTGTGTGTGTGTGTGTGTGTGTGTGTGTGTGTGTGTGTGTGTGAGTGATGAAGTCACTGCCTCAGCTTAGTCTCTATTGGTGGTCAACAATCAGCTGTTGCTGTTTGTTTAGTTGTTATGTCCGAATCGCCCTAACGACGCATAGCAGGAATGTGTCTGGGAGAGGGGTGTTCTAGAAAGATCCACCGTGAGGCTGTTGGTCCTAAGATTTACTTTACTTCTCATCATACAGTATATATACAGGTGTGTATATATATATATATATATATATATATATATATATATACATATAGTATGTATATATACCTACTTAATATTTATGTATGTGTGTGTGTGTGTTGAGTAGCAACATTGAAGGGAAAATGCCAGTTTAGATTTACTAGCCTGCTCTCTCTCTCTCTCTCACTCACTCACTCACTCACTCACTCACTTTCTCTCTCTCTCTCTCTCTCACTTTCTCTCTCTCTCTCACTCACTCACTCACTCACTTTCTCTCTCTCTCACTCACTCATTCACTTTCTCTCTCTCTCTCACTCACTCACTCACTCTCTCTCACTTTCTCTCTTTCACTCACTCTCCCTCCCTCCCTCACTCACCCACTGTCTCTCATTGTCCCTCTTCCTCTCTCTCTCTCTGTCTTTCTTAATGTCTCACTCCCTTTCTCTCTCTCTCTCACTCTCTCTGTGTCTCTCTTAATGTCTCTCTCTCATCCCCTCTCACTGTCTCTCTCCGTCCACCAGGGAGCTACGAGCCCCCGCTGACCAACGTGTTCACCATGCAGTGGTTCCTCACCATGTTCGCCACCTGCCTGCCCCCGCAGACGGTGCTGAAGATCTGGGACTCTGTGTTCTTCGAGGGGTCCGAGGTGCTGCTCCGCGTGGCCCTGGCCATCTGGCACAGGCTGGGAGAGTGAGTTCATTCGTGGGCTTTGTTGTTGTAGTTCTTTTGTAGTTGTTGTCTGTTTTTTTTTTTTTTTGTTCTTTTTTTGTCCTCTTCTGTAGTTTATTTTCCCGGTAGCTTTTTTGTAAGTGTTGGTGGATGATGAATTTCATGATTCTGCAACGGCTGCAATTCTCTTAATATCCTGATTCCAATATCTCTTTCTTTCTTTCTTTCTTTCTTTCTTTTCTTTCTTTCTTTCTTTCTTTCTTTCTTTCTTTCTTCTTTCTTTCTTTCTTTCTTTCTTTCTTTCTTTCTTTCCCCCATCAGGAGGATAGAGTATTGCCGGTCAGCGGATGACTTCTACAGCACCATGCGGTGCCTCGCCCAGGAGATGCTGGAGCACAGCCTCATCAATTCCTCAAACCTCATGCAGGTACAACACACACACACGCACACGCACACACACACACACACAGTAAAAAACAGCACAGCGGTTACAGAACATTTATTTTGGTGTATTTAGAATGCTACAGGTGTCGTTTACAAGTAGTCAGCGCACCACCTGGTGGTATGGCAGGTGGTGCAGCTTAAAAAGTCAAGTCATATTTTCATAGTGATGTATATGTTCTCCATCCTCTCCTCTCCTTCCCACTCCTCTTCTCGCCTATTTCCTCTCTCTCTCTCTCTCTCCTACTCACTCCCCTTCTCCTTACCTTCTCTCTCACCCCCATCTTGTTTATCCTCTCTCCTTCTCCTCCCCTCCAGGAGGTGTACTCCATGGCGGTGTTCCCCTTCCCCCAGCTGGCGGAGCTGAGGGAGAAGTACACGTACAACATCACGCCCTTCCCCACCTCCGTCAAGTCCAACGGCAGGTCTGTCCTCCTCTTCCTCCTCCTCCTCCTCCTCCTCCATCATCCTCATGTTACCGGATTTAATGGTTTCTACTAGTTTATACGACCGCTCGTTCACTTACTGTCAATCCAAACCACTCCCCTACTCTCTCCGTGAGACCGGAAAGGGAGCCTAAAGTAGACATTGAGTACTGATGTCTTTCAGTTGTGAATGCATTATAACACAATTGCGTTCTTTGCAACGGATGTGATGCATCCCATCAGGGGCCTTAGTGCCTAGTCTCATCTCTCTGGTCGGTTGGTTGGTCGGCTAGACTAGAATGCTGTCTTACAGTCGGTCTTAACTGTGGAGGTAGTGCTGGTGATGGTGACGATAGGGGCGGCAGCAGCAGCAGCTCAGTCTGTTGGAGACTTGGCTTGGGTACCGGAAGGTCACCGGTTCAAGTCCCAACGAAACACCTGGGCACTGCCGAGGTGCCCTTGAGCAACAAGGCACCAGACCTGCTACACTGCACTGCTCCCCGGGGCGGCTGTAGATACAATAGCTGCCCCCACTGCTCCTAATACTAGGATGGTGTTAAATGCAGAGAAACACATTTCACTGTGTGTGTGTGTGACCAATAAAGAGGATTCAAAATCCTCTAGATTTAGATGGGATGTATGGTCACAGTGGGGGTTCTTGGATGTGTGAAGAAGTAGTAGCCAACGGTGGTGGTGGTGTCTTCCCAGTGGGGGTCTGGGCAGCTGGGGGAGTGACGAGGACGCGGACATGGACGACGAAGACTCTGTGGTGACGGGGGGCTTTGGGTGCCTGGGGCCCCTGGGGGGGCTGCTGGCCCCCGACCTGCAGAAGTACCAGAAACAACTCAAAGGTCAGAGGTCACACACACACACACACACACACACACACACACACACACACACACACACACACACACACACACACACACACACACACACACACACACACACACACACACACACACACACAAAACTAAAACATTTTCATTCAACACATGTACATGTCATGTAACAGTCACTTTGCTGCTCTTTTTTAGTTTATTTTTATTGTATATATAATTGTTTTTGGAGATGTATACTGTGGGAGGGAATGGGGAGAAAGCATTGCAATGTACCTGTTGCAATAAAAATATATTGCACACACACACACACACACACACACACACAATGATACACACACAATGATACACAGGCAAAAGCAACATTGAATTAAATTGTAGGAACGAGAAACACAAATAGAAGAATCTGAATTACAATGGACTCCATTCCCCTGACTGGGGTTTGTGAGAAGGAGGCAGAGTCCCCTCCTCCTGAGTGGCCTTCATGATTCACCTCCATGTATATAGCCAGAAAACCCTTTATTGACACATTGGGTGCTATTTCTGATTGTCCCTAAATTGCCAATCACAGGCCCGACATTCAAATGTTTGTGGTTGACGATGATTCTCATCACCCCCCCCCCGTAACTGACTTTAAAAGAGTCGCTTTTCCCCCGGGTCTTATTCTGTTCAAGTATGACAGTGTGATGTAATATGGATGACAATGTTATGATGGTGGCAGCACTCCTAGCAGTTCAGTAGCTCAGTCAACAACTGTGAGGTGCTCTACACCTAGAGGCTAACATTTCCATCCCACCTCCATCCCCCCCTCCCCGTCCCAACAGATCAGGTGGACATGGCAGAGCTGAGCCCCTGGGCGGTGGAAGACGGAGTCTCCGGGGGACGGCGGAAGGAGAACCCGGTGGCCGTCAACAGCATGATGATGGAGCGCATGAGCACGGACATCGGGGCGCTGAAGAGGCAGTACGCGCGCATCAAGCGCCGCCAGCAGCAGCAGGCCATGCAGCTCTGCATACGCACAGGTGGGTGTGGCGTTGGCTATTAGCCGCTAGCACCGCCCCGCACGGCTAGCTGCATTAGCAGGAGAAGGTACAGGGGTCAGGTACAGGGTATCTGCTCCTTAATGCATCTGTACAAGTGTGAATAGAATAGAAATGTCTGCTAAATGACTAAATAGATACGCTTTTATATGTGCAGCTCAGTTGTGGACATTTAGGACCATCAACTGAACTATCTGTTGTTGGTTGATTGATTTAATAACCTTAATAATTCCCAGAGAGGGAAATCTTCTAATATTATATATATCATGTTTAAATTTTAATGACTCGACACACACACACACACACACACACACAGTAATATATATATATATGCATATGTGGAGCACATGTACATCTATGCACACAGCAGCATAATATCCTGGACTTAACCATTGGTTGGTATGTGACCCCTCAGGGCCTCAAATGAGACTGTCACCAGGAGCAGGGTTTGTTCCGGAACCCCCCAAGCCGCCCACAAATGGTACAAGCCATCGAAAACCAATCGCGCTTGGGCTCAACCAAGGGGTGATCCCAAAGGAGGGGGGGGGGGGGGGGTGTCCCTTTGTCCGATGACTCTTGATTGAGTGAACGAAAGCAATCAGGGGGGGGGGGTGGAAATAATGACCGATTTTCTTTCATTCTCAATAACTATTATTTCTGCAACTATTCAAGGGATACGTCACACTCTGCTATCTTCTAATATAAGAGAGTACTGCTTCATACGTGCACTGTGTGGGGGGAAAAACTGCAGTCTGCGACGTCTAAGTAAACAAACTAAATAAGTTGATGTTGCAGGCTTTCGTATATTAGAAATGAGCTAATAGAGGCTGTGACGGTTCCGCCCGTAAAGAAGAGCCTCCCAGCCGAGGAGCAACTCGTTAGCATCTGGGGGGGAGCTTTGTCGCTTTGAAAGCCGTCACTTTCAAAGTCGCCCGACGACACGCAATCACTGGAGTCTATTTTACGAAAAATTGTAGGCTGACGCCATTCAACCGTTGGCGTGTTCTCAGTGAAGAGACGATAACGATGATAACGATGATGAAATGTGAAGGAAGGACTCCAGTGGTTGCGTACGACGCGTGTACTCTGACTGTAGTACTCCGGGCGATGGACTCCTTTTGGCACGGCGCATTCATGGGTTTTTCCTCCATTTATTTTCTTCAACTTTAAAATACATTTTGAAACTCTCTGCTGTCTCTGGATACTGGCACTGGTATCTCTTACGCCGATGTATTTCCCTCCATAGTGCTTTTTTTCTTAATTGAAAACATTTTTGGATCAATATCAAAACGTGTACAATATCTAGTGATTGTATACATTTTTTCCCCTTTGACAAATTTGATCATGTGTGTCCATATTTCCTCACAGCACATTTTCATTGTGTGTTTTGACCATTTGTTGTTGTTGTATCCGTCACCCAGACAAGTGTCCAGCCACCAACGTGCTGGCCTCCCAGCTGAACTCCTCGAGCCCCGTGGTCAACCACCTCCTCCTGGGGAGGAAGACCCGCCCGGCCCCCCGGACCCCCAGGGTCTCCGCGCCCGGCGGCCCGGGCCTGCCCGGCACGGTGATAGAGAGTGACTGTAGCGCCACCGCCGCCACCGGTAGCGGCGCTGTAGGCTCACCTTGGCGTGCGCACGTACGTGCACACCGCCGGAGCTTGGCCCGTGCACGCCCCCAGCTGGGCTTCATAGCCTCGGAGGATCTGGAGGATGAGGAGGAGGAGGAGCTGGAAGACAAGGAGGCGGTGGTGAGGAGCTCGGGGGGAAAAGATGGTGGAGACGAGCGGCAGGGGGGCAAGACGGAGATGGGAGCTGAAGGGGTGGAGGGAGGGGAGGAGGAGGAGGAAAACGGCCTACCTACCACGCCTTCTCCTGTCTCCACGCTCACTGGGGCGGAGGAGAAGGAGGAGGAGGCGGAGCCTGCAGAAGGAGCGAGTGGAGTCGAGGAGGGCCTCGGCTCGCTCGACTTGGCGTCTGACTTGCGGCGGTCCTCTCCCACGAGGGGGGCCCTGAGCCCCTCCACCACCCCACCCCCGGAGCCCCAACCCCAGGTACCCGTCCTGCCGCCCCCGCCCCCGCAGCCAGCCCGCCGCCACAAGGGTTCAGACTCCTCCGGTGACGGCCCGTTGGCCCCACCCCTTCTTCCGACGTCCTCCGGCATGTCCGCCTCCCCCTCCGCTCCCGTCCTCTCCTCCCTGCCCTCGTCCTGCAGGGTTCCGCCGGCCTCCTCTCCGTCCGCCCCGGACCTGGGCGCCGCCTCCTGGTCCTCTTCCTCGTCCTCGTCCTCCTCCACCACCACCGCGGCCTCCCCAAAGGTGCCCCTCTTCTCCCCGTTCCCGTGCGTCAAGCAGCCCCGGAGGTCGACGGCGGCCCGCAACCTGGGCCTCTACGGGCCCACGTCCCGCACGCCCGCCGTGCTCTTCCCGCAGCTCAGCCGCAGCGCCGCCGCTTCGGCTTCCATCGCCGCCGCCACCGCCGCCTCAGCCACCACCAGTAGGAGGCGCTGATGCGGCCCGACGGAATCACCGAACAAATGGATTGGGGGGGGGGAGGGAAACACACACACACACACACACACACACGTCTACACTGAATCTTCCTACAGAAAAACACGTGCCACCACAACACGGCGAGCTCTCCTTGTGCGCCGTTATCGAGGAGCCAGGCCGGACGGGGACCAGATTAATGTAAATGGGTCTCCTCTCGTCTTCACTCTAGATCTTCACTCTAGATCTTTCCGTCTCATCTTCGAACTCCGAAGATGAGAATAGAACCGCTCTCACCTATGCCAAGCCACTGCACCGCAGCACTTCACGCAGCTTCGAATTAGTCACAAAGTGTGACTGTGTGTGCGTGTGTGTGTGTGTGTATATTTATTGACTGGAATCAAATCCACGTGGGCATTTCCGGTGTTGTTGAAGGATTCGTCGTTGTGGTTCACGTTAACCCTCTGAATGAAGTGGACCGCTCCCGGTCAGTGAAAACCTGGTGGTGGTAGCTGTCATTGTGAAGGTTGAACCCAGACTCAGCCACCATCTGTACTCCGTACCGGGAACCCCGTCAGCACCCAAACACATCCACGGCAAATATCGGATATGTCTGCGCTACGGATGTGATGTATGATGGTATAACTGCGGTCATTACCGCAAGACCGACTTGAACGCCTTTGATATAAGGTGGTTTGTATGTGGGAGTGTGTGTGTGTGTGTGTGTGTATGAGAGCGTGTCTTGGCACAAGACTATATGGTCTGGTATGGACAGGTTCAGGGAATGACCTTGAATGACCTGTAAACACACACACAGCTTGACCCCCCCCCCCCCCCCCCACCCCCAAATAAAGAAAAAATGTATGCAAAATAATCATGTTTGTGTGTGTGTCAACTGCTTCTTCAGACTGTGATTCATGTCAGATTTAGTCTGACGTTGCTTTCTGCTTACAGCTCAAAATAGACTCTGCTCTTGCATGTGACATGTGACATGTGACATGTGACAGTGGCGGTGGTATTTTGCAAGAAATGTTTTGCTAATATTAAGGTCATGGAGGAAAAAGGACACCAAAACCCATAACCCTAACCCTTTTCTAGGCTATCAACTGTTAAGGGGCGTTTCAGGCCACATTTACAGGACTTTGGTCATCATGTTGACTGATTTCAGAGGCTCTAAAAGCTTAAAATAAGCTGCTTGCCTTTTGCCGTCGGGCCAAAATGAAAACTGATCTCTTAAGGCGAGAAAAGCATCCCTTATTTCCCTCTGGATACCTATGGGCTGCTTATGTGACGGCTCAATTTGTGTCCTTGACTTCCAGGCCAGTTGATACTACTTATTTATTGCCCGTTGAAAAAAGCAATTTGCCAACATCCAAAAGTAACCCCGTGGAATACAGACACAAACGGAAACAAAACCATAAAATGAACTACCAAAATGCTTCATTGATCATACAGGGAAAAAGGCGTTGGATAAAACAAATAAAATAAACTACTAGTACCCAGAACCTCTAAACCCTTACATCAAACGTGAGGCTCTTTGAGTTGCGATAACACCACACGTTGTAAACAAAAACTGTAAACAAAAACCGTACAACGAAAGTACCACAGATTCTGTGTTATTATTAGTTTTAGCTCTGCTACACATCAACCAATCGGTGGCCACGGAACACTTTTTAGACTTTTAAAAACACTACACAGGAACACCGTAAAGTAAAGGGACTGTTGTCAACATCTAGAGTTAACGCATACACCAGCTACCAGATCACAATGTGGATATTTTGTTATTGAGGGGGAAAACCGATCATGAAATAGCTCTCTCTCGTCTGACTCTCACCACCTCTCTTTCGTTAAGTGTTCCGGTCTTCTGTCTCTCGTCTGGTGTTTTAGGTTAAGTGTTGGCTCATCATGTTCGGCTGGTGGGCAGACCTTGGTATCCCTCTCTGTCTGTCTGTCTGTCTCTCTCTCTCTCTCTCTCTCTCTCTCTCTCTCTCTCTCTCTCTCTCTGTCCGTATGTCTGTCTCTCCCCCTTCTCTGTTCAGGAAGCCTTGAGGGGGGGAGCCATCCCGGGGGTCACCATGGAGAAGTTCCTGAACATGGTCTGGTCCACGCTGTTGATGAGCGCCCGGTCGGCATGCGACAGGCGAGGCTTCTCGTTGAGGAACTCCTTGTCGAAGTTGCTGCAGTCGCTGGCCGATTTCTGTTTTCCCGGGGAGGAGGAGGGGATCGGAGAGGAGGGGGTTGGTGGTGTAAGAAGAAAACTAAATGAGGCATCTCCATCTCTCATAACGTGTGTAATGACATGCTTTTGAAAATGTGGTGGTTGTGGTGGGGGGGGGGGGGGGGGCTATTTTACCACCAGCTGAGTGTGATGGGTGAATTAAGTATATTCCAATCAGGATACCGATGAGTATGTAGTCGAAATCAATCTAAATTGATTCACAGGCCTACACCACATCTGGGTGGGCACTGGTGTGATGTCACTAGTGGATAGATGCCGTTTGATGATGACGACGATCAGCCCAGCACACAACACAACACGACACAACTGGCGGTAAAATAGATCCCCCCCCCCTTGATTTTGACAGTATCGTTTGTATTAGGGCTGGTGTGGTGGTGTAGTTACCACGGTCGGCCTGAAGGGCGGCTCCACCTGCCGGAGCTCCACGGCGACCCAGTCGGTTCCGCTGAAGAAGCTGTGGTGTCTGACGTTGCCCTTGATCCCGAGCCGCTTCTCAGGCTCCCGCACAAACAGCTGGGAACACCAACAACATGTGAACCACGTCATGGTGGAGATACAGCATGCTGCTCTAGGTCTATGAGTGCGGGAGTGACCTGTGTCATGTTATCAGGACATCAGGGGTCATTATTAGAATTCACCTTTCATTCGCTTTCACCATCAATCACCTTCCCAAACTAGTACTAGCGGTCACAACACCACCTGACTCTATGACTTGACGCACGTGGTGCCTGATTTTCTGAGATCTGAGTTCAATTGTTAAACCCAAAGAAAAGAAAAAACGAAAAGATACATGACGTTTGACCGAGTCACACTTGGTGCAAGGCAAAGTAATACATATCATTTGACCTCCTCCATCGAAGATGGGACGAGGTTATGTTTTTGACTGTAAGCAAGATAACTCAAAAAGTTACGTACGAAATTGGACAAAACTTGGTGGCTAGATTATTTATGGGCCAAGGAAAAGTTGATTTTGATCAGAATGTGGGGCACTAAAGTACAGTTAAGGTAAGGTGGTCTCGCGACCTCTGACCTTGACCAGGATGTCCTTGGCGTCCCGGGGCAGCCAGGGGGGGTAGGAGGGGTTGTCGGTGCGGATGGACTGGAAGAGGGCCTCCTCGTCCCGCCCGTGGAACGGAGACTGGCCAATCAGCATCTCGTACAGCAGCACGCCGAACGACCACCAGTCCACAGAGCTGTTGTACTTCTGGCCCAGCAGGATCTGAACACACACACACACACACACACACACACACACACACACACTACAACTATTGAAATGGCAAAATACATCCTAAATAGAAAATACGAAACTACATATTACTATTATAACAGTACAATAGACTAAACTAGTGTTACTATTATTATTATTATTATTATTATTATTATTGCTACTATTCTGCTATTGACAGTTTGTTCATATATATATATATATATATAAAAGCGAAATGACTAATGGCTATATCACTGTAAAAATAGTACATATATATGTTAAACATATGAATCGTTAATATACGTAGTTGTATATGGTGTATATATTATTATATATATAGTATTTTGTGTCTTTACATAGTCTATAGTCATCAATTTTGTGAATGGAAAGCCCAGACAGACAGACATAGAGACAGACAGACAGACAGACAGGCCTTGAACTAGGGGCTGACCTCGGGGGCGATGTAGTCGGGGGTGCCACAGAAGGTGGCGGTCGTGGCGTCATCGCTCATGTTCTCCTTACACATCCCAAAGTCTGCGATCTTGATGTGCCCCGTGGAGTCCAGCAGCACGTTGTCCAGCTTCAGGTCCCTGGGGGGGGGGGGGGGGAGAAGGAGGAGGAGGAGGAGGAGGAGGAGGAGGAGGAGGAGGAGCAACAACAGGAAGTGAAAAGAGGAGTATGGAAGTGGAAAGGTATTTGATACTCCATGAACCATGTCAATTTCTAAGCTGGGAGCTAAATGTGACCCAAGACGAGATCGAGGGGATGGAATTAAATAGTCACCGTCCAAGAATTAAAATCCACATGAAAAATGAATAGAAAGGACAATACTAATAACAATTGTGGAGTGTGGTTGGTGGCTGGTTTAAGGCTCTGTGTGTGTGTGTGTGTGTGTGTGTGTGTGTGTGTGTGTGTGTGTGTGTGTGTGTGTGTGTGTGTGTGTGTGTGTGTGTGTGTGTGTGTGTGTGTGTGTGTGTGTGTGTGTGTGTGTGTGTGTGTGCCAACCTGTACACAACTCCCTTGGAGTGCAGGAACTGTAGCCCACAGACGATCTCAGCAGCGTAGAACCTGCAGCGACCAACCAGAGGGTGAACAGTGAGGCTGAGCAGAGAGCGAGAGGCCTGGAGGCCTAGAGGCCTGGAGGCCTGGAGGCCTGGGGAAGCTGTGTAGGGTTGTTGTGTGTGTGTGTCAAGTCAAGTCAAGTTTATTGTCACTTCACAGTTTACACAAGTATAAAGCAGTGGTGTGAAAATCTTATGTGCAATACCCGACGACAGACAGCAGTTGTAAAAATAAGATAAAAACTGATAAAAATAGAATAAAGTTAAAAAAAAGTGTGTGTCTTGGAACCCTACAAGTGTAGTGACTAAGGTATTGGACTCTAAGCCCAGCAAGTGTCCACAGCCTAACCTGTAGCCATCCCTGAGCCGGGTGCCCTGCTCCTTAATGACATGTTAATGTCATTAATGACATTCCTTACTGGAAGTTGCTTTGAATAAAACATCAAATTATTTCAGATGAATTATTATTGTACTCTTGAACCTTTGCGTGTCTCACTCGGTAACAGGCTTCGGGTACGGTAAGTGTCTGACATCAAGCCAAACGGTAAACGTACTTGGATCTGGCCAGGTCGAAGTTGTGACAGCTTTGGATGTGGAACATGAGGTCCCCTCCGTTCAGGTACTCCATGACGAAGAACAGGTTCTCCTGGTGGGAGAACACACACACATTTACATTTACATTTACATTTACATTTAGGGCATTTGGCAGACGCTTTTATCCAAAGCGACTTACAAGGTGTACATTAGTTGAAGCAGACAATAGCATAACGCTGAGGTACGCACACACACACACACACACACACAGGCATGGAGAGTTGAGATGTAGAGCTCGGAGCCCCAACACTTCCGAGGTGTGAGAGAGGAACCGAGGCCACCGAGGTTTCGAGTCCAATCCAAATCGATTTATTTAAAGCCGCCATTTCTTGACACGCTAACCCGCCAAGGTGTTAAGTCAACTCTTTAGCAGGTTACTTCAACTCTTTAGGATACTATTGTTTTACTATTGTACTATAGTATTCCAAATAAAGCCAAACTGCCGAACAACACTTTAAGGAGTAGTTGTCATTTAGATTCTTCAGTTAATTGCACTTGTTTCATGTCATAATAATGTATAAGGTCATAATAATAATAATAATAATAATAATAATCTGGTCATAATAATGTTAATAATGTAAAACTAAGAAAAATAAATAATTAGTGTATTGTTATATTTGTCATATTTATTTATTACAATAATGTATTATTTATGATTTTAATTAACTTTTTTTTAAATTCATTATATATATTATATTATATTATATTATATATACATTACATAATCATTAATATTTATGATTGTTGTGATGATTCTTCTCAACATTATATAAATATATATATATTTGATTAATAATGTACATATCAAATATATATGTATATATCAAATATAGTAATATATTAATATAGTAATAAATAATTTTACATATATATATATATATATATATATATATATATATATATATATATATACAGTGTTGTGTTGAGGATGTGTCACCTTGGTCTGGAAGGTGCAGTGAAGGTGGGTGAGGAACGGGTGCTCCCAGGCCAGAGACAGCACCCTCCTCTCCACCAGGGTGCACTCCACGTCGTCGTCCATCAGCACCACGTCCTTCTTCAGGGCCTTCATGGCGAAGAACTGACCCGTGCCCTTCAGCTCGGCCAGGAACACCTGGGCGGACGGAACGCACCGTACGTTTGTTATTAACCCCTTCCCTTCTCGTAGCGCTCTTAGCGCATCGTTAGCTCTATTGGTTTGCCCCCAATGTTTATGTTATGTTAAGTGTCGCGAATCCGGTCCGGCCCGTCGAAGTCCCTGAGCCATGTTTTCCTTTGTGCCCCTGCCTGGCTGTGCATACCGTGAATCCCGTTTCCAGAATCCGCTCCATGTTTTCTCCATGAGGCTGGGCTCTGGCGTAGCTGAGCACACCTGTTCCCAATGCCCTCATCAGGCCCATTGCTGAAGCCTGTGTTTGCAGGTCACTCACTGAGGGATTACCTCGCTTTATTAGGTCTTGATTCGGTGCGCCACGCCTTTCTGACTTTTGCTCTTGTGTTTTGGATTTTTGGATTATGATTTTGGATTACTATTCTGGTAACTCAGATTTTTGACTTTGCCTTTTGCCTGTTTGTCCTGTCCTTTTTATTAACTTCCCTGTATTTATTTATTTAATTGTGATTTTGCTTATTCCCTGACGAAAAGATATAGCTACAGACTCATTATACCGCGACTGCCTCATGACTGTAATGTAGTTTTATTATATTTTTATTTTTATTCTTATTATATTTATTCTATTTGTATCTACTTTTATAACTGCTGTCTGTCGTCGGGTATTGCACATAAGATTTTCACACCACTGCTTTATACTTTTTTTAAACTGTGAAGTGACAATAAACTTGACTTGCCTTGATGTCATGTAATGTATCATCACTCCCTACCACCGACTATAGTTTACATATTTATTGTTTACATACCTGTATGATAGTCATGTACATTTTTACTGTACTTACCGTATATATAAACCGTCAACTGTTGCTATAACTACACACCCCTGCTCACTACCTGTTTATACTTGTATACATACCTGTATGTATCTATGTATATATATCTAATTATTTTCGCTGTACTTTACTTTGTGCTCTGCAATGACAATACATTTGAATCTAATCTAATCTAATCTAATGTCCTCCAGCAGAACCAACCAGTGTTGGTGGTTATGGGGCCGGGGGGTGAATGGCGAACGGATGCCTCGCTCTGGGCTACCTTGCCGAAGCTGCCCTTGCCCAGCATCTTGTGCAGGATGAAGTGGTCCAGGGTGAACCTCTGCTGGTGCTCCTTCCTGGGCACGGCGTAGAGGGGCTCCTCCTCCTCCTCCTCGTCCTCCGTCCCCCAGGGCCCCGCGCAGGGAGACGCCTCCTGGCCCTCGCTCTGCTCCGGCGCGGGCATGTCCCACGAGATGCCCTGGATCTCTGGAGGGACCGTGGTAGAATAATAATAATAATAATAATAATAATAATAATAATACATTGAATTTCATATAGCGCTTTTCTGGACACACAAGGCGCTTTGCCGACAGGGTAAAATTACACACATAAAATCATTTAATAGTTACCTAGATTAAAATAAGATAGATGAAACATACCTATATACAGTGCTGCTCGAAAGTATGTGAACCCCCTAGACATGGTCATTGTAATTGTACAAAAATGTAAAATAACCTTATTAAATGTATATCCAAACACCAATTTGTAAAGCAGGACTTTCCAAATAATGGACACAAACAAAGAAAAATGATGTATTTTCATTATTTATTCAAAAAAAGTGGTTTCTCCCACAAAAACTGAAAATATGACTTGTGCAAAAGTATGTGAACCCTTTTGGTTAATAGCGTGTGGCACCTCCTTTTGCAGCCATTACTGCAATCAAACGTTTTCTATAGCCACTGACCAGTCTCTCGCATCTGCTGTGGGGGATTTTTGCCCACTCTTCCTTGCAGAACTCAGCCAGTTGAGAAAGGTTGGAGGGACATCTGGCATGTACCCCCCGCTTCAGGTCTAGCCACAACATTTCAATTGGATTGAGGTCCGGACTTTGACTTGGCCAATCCAGAGTACGAATCCTCTTTTTTCTGAACCATTCCTTGGTAGATTTGCTGGTATGTTTTGGGTCGTTGTCTTGTTGAAAAACCCATTTACGGCCCAGTTTCAACTTCCTGACTGATGGCTGGAGATTCTTATCAAGAATTTGCTGATACACTTCAGAATTCATGTTTCCCTGGATGATATGGAGTTGTCCAGGTCCAGAAGCAGAGAAGCAGCCCCATACCTTAACATTTCCACCACCATGCTTCACTGTTGGGATGAGGTTCTTTTCTTCATGTGCTGTGTTGGTTTTTCTCCAAACAAAGCGCTTACGATTATGACCAAATAATTCTATTTTGGACTCATCTGTCCAGAGAATGGACTTCCAGAAGGCCTCTGGTTTGTCCAAGTTCTCTCTGGCAAAGTTTAAACGGGCAGCTTTGTTCTTTTTGGAGAGCAGAGGCTTCCTTCTAGCAACCCTCCCATGAATGTCGTGTTGGTTCAATTTTCGTCTAATTGTAGACGCATGTACATTTACACCTGACGCTGCCAGAGAGCTCTGCAACTCTTTAGAGGTGATGTGTGGGTTGTCCTTTACCTGATTTATTATTCTACGGGTGCTTCTTGATGTTAGTTTTAATGGGCGTCCACTTCTAGGCAAAGATGCGGTCATCTTGGACGCCCTCCATTTGTAAATTATTTGCCTCACCGTGGATGGATGGAGCTGGAATCGTTTGGAGATTGTCTTGTAGCCTTCTCTAGACTGATGGGCTGTCAGTACCATTTTCTTGATTTCCTCGGGTATCTCCTTTCCTCTTGGCATGGTTGATTCGTATGGGTACACCCTGGCACTGCAGTCGTTTGGTTGTTTTTCTCTCTCTTTTAATCTGTGTTGTCCAACCCTTTTCCTAATGATGTCTCATTTGATTGGTTTGCTTAATTGACTAATTAAGCACCCAAAAGTGTTTCACCTGAATCTGTTACCTCCTTGACTTTACCAATACAGCTGGGGGTTCACTTACTTTTGCACATCCACTAATTCCATGTTTCATGTATTTTTTTGGCTACTCACACAATTCCCTCTAAAAAAGTACATGGAACTGTTAAACATAAACCTGACATTTCATATATGTAAAACTTGTGATGATAAAATAGGAAAATCATGGTAAAACAACAGAAAACTCTTAACTGTTCAAGGGGTTCACATACTTTCGAGCAGCACTGTATATATATATATATATATTATATATATTATTATTATATATATTATATATATTATATATATATATTATATATATATATTATTATATATTATATATTATATATATATATATATATATATGTATATATATATATATATATTTCTCTGGTTAGATGCCAAATTGTGCAATGACAATACATTTGAAAGTAATCTAATCTAATATATATCAATATGTACTATACAAATAAACTAAGCTGAGATGAACTGAATTTGACGATCCAATAAGCCAAGCTACACTAAGCTAAGATAAGCTCAAATAAACCAAGATAAAATTTGTTAAGATAAGATAAATAAAATAAGACCAGATGTTAAGACTGTGAATTGCAGTTAAAACAAGCAGCGAACCCTTTTCATTGTTCTATTATAAGAACAGGAAGGAGGAACTGTCCTCTTTTTGTGGTGTTCACACTACGGGAACTAGGAACCATCGTAGTTCCCAGAATTCTATTTTGAGGGTATTTTTGTAGCTTCTACTTCAGAGCAGGTCCTCTCTTCCAGCAAAGAGGAACCTTTGGTGATTTAGGTATATTACATAAGATAAGATTCAGTAGGTTGAGATATGTGCAGAATTATAGGTATATATATATATATATATACACAGGTAAGTATAAAAGTATAAACAGGTAGTGAACATGGGTAACGCAGTTGTATCAACAAGATAAATATATCTAAATGTATATACAGCAGATAGTGAGCAGGGGTATGCAGTTATATTAAGAGTTGAAGATTAATTTATATACGGTAAGTACAGTACAAAACAAAAAGTACCTGGCTATCATACAGGTATGTAAACAATAAATACTTCAACACATGTACACCTTGTAAGTCGCTTTGGATAAAAGCGTCTGCCAAATGCCCTAAATGTAAATGTAAATGTAAATAAATATGTCAACTATATGTATGTAAGTGAGGTGTCCCGCGCAGACGTTCCGTCAATGACGTTGGACGGAACGCAAAGGAATTGCACACAGAACTAAGAACCCTTGAAGGGTTCCTAGTCCCCCCCAGTCCCCAACACTGTTTGGTTCCGAAAGCACCTACTGTATATATATTCTCTACGGGCTAAAACCAGGTTCTGGTGGTTAGGAACATGTATGTATGCTTTTATGTGTCGTAGTCGTAAGTCCCCACCTTTACGTGCCGGGGTCGCGACGGCCGGTAAGCCCATGATCAGTCCGGACGGCGCTCGTACCACGCCCGGCTGGTCGGCGTCCACGGGCCCCTCTCGGCCAAGCGTCTCGCTGTCCTGGCTAGTTCTGTCCTGTAGGGGGCGCGGTGTCACACAACGATAGTAAAACCAACTCAACTAAAATACTCATGTATGTCACCAAACCAAAGTATGTTAAACATCACAATGTCCACTCAATCACACTTTATTGTTATATTTATTGTGTATAGTATTATTATAGTGAAGTGATGTTTATATTATATAGTATAGTATATAGTAGGTAGTATATCTGTGTTGTTTATAGTACAGTAGGAATGGGGAATAAGCATTCCGTTGTACTTGTTGCACACGGCAAATAAAAACATCTTGAATCTTGATATGAAATAATGATTTATTTAGAGAGATGATTCATATGTTCACACGTTAGATATAGGGAGACTAGTGACTTGAAACTCTGCCTGTCTTCGCCAAAAAAAAACCCCCTAAACCACAGGTGGTTTCACCCACATTAGACGAAGATGCCTTGCAGCGACCCTGGTCGATTCCTGCCTGTGGTTCTTTGCTGCATGTCAACATCTCTCTCTCTCTCTCTCTCCTGTAAATGTCACTCTCCTGTGAACTAAGGGCAAAAATGCCCCAAAAAATATTCTTAAAAGAAAACTAACACTAAGACAAACAATAAAGCCAGATGGACCAGTATGCCATTAAGACCATCGGTGGCGGATCGTAAAGGTGTAACGGACGGATGTCAGATTCAAGAAGAGATTTATTTGCCGTTTGCGACACAGTACGATGTGATGCTTACTCCCCATTCCCTCCCGCAGTATGAATTCCAACAGCAATACTGTATGTATTACTATGCTATACAACACTATACTATAAACACTATACACTACCTACAATATACTATACTATATACTACAAACAACACTACATATACACTTATATACACATAAAGAACCATAAAGTGACTGATGGATGATATGGATGATATGTACGTATGACGAATGGTGCAAAAAAAAGCATTTTGAAAGTGGCAGTAGTGCAGCAGCAGCATCATGAACACCCAGCAGGGAGCCTGAGAGACGTGTGGGGCTGACCTGCAGCTGTTTGGTCTCGATGACGGCCAGAGCCTCGGCCATCAGCTTCTGGTTGACCCCGCAGAGGTTGGCCACCTTCTTCTGGCACTTGTGATGGACGTTCATGCAGCACTCTGGAGGGCACGGGGGGTTGGGGAGTTCGACGTTTGACTCGGTGATTGATTGAATCGTGATTTCATTTTGAATGACGCGGCTTCATTGAACCCGCGAAGGAGGTTGTAACTGTTGTCAAACGTGAGCTAATATTATTGCGCCGCGCAATGCTGCACTCTTTTGCACGCAATATGAATGGATTTTGTGCAATCGGTGCACAAAGACACAGTAGTGTCATATTAAGTATTATGAATGATGTGTGTGTTTATGACACACACATAAAGCTCAGACCCTACACAGCATACACTGTAGTTTTCTAATGGAAAGGAAACACACCAATTAACCAATTAACGTTACAAATGTCAGTATTATATAAATATATCAATATTGCAGTTAAACAGCATATTTACTGCTCGCTAACTACTAGTATATAGTAGAGTATATAGTAGATAGTATAAAGTGTTCTTTATAGTATAGTATTGTTGTAGAAATTCTGAATGCGGAGAATGGGGAGTTGTCATTGCACTTGCAACAACCTTCAAACATCTCTTCAATCTACTAGTCAAGCCAAAGTGTTTTCTTTATTCTCATCATAGCACAGCGACATTCTGGACCAACGGTGTGTGTGCGTGTGCTGTGTGTGTGTGTGTGTGTGTGTGTGTGTGTGTGTGTGGGGAGGGTTTCTCTCCCTCGCTCACCCACCCTCACATTTGAGGCCCTGCTTGGCCAGGCCCCACAGCAGGGTGCCACAGTGCTGGCAGAAGGTGGGGCTCTTGTAGTTGTGCACCCTGAAGCGGTGGGGCATGTCGATGTTGAAGCGCTCCTTGTGGCTCTGGATGGGACAGACAGACACACACACACACACACACACACACACACACACACACACACACACACACACACACACACACACACACAGCGTGCTCGGGTGAAGTGAGAAGGACAATGGTTCAGAGACCTTGACGTGGTGGTGGTGGTGTGTGTGTGTGTGTGTGTGTGTGTGTGTGTGTGTGTGTGTGTGTGTGTGTGTGTGTGTGTGTGTGTGTGTGTGTGTGTGTGTGCGTACCTCACTCCTTTTTGAATGTGTGTGTGGGTGTACCTTGTTCCTTTTTTGAATGTGTGTGTGTGTGCGTACCTCACTCCTTTTTGAATGTGTGTGTGGTGTGGGTGTGTATGTGTGCATGTATTTTAATCCCGCATATGTCTGCGTGTGTGTGTGTATGTGTGTGTGTGTGTGTGTGTGTGTGTGTGTGTGTGTGTGTGTGTGTGTGTGTTGCTCCCCTGCTCCCTACTTCTACAAAAAGATATCGATTGTTTGCTTAGATTGTATAGATTATAGATTGTATGCTTAGTGTTCCAAACATAATTAATGTACTTTGTGTCTATGTGGAAAATAGTAGAAACACACACACACACACACACACACACACACACACACACACACACACAACATGCATGCTATTCCAGGAGCCCCCATAATTGCACTGATTACAGGGCAGGATGGAGGAGCCTGAGAATAATATCAGTGATCACTTCTTTAATTTTAACCATAGGCTGCGTCACGGGTGATTGACAGCTGTCAGGTTATTCATACCAGGGACTCCTTGCTGTTGATAGCCGAGCCGGTGCAGTTGGCGATGACCTTGACGATGCACTTCTTGTGTATGGCGGCGTTGCACTCTGCAAGAGACCACAGCACAACCTGAGACTGGTGGGGTGGAGGAGG